>OZ024904.1:3388383-3410883 GCA_964017125.1 Flabesymbios commensalis | reverse complement strand
TGAAAAGTCCCAAAGTCAGAAATTCGCGAAAATTTAAGAAAATTCCGAGATCTACAGTATATAGAGCGAAAATGTTAGAAACGTGTTACTTTGATATGAAACTCGAGGAATATAAAATGCTCTGCAAATCAACATATTGTTTTGGTAAACTTTCGGGGGGGGGGGGGTTGAGGGAAATAAATTATTTTTGTGTTTTCATGTTTGAGATCGAAAAAAATCTATGTGACACCAAAATTGTATTCTATGTCAATTTCATAGATTTGGGACATTTTCCACTTCTAGAAAATTACAACTATTTTTGAGAAGACAACCATACAAATACCATATAATCGACATCAGTGCTCTATAGTCTGGTCGAAATAGGGGAATATGATCTCTTAAGAAGTACCAAAGGCATTTTAATGGGGTAAAAGTGTTTTGAAACATGTTTTAACCTAATTTGAATGTGCTGATTTCAAAAATGCTGTTTGTCAAGCTCGATTTCGACCCTTTGCCTCCTAAAATCGCAAAACAAATTAATCAATGAAAATAGATGATTTACAGATACAATCTACAATTTTTATTGGCCAAAATCCTGATATTAGTAAGGGCAAGGCTATGCGACCTATTGGAACTGACTTTATTTAACAATATAAAAGTATCGCGAATAGAAATAATTTTAAATCATAACGGCTGTTGTTATTAAATGTTTGGGATTTTCATTCACTTAAAAGTTTCAGACCGCCAGGGTTCGAATTTTGAATCCTCTGTCTGGAGGGCAGTGTCATCTCATTCATCTCACCATCCTCAAGATGTTGTCCAGGCCCAATTTAGCCTATATGTACACAAAGGTGACATAAATCCCCATTCATTTTATTTTAATTTCCTAAAAGTTGAAACTAGTAATTCCATCAAAAAGGCTAGGATCAAACATTTACCACACTGGTCTTATTTCTACATATCCACATGAAAAATATTCTACAAAAGCAATGTCATACGAGCATTTCTAAGGTAAAAACTTTAAACGCGTTTTTCTCATTTTTTTTTTAAAAAACATGAGTTAACATGTTCTTGCATAGAACCCTATGTATGTCACTTATTAAGCAATTTACTGAAGAGTTATCAATTTATTTTTAATGTTGTATATCAGCTTCCTATTTGACCTATGTCTAGTGTTTGTTTCTAGAAAAATAATATGGACTGCATTAGGAAGTGTCGCATGGGAACTTTCAATCTCGCCATTGATAATAATATATTAAACATGACTTTGTCTATTGTGAATAATTTTAAAAATAATACATTTTTGCGGGGTGTTATAATAAAATGTGTGCTAAATGTAAATGTATCTTAGTAACCAAAGAGTTAATCAATTAATAATGCTGCTATATCTCAAACGTGTTAATACAATATCATTGTAGACCTATTTTAAACAAAACGCATACATATTATATTTTTACATAAAAACGGTCGTTATTTTATTTTGCTTCCAGGGAATAAAGGGTCAAAACAGAGCTTGGCAAACAGTATTTTTTTTAATTCGGGACACCCAAATTAGGTTAATAAAGGAAATCCTGACCTCACGGTTAAAGCGGCTCCTTGGGATGACATCAATTTTCGTTTTTAAATTTTGTAATGAAGTAGTGTATCCCACAGATCATGATTTTATTTTTTCATAGTTTTTAGATTTTTTAAAATATTTTTTATCAACATTTCTTTGCATCCGCTGAAAATCTAAACAAACTTTTTGTATACCTAAACACCTGTTAAAGGACGTTTGAATGTTCCTACAGCACTGGGCCACATGTTGTTGCCGTCGGCCCAGCGTTGAGAAGACAATCGGTTCTGTAGGGGAACCCCCCAGATCACCGCGTTCCCAGATCAATTAAGGGCGGCGGCTATTGATGTAATCATGTGGTTACTTTGATCATGCCGTCTGAGATGGTCAGTATCTATGGTCTGATGTGCTGTATGGTGTTAACAAACGTGTTTACATGACAATATACGTCTTGGAAATAGAGCTAGTTTCAAGTTAGGCCTTTTTAAAAGTTTAATTTCACCTTGACCTTCACATAAACAATTAAAATATGGGCTAAATCAATGAAATATGTTGCCCGAAATGGATATATATACGGCATGCAAAAAAACATGAGAAATGATGTGTCACACATTAAATTAGAACAACCTGTTCAAAAGTTATATAAACAAAAAGTGTGTGGCGGCCATCTCTGATTTTCGTTTTGTGTGCATTTCCTGCAAAATATTTGCAAAGTTGTTCACCTAGGTTGTGTTTGTGTGTATATGTAGAGATGATTTCCACCGGCCAACCTTTTACAGTACGCCATACCCCTCAAATCCTTCTAGCTCCCTGGGTATACTTCTGAAATTATGTCATTTTCCACGATTTTGGCAGCTCTCTTGGATTTGCACTTTAAAAGTATGTTCCGCTCAATACTTTTAGGTATACTTTTATTATGTTGTTCTCAGATGACCCCAAAAAAATAGGGTTAGAAACTATTCAATTTGTGTCGGGTGTATCACTCACTCAGAACATGATCTACCGGTCCCTTTTAAATTCAATTTGACCTTGAGCTTCACCCCAACGACCCAAATATGCCCAAAATCAATAAAATAGTGCCAGAAATGGACTTGGTATGCCAAAAACACTTAGAAACCATATGTCACACATGAAATTCAAAGAAACAGGTAAAAAGTTATATGTAAGAGTTATTTATGGCGGTCATTTTGGATTTTACGTTGAAAATATATATTCCACTTGATACATTTTGGTATATTTTTAAAGTATTATTCCCAGCCATTTGAATTCAAAGTAGATACATGAGCTTTTTATGATAGAGTAAGTCATAATAATTTTGTCAACATTAATCCACGATGCTTTATTTTACAACTGAACTACGCCGAATAACAACGCATCGGAAAGCATGACTGTTTTAAAACAATTATCAAAAAAGCTATAATTATACTAATTCAATTGATTTCCAAGCTAAATTAGAAAGCTGGCAATAAGTGGAAAATAACCTTGTATCTTCGAAGTTTTTGTTCCTTTTTCTCCATTCGTTTTCTCTTTCTGTTCTGTAAGTTAAAACAAATATTACACCATTACGAGAGCTGACATGGAAATTGTTTTATTTTGGGACAATGCTTTAAATCTATAATTATACAAATAAACAATTGCAATATATTTATTTTATGTTGATCATTTCACACGATTAGTTTAGAAAACAATTTTGCTGATGAAGTAAGTCATAATAATTTTGTGAATATTAATCCACCTTGCTTTATTTTACAACTGAACTACACCGAATAACAACGCATTGGAAAGCATCACCCTTTTAAAAACAATTATCACAAAAGTTAATTATGCAAACTCAATTATGCAAACTCAATTAATTACATATTTATTCCAAGTTAAATTCGAAATCTAGCAATAAAGTGAAAAATAACCTTGTTGCTTCGAAGTTTTTGTTCCCTTTTCTTCCTTTTTGTTCTCCTTCTTTTCTGCAAGTTACAGCAATTATTACACCACTACGATTAGAAAAATCGTGATCAAAGGTAATAAAAATAGTATGTTATGGTCCGGCATGAAGTCGATAATTATGCTTGTTGTATTATATTATCACATCGGCCCATTAACAATAATCAATAATTGAAACTATTTTCCTTCCTTTTCCTCTTGTTTTCTTTTCTTCGTGTTAAATATATACTATCATTAGTAGATATGATATATAAACTCCTTCAATTATGCAAATCTTAAAATAAGTATTTTTAGCCCAAGAACAGCAAATTACAATAATTATACTCTAATTGGGGAAACTGTTTCATATCTTTTATACAAAAAATTGTAAGATACTGATTTTTTATGTAGTTGAACATTTCATGCACTTTTATCTAGAAAAATTGTTATAAAATGTTATAAAAATAGTATTTTATGGTCATTAACTCGACGTGCTTATTATATTACTACAAGAGCCAATTAGAAAAAAGTCACTAATTGTAACCTTTTTTCTTGTTAACAAATATACTATCATTTCAAGATCTGGAGTATAAATTACTTCAATTGTGCAAATAAATTGGCAAAGTGGCATAACTTATTCACCCATTCAATAATATTCGCGACTTTTTTTCTTAACTTTTTTTTTTCTTTTTTGCTTTCTTTTCTGCATGTTAAAACAAATATTACGTCATTACAAGCGGATATGAAAAACAACTTTAAGTGGGGCACAATTGTAATTTCTCTAATATTTTATTTCATCATATACATTTGTAATAAAATAATAATTCCAACCTTTTTTCTCCATCCTCACTTTTTCTTCTTTTTCTTTCTTATCTTTTTTTTCTGTATGTTAAAACAAATATTACATCATTACACGAGCTTATTATAAAAAACAACTTTACGTGGGGCACAATCATAATATCTCTGTATTTTATTTCAATCAATCACTTCATTTTTCAAAAGATTTAGGAAATTCAAAATCGCTGAAATTATAATAAAATCAACATATAGTATATATATAACATATATATTGTAATGTATAAATAAATGTACCCAGATATGAGAGACACAGAAAATGTTAGAAACCTGAAACAATGTTTGTAAAGAATATGGCCACACTAGAGATTCAGTTTGCCAGCAAATCCTTTAGTATGGTTGTGAATTATCTTATAAATGTGTAAAAATATTTTCTAAGCCATATGGCTACACAAACTATTCAGACGATTGTAGGACCGATATATAAACATTTCTTTATTTGCAGCCATTTGAATTCAACAAAAAGACATGAGCTTTCAAATGATGAAGTAAGGCATAATAATTTTGTTAAAATTAATACACGATGCTTTATTTTACAACTCAACCACGCCGAATAACAGCGCATCGGAAAGCATGACTGCTTTAAAACAATTATCACAAAAGTTAATTATGCAAACACAATTTTGTAAACTGAATTAATTACATTAAATATTTATTCCAAGTTAAATGAGAAAGCTGGCAATAAAGTGAAAAATAACCTTGTTTTTGGGAACTTTTTTTGTCTTTTTCTTCTTTCTTCTTCTGTTTCTTTTCTGCAAGTTACAACAATTATTACACCTCTACGATTAGAAAAATAGTTATCAAATGTAATAAAAATAGTATGCTATGGTCCGGAATTAACTCGATAATTAGGCTTGTTGTAATCTATTATCACATTGGCTTATTGAGAAAAATCAATAATTTAAACTCTTTTTTTTTTCTCTTGATTTCTATTCTTCCTGTTATAAAATATACTATCCTTAAAAGATATGATATCAAAACTCCTTCAATTGTGCAAATTATAAAATAAGTAATTTTAGCTCAAGATCTTCAAATTGCAACAATTATACTCTAATTGTGGAAACCGTTTCATATCTTTTATACAGAAAAAAATGTAAGATACTTATTTTTTATGTGGTTGAACATTTCAAGCGATTTTTAGTTAGCAAAACTGTTATCAAATGTCATAAAAATAGTGTTTTGTGGTCCCTGACTCTTTGTGCTTATAATACTATATTACTACAAGAGCCAATTAGAAAAAAACTCACTAATTGTAATATTTTTTCTTGTTAACAAATAGAATATCATTCATTACAAGATCTGGTGTATAAAATACTTCAATTGTGCAAATAAATCGTCAAAAGGCATAACTTAATCAACCTTTCTTTTTTTTGGCATGTTAAAACAAATATTACATCATTACAAGAGCTTAAATGAAAACAACTTTAAGTGGGGCACAATTGTAAAATCTCTGTATTTTATTTCATCATGTACATTTTTAATATAATAATAACCCAACCTTTTTTATATGGCTTTTCTTTTTCTTCTTTTTTCTCTTTCATTTCTTTTTTTTCTGCATGGTAAAACAAATATTACATCATGACACGAGCTTATTAGGAAAACAACTTTACGTGGTGCACAATTGTAATATCTCTGTATTTTAGAAACCTGTTACTTCGATATGAAACATGATGAATATAAAATGCCCTGTAAATCTACATATTGTTTCGGTAAACTCGGGGGGGGGGGGGGGTCGGTTAACAAGTAAATTATCTCTGTGTTTTCATGTTTGAGATCGAAAAAAAATCTTTGTGACACCCAGATTTACCCAGATTTGTAAAATTGTATTGTATATCAATTTCATAGATTTGAGACATTTTCACTTCTAGAAAATGACACCTATAATTGTGAGGACAACCATACAAATACCATTATAATCGACATCAGTGCTCTAAAGGCTACTGTGGAGAGAAATAACTTTTGTAAAGAATATGGCCACACTAGATATTCAGTTTGCCAGCAAATCCTTTAGTATTTTTTTTTTTATTGCAAATCCTTTAGTATGGTTGTGAATTATCTTATAAATATGTAAAAATATTTTCTAAGCCATATGGCTACACAAACTATTCAGACGATTGTAGGACCGATATATAAACATTTCTTTATTTGCAGCCATTTGAATTCAACCAAAATACATGAGCTTTTAAATTATGAAGTAAGTCATAATAATTTTGTTAATAATAATCCACGATGCTTTATTTTACAACTGAACTACGCCGAATAACAACGCATCGGAAAGCATGACTGCTTTAAAACAATTATCACAAATGTTACCAATTATGCAAACTCTATTTTGAAAACTAAATTAATTACATTACATATTTATTCCAAGTTAAATGAGAAAGCTGGCAATAAAGTGAAAAATAACCTTGTTTTTTGGAACTTTTTTTGTCTTTTTCTTCTTTCTTATTCTGTTTCTTTTCTGCAAGTTACAACAATTTTTACACCTCTACGATTAGAAAAATCTTTATCAAATGTAATAAAAATAGTATGTTATGGTCCAGAATGAACTCGTTAATTTTGCTTGTTGTATTCTATTATCACATTGGCTTATTGAGAAAAATCAATAATTGAAACTCAGTTTCTTTTTTTCTCTTGATTTCTATTCTTCGTGTTATAAAATATACTATCCTTAAAAGATATGATATAAAAATTTCTTCAATTGTGCAAACTGTAAAATAAGTAATTTTAGCTCAAGATCTTCAAATTGCAACAATTATACTCTAATTGTGGAAACCGTTTCATATCTTTTATACAAAAAAATTGTAAGATACTTATTTTTTATGTCGTTGAACATTTCAAGCGATTTTTATTTATAAAAATTGTTATCAAATGTTATAAAAATAGTATTTTATGGTCCCTAGCTCCTTGTGCTTATGATACTATATTACTACAAGAGCCAATTACAAAAAACTCACTAATTGTAATCTTTTTTCTTGGTAACAAATATAATATCATTCATTACAAGATCTGGTGTATAAAATACTTCAATTGTGCAAATAAATTGTCATAATGGCATAACTTAATCACCCACTCAATAATATTTCCGGTTTTTTTATCAAACTTTTTTTTCTTCCTTTTTTGGCATGTTAAAACAAATATTACCTCACTACAAGAGCTTAATTGAAAACAACTTTGAGTGTGGAACAATTGTAATATCTCTGTATTTTATTTCATCATGTACATTTTTAATATAATAATAATTCCAACCTTTTTTATATGACTTTGCTTTTTCTTCTTTTTTCTCTTTCATTTCTTTTTTTTCTGCATGTTAAAACAAATATTACATCATTACACAAGCTTATCATGAAAACAACTTTACGTGGTGCACAATTGTAATATCTCTGTATTTTATTTCAATCAATCACTTCATTTTTGAAAAAATTGAAGAAATTCAAAATTGCGGAAATTACAATAAAATCAACATATAGTATTTATATAACATATCGTCGGCGTAGAATCAAAAGTGCGTATCTCCAAAATGCTGATTTTTCAGGAGAAGCAAAAAACTTCAGCATATTTGCAATTTTAATGTTTTCTCTGTAAAATTTCACACGAACCTGACCAATACTATTTAAATTATCATGTTAACTATTTTTAAAATAGAAATTGATTTTTCGCGCTGTAAGGACGAAAAATTGGAGATAGGCAATTTGTGCATGACGACATTGACACTGATTGATGGAGATAGGTAATAATACCAACCAAGCAGTACCATTGAAAAACGTTAGGATTACGATATTTTTGGAAACCTTATGATTGAGAAACACAATAAAAACACAATCGAAACAAATTATTTAGTGTGTTTTAGAAGGACCAGCTCCATATAACGCAAGGGTGTACACAGGGGGGGGGGGGGGGGATAGTGTTCTCTTGAGTCGCAGAACAACAATTTTGATGGCCTGCTGAATCTGAATTGGGTACGAAAAACGTTAAAATTCAGGAGAAAGGCCTTTATATTTCACATTTTCCCGGGTAGGAGGGCATGCCCTCGGAACCGCATTCCACCTAGCGTCTGGCACAAAAGGTTATATAAGCCCCAAACCCCATTAAGTCATGTTCCTCGTATATTGTCAGAGCAAGAAGAAGCGCTAAGTAGGAAAAGCCTGACCAAAAGATATGCTTTCAAACATTTTAGAAAAAAAGACTTACTGTTATTAGGAGAACATTTCTTGATGGATGGGGCTGAGACTGAAAATGGACTTAAACCATTGTTTTTTTCTGCGAGTCACTTCAAGGTCACAATGATCATGTAGATAGACATGTAGTACATGCACCTAGTTCCGTACTTCTAATACTAGTTACGTTTTAAGAATTAAAAAATCAATGATATTTTTATCATGTTTATTCAGTCAATTCAAAGTATGTATCTATTGCAGAGTCTAACTTTATTGAAGAAAAATAATAACAACCAAATTGTCCTGCACTACATGACACAGTCATGCATGAACACATGAATACGAGTTTGTACTCGTCAGTCAAAATTGTATTTCTTCCGACAGACGGAATCAAAACTTTAAACTCTAAAAAACAATCGTTGAATGCGTAAACATCCCGAGGCAGAACAGATTTTAACTGCTTGAAATCAGCATATAACTTTTTTCTTTTATTTTATGACACAGTCTGAATCGGCAAGTCAAAAATTTAAACTCTAAACAACGATCTCAGCGTATAACACACAAGAGCTACAGAGCTACAAATCTTCAACAATAACTATATTTCATGCCTTTCGTTTACTGTACAAGCAATAGTACAGGTGCTAAGGCGATGTGGTGTTCAGATTGTAATAAAAGCACCAAATTTCACACACGTGTACATTTTGATGTTTTGAATGAGATAAAAGGAGCACTCCAATCAATTTTGACCCGTAAAATGGACCAATTTCGCATGTTTCAAAATGGCCGCAAAATCAAATTGAATCGGATTTGTTTAAGAAATCTAGATTTGTTCTCTGCATTTTATGATTCAATTTGCTTTTATGTTTTCTATAACTGTGTTTCAGTATGTTTGGATATATTTCTGATACTTATTTAACCCGAAAACCGCCCGAATTAGCATAGCGGAATTATCATACTCAAATATGTCATTGAAGTTATAATTTTAATTTGTACAGTTTATTTGACTGTAGACACCACTTAATTGAAGCTAAAATATCATGTAAGTAGTCAAATATCTGCCAATTTGGATAACGAAATTCAAAATGGCGGCCAACATGATCATATTTAAAAAGTTAGGTCAAACTATAATCTTCATGATAATAGTTTTTATTCATGATAATAGTTTATTGGACTGTATACACTACTATGTAATTAATCAAACATCCGCGATATTTTTGTTATAATTATGTAAAGCGTTCTTCATTTTCTGACACGAACACATCAAGGTACATTTTTTTTATAAGATGCCCGCACAAAGCGCTCGTCAACTGTGTGTGGGATTGCATTTAAATTTGCAATGAGAGTTCTTAAGAAACTTTAACAATATGAATAACACAAATGTATTACAAATAAAGTAGGTTTGCACTTTTTACTTAAAATTGTTGGTGTAAATAACATTTTACACCATCATCAGTTTTGTTAATTAACATAGTGTAGGTCTAGCTCGTTTATTCTCTTTTATAGGCAATATATTATATTATACCTTATTGTCTAGCTGAGATGCGGATTCCGGGGATAATGAACATACTGCGTTTGAAACTTAAGAAACAGAGAGTCGGGGAGAGCCAATTTATTATAAAATATACTTGAAGCTTTAACTACTGTAATACTTTTGAAACCACCAGACAGGTACAGCTCAAGTTTTATGTAGAATACATATAGGAGAGATAACACATCATATAGGAGATAACAAACATCAATGTGCATATAACAAGCTTGTAGCAGGCAGGTCGGTCCAGGTGTTGTATTCTACCCCCGACCAATCGAAGAGTGGTTCGGCCTGTCACATGACGCGATCGGCTAATCACCGCCGTCATCCAGTTGTTATTTAAAGTAGGGGGTAGAATAAGAGACTTCAGGGGGAATTGTGTCACCACAGCATCACCGTACATGTAGCTGGCTATTTAAAGCTATCTGGAATTTTCGCACTTTCTTTAGGCCTTAATAAAGGCGAAATTGGTGGCCCACTATTGTGTATGTTTTTGTTGAAAATTCTAAAAATCGGGGACCCGTTACTTTGTAAGTGAAGCCTCAATCGCCTGTTAGCGGTTATAAACTTGAATATTTAGTTATGGTATAAAGATGATAAGATATTATTGACGAAGATACAAAATATGCCAAAATTGACAATTTGCGTGAAATCACAAGATGTAATCACAATATCTTCATTCCACTTTGCTCATGGCAGCCATTTTGAAAATATGCAGATTAGGATAATTTATGTGTTTGGTTACATACGTTTTATCTTCAACGAAGAAAATCATTCGCACATGCTGTTTGAGGCCATTTTGAACTCCGCTATTCTAATTTGAGTGGTTTTGGGGTTGTAGAATAATCATAAATATATCTAAATATTATACTAAGTTTCAGTTGGACGAGTCATGGAAGTAGCCTGAATAAAATCACAAAATACGGAGAACAAATCGAGATTTGATGTAAACAAAAAAAAACGTTTTAGTTTGCAGCCATTTTAAAATATGCAAATTAGGACATTTTACAGGTCAAAATCGAGTGGGGGTGTTCCTCTTCTATGATTTAGGAGATGAAAAGGCACCTGTGTGTGAAAGTTGGTGCTTTTATCACATTCTGAACACCATGGTGGATTTTTGGGCCTTAGCACCTGTACTACAAGGGGTATGCAAACCACAACTACAGATGAGGCAATTCATCGTCGAATGCATGACTATCCTGTGTATGACTTAAATCCTGGTGATTTCGTGTTTCATAAATGAGTACAATGTTTATCCATTGAATCAGAATGAAAATAATGGTCATTATAATTGTGTAATTCCATTTTACTACAAACTCGCGTGAATCCTTACACATCATAGGCACTTTTGATTATTCATATTTCACTGCCTATGTCCACATTCCACACATAAATGGACATACGCAATTATGACTCTTCGTAAATGACAGATTCGAATTTTTGATTCTTCAGATCCTGTACATAGGCATTTCTGAATCTCTGCGAATTGAGCAGTTGGAGATACGCATTTATAAAAAAACGGCCACAGACACGTAGCAACGTTGCCATGGCAACCAATATTTTTTCTCAAGGTGCCCCCTCTGGTATATTTTCAGAAAATTTGAAAAAGTCAAAATTGTCAATTTTGGAGATACGCACTTTTGATTCTAAGCCGACGATATATAATATATATTATAATGTATAAATAAATGTACCCAAATTTGGGAGATGCAGAAAATTTTAGAAACCTGTTACTTCGATATGAAACATGAGGAATATAAAATGCCCTGTAAATCTACATATTGTTTCGGTACACTCGGGGGGGATGGGGGGGGGGGGACGGGGTATGGTCTTAACAAGTAAATTATCTTTGTGTTTCATGTTTGAGATCGAAAAAAATCTATGTGACACCCAGATTTACCCAGATTTGTAAAATTGTATTGTATATCAATTTCATAGATTTTAGACATTTTTCACTTTTAGAAAATGACACCTATAATTGTGAGGACAACCATACAAATACCATTATAATCGACATCAGTGCTCTAAAGGCTACTGTGGAGAGAAAAAACTTTTGTAAAGAATATGGCCACACTAGATATTCAGTTTGCCAGCAAATCCTTTAGTATTTTTTTTTATTATTGCAAATCCTTTAGTATGGTTGTGAATTATCTTATAAATATGTAAAAATATTTTCTAAGCCATATGGCTACACAAACTATTCAGACGATTGTAGGACCGATATATAAACATTTCTTTATTTGCAGCCATTTGAATTCAACAAAAATACATGAGCTTTTAAATTATGAAGTAAGTCATAATAATTTTGTTAATAATAATCCACGATGCTTTATTTTACAACTGAACTACGCCGAATAACAACGCATCGGAAAGCATGACTGCTTTAAAACAATTATCACAAATGTTACCAATTATGCAAACTCTATTTTGAAAACTGAATCAATTACATTACATATTTATTCCAAGTTAAATGAGAAAGCTGGCAATAAAGTGAAAAATAACCTTGTTTTTTGGAACTTTTTTTGTCTTTTTCTTCTTTCTTATTCTGTTTCTTTTCTGCAAGTTACAACAATTTTTACACCTCTACGATTAGAAAAATCTTTATCAAATGTAATAAAAATAGTATGTTATGGTCCAGAATGAACTCGTTAATTTTGCTTGTTGTATTCTATAATCACATTGGCTTATTGAGAAAAATCAATAATTGAAACTCAGTTTCTTTTTTTCTCTTGATTTCTATTCTTCGTGTTATAAAATATACTATCCTTAAAAGATATGATATAAAAATTTCTTCAATTGTGCAAACTATAAAATAAGTAATTTTAGCTCAAGATCTTCAAATTGCAACAATTATACTCTAATTGTGGAAACCGTTTCATATCTTTTATACAAAAAAATTGTAAGATACTTATTTTTTATGTCGTTGAACATTTCAAGCGATTTTTATTTATAAAAATTGTTATCAAATGTTATAAAAATAGTATTTTATGGTCCCTAGCTCCTTGTGCTTATGATACTATATTACTACAAGAGCCAATTACAAAAAACTCACTAATTGTAATCTTTTTTCTTGGTAACAAATATAATATCATTCATTACAAGATCTGGTGTATAAAATACTTCAATTGTGCAAATAAATTGTTATAATGGCATAACTTAATCACCCACTCAATAATATTTCCGACTTTTTTATCAAACTTTTTTTTCTTCCTTTTTTGGCATGTTAAAACAAATATTACCTCACTACAAGAGCTTAAATGAAAACAACTTTGAGTGGGGAACAATTGTAATATCTCTGTATTTTATTTCATCATGTACATTTTTAATATAATAATAATTCCAACCTTTTTTATATGACTTTGCTTTTTCTTCTTTTTTCTCTTTCATTTCTTTTTTTTCTGCATGTTAAAACAAATATTACATCATTACACAAGCTTATCATAAAAACAACTTTACGTGGTGCACAATTGTAATATCTCTGTATTTTATTTCAATCAATCACTTCATTTTTGAAAAAATTGCAGAAATTCAAAATTGCGGAAATTACAAGAAAATCAACATATAGTATTTATATAACATATATAATATATATTATAATGTATAAATAAATGTACCCAAATTTGGGAGATGCAGAAAATTTTAGAAACCTGTTACTTCGATATGAAACATGAGGAATATAAAATGCCCTGTAAATCTACATATTGTTTCGGTACACTCGGGGGGGATGGGGGGGGGGGGGGACGGGGTATGGTCTTAACAAGTAAATTATCTTTGTGTTTCATGTTTGAGATCGAAAAAAATCTATGTGACACCCAGATTTACCCAGATTTGTAAAATTGTATTGTATATCAATTTCATAGATTTTAGACATTTTTCACTTTTAGAAAATGACACCTATAATTGTGAGGACAACCATACAAATACCATTATAATCGACATCAGTGCTCTAAAGGCTACTGTGGAGAGAAAAAACTTTTGTAAAGAATATGGCCACACTACAGATTCAGTTTGTCAGCAAATCCTTTAGTATGGTTGTGAATTATCTTATAAATATGTAAAAATATTTTCTAAGCCATATGGCTACACAAACTATTCAGACGATTGTAGGACCGATATATAAATATTTCTTTATTTGCAGCCATTTGAATTCAACAAAAATACATGAGCTTTTAAATTATGAAGTAAGTCATAATAATTTTGTTAATAATAATCCACGATGCTTTATTTTACAACTGAACTACGCCGAATAACAACGCATCAGAAAGCATGACTGCTTTAAAACAATTATCACAAATGTTAACAATTATGCAAACTCAATTTTGTAAACTGAATTAATTACATTAAATGTTTATTCCAAGTTAAATGAGAAAGCTGGCAATAAAGTGAAAAATAACCTTGTTTTTGGGAACTTTTCTTGTCTTTTTCTTCTTTCTCCTTCTGTTTCTTTTCTGCAAGTTACAACAATTATTACACCTCTACGATTAGGAAAAATAGTTATCAAATGTAATAAAAATAGTATGTTATGGTCCAGAATGAACTCGATAATTATGCTTGTTGTATTCTATTATCACATTGGCTTATTGAGAAAAATCAATAATTTAAACTCATTTTCATTTTTCTCTTGTTTTCTATTCTTTGTGTTATAAAATATACTATCCTTAAAGGTTATGATATAAAAACTCCTTCAATTGTGTAAATTATAAAATAAGTAATTTTAGCTCAAGATCTTAAAATTGCAACAATTATACTCTAATTGTGGAAACCGTTTCATATATTTTATACAAAAAATGGTAGGATACTTATTTTTTATGTCGTTGAACATTTCAAGCGATTTTTAGTTAGAAAAACTGTTATCAAATGTTATAAAAATAGTATTTTATGGTCCCTAACTCCATGTTTTTATAATACTATATTACTACAAGAGCCAATTAGAAAAAAACTCACTAATTGTAATATTTTTTCTTGTTAACAAATAGAATATCATTCATTACAAGATCTGGTGTATAAAATACTTCAATTGTGCAAATAAATCGTCAAAATGGCATAATTTAATCACCCTTTCTTTTTTTTTGCATGTTAAAACAAATATTACATCATTACAAGAGCTTAAATGAAAACAACTTTAAGTGGGGCACAATTGTAATATCTCTGTATTTTATTTCATCATGTACATTTTTAATATAATAATAATTGCAACCTTTTTTATATGACTTTTCTTTTTCTTTTTTTTTCTCTTTCATTTCTTTTTTTTCTGCATGGTAAAAGAAATATTACATCATGACACGAGCTTATTAGGAAAACAACTTTACGTGGTGCACAATTGTAATATCTCTGTATTTTAGAAACCTGTTACTTCGATATGAAACATGATGAATATAAAATGCCCTGTAAATGTACATATTGTTTCGGTACACTCGGGGGGGGGGGGGGTGGGGGGGAGGGTAACAAGTAAATTATCTCTGTGTTTTCATGTTTGAGATCGAAAAAAAATCTATGTGACACCCAGATTTACCAAGATTCGTAAAATTGTATTGTATATCAATTTCATAGATTTGAGACATTTTTCACTTTTAGAAAATGACACCTATAATTGTGAGGACAACCATACAAATACCATTATAATCGACATCAGTGCTCTAATAGCTACTGTGGAGAGAAATAACTTTTGTAAAGAATATGGCCACACTAGATATTCAGTTTGCCAGCAAATCCTTTAGTATGGTTGTGAATTATCTTATAAATATGTAAAAATATTTTCTAAGCTATATGGCTACACAAACTATTGAGACGATTGTAGGACCGATATATAAACATTTCTTTATTTGCAGCCATTTGAATTCAACGAAGATGCATGAGCTTTTAAATGATGAAGTAAGTCATAATAATTTTGTTAATAATAATCCACGATGCTTTATTTTACAACTGAACTACGCCGAATAACAACGCATCGGAAAGCATGACTGCTTTAAAACAATTATCACAAATGTGTACAATTATGCAAACTCAATCTTGTAAACTGAAATAATTACATTAAATGTTTATTCCAAGTTAAATGAGAAAGCTGGCAATAAAGTGAAAAGTAACCTTGTTTTTGGGAACTTTTTTTGTCTTTTTCTTCTTGCTTCTTCTGTTTCTTTTCTGCAAGTTACAACAATTATTACACCTCTACGATTAGAAAAATAGTTATCAAATGTAATAAAAATAGTATGTTATGGTCCAGAATGAGCTCGATAATTATGCTTGTTGTATTATATTATCACATTGGCTTATTGAGAAAAATCAATAATTTAAACTCATTTTCATTTTTCTCTTGTTTTCTATTCTTTGTGTTATAAAATATACTATCCTTAAAGGTTATGATATAAAAACTCCTTCAATTGTGCAAATTATAAAATAAGTAGTTTTAGCTCAAGATCTTAAAATTGCAACAATTATACTCTAATTGTGGAAACCGTTTCATATATTTTATACAAAAAATGGTAGGATACTTATTTTTTATGTCGTTGAACATTTCAAGCGATTTTTAGTTAGAAAAACTGTTATCAAATGTTATAAAAATAGTATTTTATGGTCCCTAACTCCTTGTGCTTATAATACTATATTACTACAAGAGCCAATTAGAAAAAAACTCACTAATTGTAATATTTTTTCTTGTTAACAAATAGAATATCATTCATTACAAGATCTGGTGTATAAAATACTTCAATTGTGCAAATAAATCGTCAAAATGGCATAATTTAATCACCCTTTCTTTTTTTTTTGCATGTTAAAACAAATATTACATCATTACAAGAGCTTAAATGAAAACAACTTAAAGTGGGGCACAATTGTAATATCTCTGTATTTTATTTCATCATGTACATTTTTAATATAATAATAATTGCAACCTTTTTTATATGACTTTTCTTTTTCTTCTTTTTTCTCTTTCATTTCTTTTTTTTCTGCATGGTAAAAGAAATATTACATCATTACACGAGCTTATTAGGAAAACAACTTTACGTGGTGCACAATTGTAATATCTCTGTATTTTAGAAACCTGTTACTTCGATATGAAACATGATGAATATAAAATGTCCTGTAAGTCTACATATTGTTTCGGTAAACTCGGGGGGGGGGGGGGGGTGGGGGGTGGGAGGGTAGCAAGTAGATTATCTCTGTGTTTTCATGTTTGAGATCGAAAAAAAATCTATGTGACACCCAGATTTACCAAGATTTGTAAAATTGTATTGTATATCAATTTCATAGATTTGAGACATTTTCACTTCTAGAAAATGACACCTATAATTGTGAGGACAACCATACAAATACCACTATAATCGACATCAGTGCTCTAATAGCTACTGTGGAGAGAAATAACTTTTGTAAAGAATATGGCCACACTAGATATTCAGTTTGCCAGCAAATCCTTTAGTATGGTTGTGAATTATCTTATAAATATGTAAAAATATTTTCTAAGCTATATGGCTACACAAACTATTGAGACGATTGTAGGACCGATATATAAACATTTCTTTATTTGCAGCCATTTGAATTCAACGAAGATGCATGAGCTTTTAAATGATGAAGTAAGTCATAATAATTTTGTTAATAATAATCCACGATGCTTTATTTTACAACTGAACTACGCCGAATAACAACGCATCGGAAAGCATGACTGCTTTAAAACAATTATCACAAATGTTAACAATTATGCAAACACAATTTTGTAAACTGAGATAATTACATTAAATGTTTATTCCAAGTTAAATGAGAAAGCTGGCAATAAAGTGAAAAATAACCTTGTTTTTGGGAACTTTTTTTGTCTTTTTCTTCTTGCTTCTTCTGTTTCTTTTCTGCAAGTTACAACAATTATTACACCTCTACGATTAGAAAAATAGTTATCAAATGTAATAAAAATAGTATGTTATGGTCCAGAATGAACTCGATAATTATGCTTGTTGTTTTCTATTATCACATTGGCTTATTGAGAAAAATAAATAATTTAAACTCATTTTCTTTTTTTCTCTCGATTTCTATTCTTCCTGTTATAAAATATACTATCCTTAAAAGATATGATATCAAAACTCCTTCAATTGTGCAAATTATAAAATAAGTAATTTTAGCTCAAGATCTTCATATTGCAACAATTATACTCTAATTGTGGAAACCGTTTCATATCTTTTATACAGAAAAAAATGTAAGATACTTATTTTTTATGTGATTGAACATGTCAAGCGATTTTTAGTTAGAAAAACTGTTATCAAATGTTATAAAAATAGTGTTTTGTGGTCCCTAACTCCTTGTGCTTATAATACTATATTACTACAAGAGCCAATTAGAAAAAAACTCACTAATTGTAATATTTTTTCTTGTTAACAAATAGAATATCATTCA
Organism: Flabesymbios commensalis; assembly: GCA_964017125.1. Taxonomy (NCBI): domain Eukaryota; kingdom Metazoa; phylum Annelida; class Polychaeta; order Terebellida; family Flabelligeridae; genus Flabesymbios; species Flabesymbios commensalis. The sequence goes on along the minus strand of OZ024904.1, from coordinate 3,392,519 downwards.
TTACAAGATCTGGTGTATAAAATACTTCAATTGTGCAAATAAATCGTCAAAATGGCATAATTTAATCACCCTTTCTTTTTTTTGCATGTTAAAACAAATATTACATCATTACAAGCTTAAATGAAAACAACTTTAAGTGGGGCACAATTGTAATATCTCTGTATTTTATTTCATCATGTACTTTTTTAAAATAATAATAATTCCAACCTTTTTTATATGACTTTTCTTTTTCTTCTTTTTTCTCTTTCCTTTCTTTTTTTTCTGCATGGTAAAATAAATATTACATCATTACACGAGCTTATAATGAAAACAACTTTACGTGGTGCACAATTGTAATATCTCTGTATTTTAGAAACCTGTTACTTCGATATGAAACATGATGAATATAAAATGCCCTGTAAGTCTACATATTGTTTCGGTAAACTCGGGGGGGGGGGGGGTAACAAGTAAGTTATCTCTGTGTTTTCATGTTTGAGATCGAAAAAAAATCTATGTGACACCCAGATTTACCCAGATTTGTAAAATTGTATTGTATATCAATTTCATAGATGTGGAGAGAAATAACTTTTGTAAAGAATATGGCCACACTAGATATTCAGTTTGCCAGCAAATCCCTTAGTATGGTTGTGAATTATCTTATAAATATGTAAAAATATTTTCTAAGCCATATGGCTACACAAACTATTCAGACGATTGTAGGACCGATATATAAACATTTCTTTATTTGCAGCCATTTGAATTCAACAAAAATACATGAGCTTTTAAATTATGAAGTCATAATAATTGTGTTAATAATAATCCCACGATGCTTTATTTTACAACTGAACTACGCCGAATAACAACGCATCGGAAAGCATTACTGCTTTAAAACAATAATCACAAATGTTAACAATTATGCAAACTCAATTTTGAAAACTGAATTAATTACATTACATATTTATTCCAAGTTAAATGAGAAAGGTTGCAATAAAGTGAAAAATAACCTTGTTTTTTCGAATTTTCTTTTTCTTCCGTTTTCTTCTTTTTCTTTTCTGCAAGTTACAACAAACATTACACCACTACGATTAGAAAAATCGTTATCAAATGTAATAAAAATATATGTAGTATTTTAAATTCCGGAATGAATAGTAACTCGATAATTACGCTTGTTGTACTATATTATCACATCATTAAAGGGACTGGTCCACGCTAAAATCATCAAAAAATCGGTGATTTTATTTTGGCTTCTTGATATGACCATATGATGTAAACATGTTCATAGACTAGAACTGGGAGGGAGGGAGGGAGGGACATAATTTTGTCAATAGCATGACGGTTTTAGAGTAGCAAATTTTAAAAGTATTACAGGAGCTAATTGTGCAACTTCAACAATTAGATATATATATTTATTCTAGGTTAGATGAACAATTTGACAATAAAAGGAAAAATAACCTTTTTTTATTACACATTTTTCTTCATTTTCTTTCTTTATTTTTTCTTTCTTTTCTGTATGTTAAAACAAAAATTATGAGAGCTGACATTCAAACTACTTTACATATCGTCCCCTCAGAGTAATAAGGAGTTCAATGCAGCATGACTCAGCAAAAACATGCATTTGGTGGAGAAGCAAGCTAGAGTTAATTGACTTTTTAAATGTTTTAAATTTTTCAAATTAAATGACAGACCATATACATTAAAAGAAACAAGGACCTAAATTGATTGAGCTAATTATTACACTGAACAAAATATTAGTTATGCTGATTAAGCTGCCTATGATACTAAAGTTAGGACTTTTGTTGCCATTCAAGAAATCATATAAATTGATTGAACTGGTTTTTACACCAAACATGAAAAGCGTATAAATTGATTGAGCTGGTTTTTACACTAAACATGAAAAACATATAAATTGATTGAACTGGTTTTTACACTAAACATGAAACGCGTTAAACTAACTGAACTGGTTCAATAACGTAGCTAGATAATATTTTATTAGTTTAAAAAACACCTGGATTCATTGAGCTGGTTATTACACCAACACACCGCTTTCGTCCTATGGAGGGGCGCTAAACTCCTTATTAATCTAAGGGGACGATATGTGCAATAACTAATTAAAGTGAATAATTCTAACTGTTTTTCTTTCTTTGTATCTTTTTTTCCTTTCTCCGTGTTAAAATATACTGTATATCATTTATAAAATGTGTCAAAATGCACATCAATTATTAAAATGTCATTGAATAGATAATTTAAACGCAAAAACTGAAATACAAGAATTCTAACCATTTTTCCATTCATCCTTTATTTCTTTATGCTTTGGTTTCTTTTCTTTTTTTTCTGTAGGCCCTATGTTAAAACAAATATCACAATTTCACAAAAGCTGTAATACAACATATCTACTTCGGTTGTCGAAAATGTACAAACAATAATATTATGAAATGTTATAAAAATGGTATTTTATGGTCATGAATTCAATATGCTTATGTCATATATTATTACAAAAGCTGATAAAACAAACTCCATAGGTGTAACATTAATCATTATTTTCATGTTCTATTTGTATGAAAGATTTATATTTTATGTGATTAAAAAACATTTCATACAATTATTGCTCAGATCAATCGTTAAGAAAAGTAAAACATATGAAGTGTTAATTAGAAATAATTCGTGTATTTTTCAGCCAGGCGTTTCGGCTACTTGCATGAAAGCTTCATTTACAGCCATTTGAATTCAGCGAAGATACCATTATGACCTCAGTTTTTACATCGTTGAAACCTCACACCGAAATTTCTTTAATCGCATAATTATACACCTGATTTATCAGCCGTTATTATTACGTGTTTTGTAGTGTTTTAATAACCTTTCCTATAACCACTGAACTATTTACTCCGTTCATTTCAACTCATTATTGATCGTTTACTTATCATTAACTGTTTCGCTGTATTTGCTGCACATTTGCTGCAGGTAAGAGGTATTTACTTTGTTCAGTTGTGGATAAATAGAGCCATCGTAAATCACATTCAGTAATTTACATACACCTGTGTTTTGTAGTGAACCGTGGCAGATAGCTGGGCCAGAAAGCTAGACCAGATATCTAGGCCTCGCCAAGTAATTATATGAATGCCGTACAGCTGTAAACATGACTATGCTCGTACCAACGCATCACCGTGTGTGTACGAGCGTCGTGAGGCGACAGTAAAGCGATTTTGCCAATTTATTAAAAAGGTGTAATCGAGAAGAAACTATGTGATGCCGCACAAGCACCTAAAAGATAGGAAATGATGATTCGTACAAATCTACTGGTCACGACCCTTGTGACAGAGGAATTACATATGGTGAAAAAACGTCAATAGATTAAAAAGTAACCTGGTTTAGGAAGCACCCTTCTTTCTGTGTTCTGTTTTTTGTCTTCATGTTTTATGAAAAAAATAATATCATTGCATTTCCAGGTGATATTTTAGATATAAATATTGGTTGGATAAATGGTTATCAAATAAATTGAGCGTTCTTCACTTTATGTGTCATATTTGACAACAAATTTATTGGTACAATCTAATTGTTCACGTTGCAAGCAAAAAAAAAATATTTTAACCTTCAAAGAGCTACGCTATGGAGTTTAAATTTTCATCCTTTCGAATTATATATCTCTACTCGCCCATAAGTTCGAGTGAGTGTATATTACTTGAATTTATTTAAATTCAAAGCATGCATCTACAAATTATGATGGTTAAACACTCATTTCAGTACAAAAAACAGCGATTTAACCTCATAATTAAATTTTAAAACGACTAGGTGAAAAAAATAACCTGTTTGAAACACTGTTTTCTCCACCCAGGCCGTACACCTGTCTCGGCCATCTTCTGCTGGGATGGTTTTCAAGTACTTCTTAAACTAGGAAGGTAGAAATGCGAGATGAATTGATATCATAATTCAAGGCGATGTTTATTTAATGTCGGGTCAGCGCTGCACACATTGGCCCAGCATTTGGTCAACATATCGGGCGCAGATTTGATATGGGCTCTAATTAGTATAGTTTCTCATTAAAGAATTAATAGTCGTTATATTGTATTGAATAGAAATGTAAATATATTAAATATAAATTTGTCATCTGTAATTCTTTTCTCATACCAGCTGACATTCTATTTTACATACATGCTCTGGGT
>OZ024904.1:3043628-3388183 GCA_964017125.1 Flabesymbios commensalis | reverse complement strand
CCCTCAGACAATTTTTTTACATAAAGTCAAAGGTCAAGGTCGAAGATTTAAAAAAATTCTTGTTAACGCGATAACTTGCAAAGTAATTATTGGATATTTCCATGAGTATAGAGATGACCTGATTAGATTTTCATCTTATCACCGATCTTTCACCGATAACCAAAATGGACGGCAGCTGACAACTAATTTTTTTCTACCTATTTTTTCATAATTCCCCTGAATTTGAAACCTGGTATATATGGGTTTTTGGAGTTTGCGAATCTATTGGCATTGTCCGTTTTCATATGAGACCGAAAACGAGGCTTTGGTGGCCATCTTTATTTTTTTATTTAAAAATTCCTTGTTACCGAGATAACTTGAAAAATAATTATCGGATCTCTCCAAATTTTTATTTGAAATTATCCATGAGTATGGAGATGACTTGATTAGATTTTCAGCCTCACATTTATAATCATAATGGCCGTCAGCTAGCAGCTATTTTTTTCTGGTTCAAATAGGTTTTCGGGGTATGCAAGTCTATTGGCATTGTCCACTTCCATGCGAGACGGAAACAACAAGGCTATGACAGCCATCTTTTTTTTATCAATTTTAATAAATCGCTTATTTTTTCAGTGTAAAGCCTTAAAACCTAGCACATATAGGTTTTTAGGTTCTACGATTCTATTGGCATTTTCCGTTTTCATGTGCGATCCAAACCGAGGCTATAGCAGCCATTTTGATTTTATTATTGATCTTCAATTATTGGCATAACATATTGGAAGTAGTTGTGTCAGATTTGTGGCCACTTTGAGCCACTGCATCAGCCGACGGGTATTTGAGTGCTTGTACGGTATTTTTAAAAGTTGCTACCGAAATTCAAAATGGCCGCCATATATCAACTTCATATATTGTTGTGAGCGCAAAAACTTCAGAAATTATTCACCAGGTAGTGGTAGTAGCGAGTTATAGCCCCATCTCACAATAGGTAATCACCAGGTGGCGCTAGTAGTGTGTTATAGCCCTATCACACCATAGTTTTCACCAGGTGGTGCTAGTAGTGTGCTATATCACCATCCCACCATAGTTATTGACCAGATGGTGCTAGTAGTGAGTTATAGCCCCATCCCACCATTGTTGATCACCAGGTGGTGCTAGTAGTGTGCTATAGCCCCATCCCACCATCATTAATCACCAGGTGGTGCTAGTAGTGTGTTATAGCCCTATCCCACCATAGTTAATCACCAGGTGGCGCTAGTAGTGAGTTATTGTTGACGTGAGACCCATCACACTATAGTTAATCATACCATAGTTAATCACCAGGTGGTGCTAGTAGTGAGTTATAGTCTCATCCCACGATAGTTAATCACCAGGTGGTGCTAGTAGTGAGTTATAGCCCCATCCCACGATAGTTAATAACCAGGTGGTGCTAGTGGTGAGTCATAGCCCCGTCTCACCATAGTGAATCACCAGGTGGTGCTAGTAGTGTGTTATAGTTGACGTGAGCCCTGTCCCACCATAGTTAATCACCATCTGGTGATAGTAGTGAGTTACAGCCTCATCCCACAATAGTTAATCACCAGGTGGTGCTAGTAGTGAGTTATAGTTGACGTGTGCTTAATCCAGCCATAGTTAATCACTAGGTGGAGCTAGTAGTGAGTCATAGTTGACGATATGGTCTCACCGCCCTAAATGAACCGGAATCAAAGGGGGGGTGGCTACTGACTAGAGAGTGCGTCATAAATGATTGCTTTACACGGTTGTTTCCGCTCCTGGTGAATTAAAAAAACAATACAGGAATGTTGTAATTGTGTGGATAATTTGCAAGCCCACATTGTTTTTTTCGTGCATGACATGAGGTATACTGTGTTGTGAGATTTTCGGATGGATACAAGGGGTGAGAAGGAATTGTGTCTTTTCTGGGAATGGGCGTAAGAATATTTTGGGAGATCAGGGCAAAACAGACCTCTTTACCAACATAGGAGCGCAGCTCGAAACACAGGAAGTTAGCATAACATTTTCGGACCTGTTTTTGAAAAAGGACAGTTTAGGCTTTATTATGGTGTATAACATAAGGGGGTAGTTAAGGACAAAAGTGGTGATTCCGGCCCTTAGAATGTTAGCATTATACAATCTTGCGTTTCAATGGGACTGGCATTTGGGGGGGGTGAGACCTTAAGCCCATCCCACCATAGTTAATCACCAGGTGGTGCTAGTAGTGAGTTATAGTTGACGTTTCACCAAACACAATACCCCTCCCATTTGTCAGTTGGCCAGGAATCAGAAAAGAGCTTATTTAAGGTTTTCGTGTCGACTTTTCTGTGCATACCTAAAACCTTGCTAGATGTATTTTCAGACCTTTTATAATGAAACCTCGGCCGGTTGTCGGCTTTCATGTGTGTGCACTAGAGCTATATAGTATTTTCAAAAAGGCCGCCAAATTCTCCGTTAATTTGTCAATTTTAATATGAACAGAAAACACTCAATTAAAAATCAAAAACAATCTGGATGTAATATAGCTTTACACTAATATACCTTAGAACAATAATATTTGATCTAGAGCTACAGAGTATTTCCAAAATGGCCGCCAAATTCACCCTTACATTGTCAATTTTATCAGTCAATCAACATTATTATAGACAGAAAAAAAAACTAATTAAAAATCAAAAATAATGTTGAGGTTATATATGGATCAAAAGAGGAGTAGTAAAAATACAAACATTTTAATTTTTTGAAAATTAAGTTTTTGAGAATAAACATCTTTTTATTTCTATACAAGTCATAGTCTTCAAAATCACTTAAAATGATTAGAATACTCTAATAACCCATACCTGAACATGTTTTTTAAAGGCAGGAAGCCTTTACTTTTGGAGAAAATTGCAAAAATATCTTTTTCAACCATTATTTTGCCCTTGTTCGTAACAATACTAATCCTCGGTAGCCACACAAGAAGAATAAGTTTATTTACCTTGACCATGAAATGACCCTTAAATGACCTTGGTGTCATCTTAGATCTATGCCACATTAAAGCCATGAGGGTTATATATGTGTTAACATATAATATATAATGCCATATCGTCACATTGAAGTGACATTCTGATATTTATATGACATTTTTTTCTGATATTACAATACCATATTTCCACACTATAGCAGGCCTGAGATAAATCATTATAATATGCAATACATCCCTAATTATATTACGAATTCTCACATTATATAACATATGCGGATATTTAAAGGGACATGCCCAGGTCTAAAATCATCAAAAAATCGGTGATTGCATTTTAGCTTAATAAATATACATTATAATAGCATGTTTTGGGAAATTAGTATCAGATCTTAATACTATAACTCCATAGTCTGAAAATATAGCATCCTATTGTGACAGTATACTGATAACATTTAATACCATATACGATGATGTGGACTACAGGTAGTGCAAAATTATAGTATTATTCTTTTCTTAAAGTAGCACATCCTGACACTATAGTGCTCCATCCCATCATTGTATGGCATAATGTGGAATATCCCACCATTTGAGTGTCATCCCGGGGTATAAAAACACTAAGATTTCATTATACTTTTAGATGTCGGCAGACCAACGACATTTTATTGCCATATATTGTCATTATAATTTCATATTATGGTAGGCCCTATTTTAATATCATATATTGACACTATGCCATAACATGAAATTCCAAGGTTTAAGACAAGATTATGCCATCATATAGTGACATTATAATGTCATTGTGATGCCATATTTTCACATTAAACTGTAACTTTATGGTTCTATAATATCTTTTCTGTACACTATAGTATTGCACCATAATTATATGCATGTAGATCTACTGACATAATGTATCATCCTCATACATTAATGACATAGCTTGGCACAGATCTGTTAACCTTACTCATGGTTGTTACTCATATACTATTTATTAAGGAAGATGAAGCAGTCATCTCATAGCAAATATGTTTATATCTTCTAACTAACTTTGTTGATATGACACCATGCCCTATCACCCCCACCCTCACATCATCATCTGTACATCATTCATCTCATCAATTGACTACAACGTTTTTATCGTATTACTTAATGTCACTTAAAAGACCATCTGTGCCGAAAAGTGACGTAAAGCAATAATTTACTACTACTACTTGCTGATATGTGTAATGGCATCCACCATACAATTTAATCAAGCGTTGAAAATGGCAGATTTAAATTAAAAGAAGCGGAGCAATTTGTGATAATCAAACTGTTCTATCCCTTTTATCATCAACTGCTATAGAAGTCAATTCACTTCCATAGTAAAAAGTAACAAAGGACAACTTACCCGAAACAGTTTATTAGGGTCTGTGCTACTAAAAACTACTAATTTAAGCTTTTGTATGCTCCAGAAAGCACCATTTCAAGCTTTAGATTTTGACATTTTTCTGGAAGAGCATGACCCCGGACCCCTGTAAAGCACATGAGAGGATAACTGTGCCAGCTGTGGTGTGTATTACAAATTATAGAAAACAAACTGGCTTCATTTGCTGAATCCACCACTGCCCATCCCATGAGATGTCAGCTAATGCCTACTTTATGCCTAGAGCTATCTCTACTTGTATGTGTACTGCAATCAAATATATTAATTCGCGGTGTAGTTGTGCCAGACGTCAGATGGGTTGTTCCTAATTGCTAATTGGATAATATGGTTGATTCAAACATGGAAGTTCGATGTTTTACAGAATTGTCAACATTCTAATATGTTATTTCTGTGTATGTTACATATCAAGAGCACAGTAGGCCTATCGTGTTTCATACTTGAAGTGACAAACTATGAGCCACTAGTTTATCATAATTTATTAGTTTGTTAAGCACAATCGGCTTTGAAAATGTATTTGTTTTTAAAAGCTGATGCCACAGTATCTATATCTATGGTAATTTTGTATACTTATCTGGTCTCCCTAACTTTATTTCTATGCATCTATTTTACATGTATTTTCATACATATGCATTCTACCAGGTGTCATGTGTTATATACCATCGAGTTTATTATTATTATTTTGACTGCACAGTATACGGTATATCACAACAAAGTAGTATCCTGCATATTTCATATAACTTTTAAAACGTTTTGTTTAATTATAATAAATTATTATATTCTCACGGAATTAATTTGTTTGCGGTTTCGTAATAAATCGTATTTTGCCCCTCAAAAACAACCTGGTGCTAGTTATGCCCAGAGGTCCCCTGGACATGCTGAAAAAGGTTTTAGGTATGCACGCTCAAGTGGTGATGAAACCCTCCTTGGCCACCTCTGGCTAACTGACTACATAGACTTGTACTATGGCCCATACGCGTGGGCCTCCCAGAATTCTTTAAGTAAAAAAATGTATATAAACCTATATATTTTTTTAATCATCAGGACATACTCTATCAATATAAAACATGAAAAGGGTGCTTATAGACATGGGGCTTTTTTTCTATTTTCACATGGAAATGCTGGGTCCTAGTTTACTCTCTAAGAGTTACCAATACACCAGAACTATACACATTTTATATCTATCTTTCCCGTTCTCGATGTTTTTGGAGCAAAAAAATGGTCACCCAATCTAACTGAATAGGTATCAAAATGATATAAATGTGATATTTAAGCCCAGGCTAGCCGTTAATCGCCACAATGAATCAATTTTTTTAATGATATGCGCATATGAATTTGTGTGGTGAGACCTTAACGTGAGCCCCGTCCCATCATAGTTAATCACCAGGTGGTGCTAGTAATGAGTTATAGTTGACGTGCGTCCCGTCCCACCATATTTAATCACCAGGTGGTGCTAGTAGTGTGATATAGCCCCGTCCCACCAAAATTAATTACCAGGTGGTGCTAGTAGTGAGTTATAGTTGAAGTGAGCCTTCTTGTAGCTCCCTCACTATTAAACTTTTTAATGATATGCGCGTATGGATTCGTGTGGTGAGACCTTGACGTGAGCCCCATCCCACCATAGTTAATCACCAGGTGGCCCTAGTAGTGAGTTATAGCCATAATTAATCACCAGGTGGTGCTAGTAGCAAGTTATAGTTGACGTGAGCCTCATCACACCATAGTTAATCACCAGGTGGTGCTAGTAGCGAGTCATAGTTGACGTGAGCCCCATCCCACCATAATTAATCACCAGGTGGTGCTAGTAGTGAGTTATAGCCCCATCCCACCATAGTTAATCATCAGGTGGCGCTAGTAGTGTGTTATAGCCCCATCCCACCATAGTTAATCAAAAGGTGGCTCTAGTAGTGAGTTATAGCCCAGTCCCACCATAGTTATTCACCAGGTGGTGCTAGTAGTCAGTTATAGTTGACGTGAGCCCCATCACACCATGGTTAATCACCAGGTGGCGCTAATAGTGTGTCATAGCCCCATCCCACCATAGTTAATCACCAGGTGGTGCTAGTAGTGAGTTATTGTTGACGTAAGCCTCGCCCCACCATAGTTAACCACCAGGTGGCGCTAGTAGGGTGTTTTAGCCCCGTCCCACCATAGTTAATCACCAGGTGGCGCTAGTAGTGAGTTATAGTTGACGTGAGCCTCATCCCACCATAGGTAATCACCAGGTGGCGCTAGTAGTGTGTCATAGCTCCATCCCACCATAGTTGATCACCAGGTGGCGCTAGTAGTGTGTTATAGCCCCATCTCACCATAGTTAATCACCAGGGGGCCCTAGTAGTGTGTTATAGTTGACGTGAGCCCCATCCCACCATACTTAATCACCAGGTGGCGCTAGTAGTGAGTTATAGGCCCGTCCCACCATAGTTAATCACCAGGTGGTGCTAGTAGTGTGTTATAGTTGACGTGAGCCCCATCCCACCATAGTTAATCACCAGGTGGTGCTAGTAGTGAGCTATAGTCGACGTGAGCCCCATCCCCCCATAGTTACTCACCAGGTGGTACTAGTAGTGTGTTAAAGTTGACTTGAGCCCCGTCCCACCAATCACCAGATGGTGCTAGTAGTGTGTTCGAGCCCCAGCTCGCAGGAGCGAGCTCTTACAGCAAAGGGTGTCAGCAAGAAAAGGCCAAAAATCCAATGTTTACAGTGCTAGATTGAATATTTCGTCGTCTGTGTTCATGGGCGCTGACATCTTGTTCCTGATTAGTATTGTTGAGGTCAAAGTTCAGCCATCCCCACATACTGACAGGAAAATATCTATGTCAAAGTCCCTGATTATCGCCGATGTGAATCTATACACCACCTAGCGAGGAGAAAAATTCCCTGCGAGAACATTTTCCTTACAAAGTTATTTAAGACCAAACTCCATGAACTCACTGACAGTTTAGTCTAGTTCAACACCATAGTACTTGGACAACATCTAAAAAGTTTGCTTCCGTTTTTATTTGTTTAGACACTGACAATCTAGATAACACTACATTTCTGTAAATAGTAGTGTAGTCTAATCTAACTCAGTGTTGCAGGGCCTAATGTTTGTTCATGATTTGTTTGGTTTGGACATTAGCTAGCTCGCAAGTGGGCGGCCTGGGCCTTCCGACAATATATGGATCGCTCAACACCCTGCGGCAGGGCTTGCCATTTGTTGTGTAGTCTAGCCTACACGTTATCCTCACGTTACATTGACTTATACTTAGGCCTAGGTATAGCCTATGTCATTACATGAGCCCCTACTTTAGTTAATAATAATAATTCCGCTCGCTTTCCAGGCATGCCTATTTATATTAGTTGACGTGAGCCCTGTCCCACCATAATTATTCACCAGGTTGTCCTAGTAGCAAGCGGACTCTTGCAGCAAAGGGAGGGAGAGAGAGGCCAAACATATAATTTTTACAGTGTTAGAACTAATATTTTGTCGTCCAATATGTCTATGATCATGTGACGCTGACAACTTGATCATGGGCGCTGACAACTTGCTTCGTGTTTAGTTTTTTGCTGAAGTCAAAGTTCAGGCCACAGACGTAGAGATATTTCTGTTGTATCTGACCTGTGTTATCGCCCACTTTGTGGTACTGCTGTACCACCTAGCGAGTTGGGAGGTAGTACTGAATGTGTGCACACTCTGGTGAGTAATGCACAAACAATTCCCTACTTCAGATTAAACTCCCTCACTGACCATCATCGTTTATTTTAGTCTAGGTCAACAACATGCTTCCGTTTTACCATTTTAACATTTTTATTTTTAACAATAATGAGGTTGACTAGGCCACATCACAGTTCTGTAAAGAACGTTAGTCCAACGATATCCTGGGAAAAAATGCAGGCCCCTATGTTTGTTAAGTTTAGCAAGCACGTAAATGGGCTCCTTAGGCCTTCCGACAACATATCGATCGCTCAATAGACTTTCTGTTAAGATCGGCGTAAGCCCAGATCAGTATGTAGAATTAGCAGTACACTGGGCCTAGAATTTATCGGCCCAGGAAAATTCCCTGAAATGTTTCTAATTTTTTTCAGATATTTGACGTAAACAGATGGTCCCCTCGCTGACGTCAGATTTTGACGTACACAGACGGTCCCCTTGCTGACGTCAGATTTTGACATACACAGGCGAACCCCTCGCTGAAAGGGTTAAGAGGTAAATATATTAAAAAGGTAACTCACCCCCGCTGACTTTCTCTGTCAGCCATTCCTCCGTGGCTGGCGACGGCTTTGTGCCAGTGCACAGCAAGTGCAGCATTTCTCCCCTGTTTAACAACATAAAACTTCAGCGATATACTTCAATATTTCCTTCTGAAAGTATACTTCTGTATTAATGAGCCCTTTGCTATAATTGTTCATATTAGTATAAATGCCGATGAAAGTTAAAATGGAAAAGTTACAATGGAATATTTATGCGGCAGCATAGTTACAATGGAATATTCATGCGGCAGCATAGTTACAATGGAATATCCATGCGGCAGCATAGTTACAATGGAATATTCATGTAGCAGCATAGTTACAGTGGAATATTCATGCCGCAGCATAGTTACAATGGAATATTCATGCGGCAGCATATTTACAATGGAATATTCATGAGGCAGCATAGTTACAATGGAATATTCATGTAGCAGCATAGTTACAGTGGAATATTCATGCCGCAGCATAGTTACAATGGAATATTCATGCGGCAGCATAGTTACAATGGAATATTCATGAGGCAGCATAGTTACAATGGAATATTCATGCGGCAGCATATTTACAATGGAATATTCATGAGGCAGCATAGTTACAGTGGAATATTCATGTAGCAGCATAGTTACAGTGGAATATTCATGCGGCAGCATAGTTACAGTGGAATATTCATGCAGCAGCATAGTTACAATGGAATATTCATGCGCCAGTATAGTTACATTGAAATATTCATGCGGCAGCATAGTTACAATGGTATATTCATGTAGCAGCATAGTTACAATGGAATATTCATGCATAAGCATAGTTACAGTGGAATATTAGTGCAGCAGCATAGTTACAATGGAATATTCATGCGCCAGTATAGTTACATTGAAATATTCATGCGGCAGCATAGTTACAATGGTATATTCATGTAGCAGCATAGTTACAGTGGAATATTTATGCAGCAGCATAGTTACAATGGAATATCCATGTGACAGCATAGTTACAGTGAAATATTCATGCAGCTGCATAGTTACAGTGGAATATTCATGCGTCAGTATAGCCTACTTACAGTGAAATATTCATGCGCAAAAAAAAAAGTGAAATGATGCTGGCTTTAGGCCACTTTTAGGCACATTCAGGCTATAGTTCATACAGCAGCATAGTTACAATGACAGTGGAATATTTATGCAGGAGCATAGTTACAATGGAATATTCATGCGGCAGCATAGTTACAGTGGAATATTCATGCAGCACCATAGTTACAATGGAATATTCATGCAGCAGCATGGTTACAGCGGAATATTCATGTAGCACCATAGTTACAATGGAATATTCATGCAGCAGCATAGTTACAGCGGAATATTCATGCGGCAGCATAGTTACAATGGAATATCCATGCGGCAGCATAGTTACAATGGAATATTCATGCAGCAGCATAGTTACAGCGGAATATTCATGCGGCAGCATAGTTACAATGGAATATCCATGCGGCAGCATAGTTACAATGGAATATTCATGCAGCAGCATAGTTACAGCGGAATATTCATGCGGCAGCATAGTTACAGCGGAATATTCATGCGGCAGCATAGTTACAATGGAATATTCATGCAGCAGCATAGTTACAGCGGAATATTCATGCGGCAGCATAGTTACAATGGAATATCCATGCGGCAGCATAGTTACAGTGGAATATTCATGTAGCAGCATAGTTACAATGGAATATCCATGTAGCAGCATAGTTACAATAGGATATTCATGCAGCAGCATAGTTACAGTGGAATATCCATGCGGCAGCATAGTTACAATGGAATATTCTTGCAGCAGCATAGTTACAATGGAATATCCATGCGGCAGCATAGTTACAATGGAATATTCATGCAGCAGCATAGTTACAGTGGAATATTCATGTAGCAGCATAGTTACAATGGAATATTCATGCAGCAGCATAGTTACAATGAAATATTCATGCAGCAGCATAGTTACAATGGAATATCCATGTAGCAGCATAGTTACAATGGAATATTCATGCAGCAGCATAGTTACAATGGAATATCCATGTAGCAGCATAGTTACAATGGAATATTCATGCAGCAGCATAGTTACAATGGAATATTCATGCAGCAGCATAGTTACAATGGAATATCCATGTAGCAGCATAGTTACAATGGAATATTCATGCGGCAGCATAGTTACAGTGGAATATTCATGCAGCTGCATAGTTACAGTGGGATATTTATGCAGGAGCATAGTTACAGTGGAATATTCATGCGTCAGTATAGCCTACTTACAGTGAAATATTCATGCGCAAAAAAAAAGTGAAATGATGCTGGCTTTAGGCCACTTTTAGGCACATTCAGGCTATAGTTCATGCAGCAGCATAGTTACAATGACAGTGGAATATTCATGCAGCACCATAGTTACAATGGAATATTCATGCGGCAGCATAGTTACAGTGGAATATTCATGCAGCACCATAGTTACAATGGAATATTCATGCAGCAGCATGGTTACAGCGGAATATTCATGTAGCACCATAGTTACAATGGAATATTCATGCAGCAGCATAGTTACAGCGGAATATTCATGCGGCAGCATAGTTACAATGGAATATTCATGCAGCAGCATAGTTACAGCGGAATATTCATGCGGCAGCATAGTTACAGTGGAATATTTATGTAGCAGCATAGTTACGATGGAATATCCATGCGGCAGCATAGTTACAATGGAATATTCATGCAGCAACATAGTTACAGTGGAATATTCATGTAGCAGCATAGTTACAATGGAATATCCATGCGGCAGCATAGTTACAATGGAATATTCATGCAGCAGCATAGTTACAGCGGAATATTCATGCGGCAGCATAGTTACAGTGGAATATTCATGTAGCAGCATAGTTACAATGGAATATCCATGCGGCAGCATAGTTACAATGGAATATTCATGCAGCAGCATAGTTACAATGGAATATTCATGTAGCAGCATAGTTACAATGGAATATCCATGCGGCAGCATAGTTACAATGGAATATCCATGTAGCAGCATAGTTACAATGGAATATCCATGGAGCAGCATAGTTACAATGGAATATTCATGCAGCAGCATAGTTACAATGGAATATTCATACAGCAGCATAGTTACAATGGAATATCCATGTAGCAGCATAGTTACAATGGAATATTCATGCAGCAGCATAGGTACAGTGGAATATTCATGCAGCAGCATAGTTACAATGGAATATTCATGTAGCAGCATAGTTACAATGGAATATTCATGCAGCAGCATAGTTACAATGGAATATTCATGCAGCAGCATAGTTACAGTGGAATATTCATGCAGCAGCATAGTTACAATGGAATATTCATGCGGCAGCATAGTTACAGTGGAATATTCTTGCGGCAGCATAGTTACAATGGAATATTCATGCAGCAGCATAGTTACAATGGAATATTCATGCAGCAGCATAGTTACAGTGGAATATTCATGCGGCAGCATAGTTACAATGGAATATTCATGCGGCAGCATAGTTACAATGGAATATTCATGCAGCAGCATAGTTACAGTGGAATATTCATGCGGCAGCATAGTTACAATGGAATATTCATGCGGCAGCATAGTTACAATGGAATATTCATGCAGCAGCATAGTTACAGTGGAATATCCATGTAGCAGCATAGTTACAATGGAATATTCATGCAGCAGCATAGTTACAGTGGAATATTTATGCAGCAGGACAGTTACAATGGATAATGACATCAGTCAGATCTTAATCTTTTCACTACCATTGTCCCGATGCCATAGCCTGTTTTCCACCATTCATACCTCCCTGTTTACACCAGTGTCGACATCAGTGTTCTAAAAGTTAACGTATCCACCCCTTTCGTGTGAGGGGTCACAATTTTATATACACATAAGAAGACAGACCGATAGACAGAGAGATATACTTACAGATTATAGACTGTCAGCTTTTCGTCATCCAACTTCCTGTCACATGACACGAACTCTGAAACAAAGAATTAGAAAACATAGGTTCTTTGCTCTGAAATAAGAGTAGATTGATTGTTAAATTAAAAACGCTTTATTTATCTGTTCGATATTCAGCAGCCAATATTTGGAATTATATGACGATCATATCCAAATCTTTTGCCCAATATAAATTCAATTTGACTATCAGTGAAAAAAATCAACATGTCCATAGATTACAATAATGTGTAAGACTTTTAAAAATGTACGAGATTCTAGTAAATGGACGTATATTATTATTGACTTATTAACCCTTAAACTGTTAAAGTGCTGAAATATTTTGACATAAACCATGGAAACCGAAGGGATTTTTTTCAATTCGAAATCGTCACAATCGTCTTAGTTAAGTCTTTCCGATTCATTTGAATACCTGTGTTATGGGTCTACGATCACTATAACTATTTTCACTCTTACAGTGCCGGGATCGACTTTAGACGTCAGAATCTGACGTCTGCAGACGTCAGATTCTGACGACTAAAGTCGATCCCCACGCTGTAAGGGTTAATAAGGGCCAAAATGAAATTATTTTGGTCTGCTTGTGTACATTTAACATTTAACTAATTATAAAGAGTGAAGAAAATGTCTTAGTTGGTTATCATGGTTATTACTGGTTTATTCGCATACCTATGTTACAGGTCTACAGCCATTAGAAATATTTTAATTCTTTCAGTGCGGGGACCATATTTATATATGTCTGTCTGTAGACGTCAGATTCTGACGTATAAACACGGTCCCCGCACTGAAAGGGTTAATTAAAGCTATCTCTGAGAAGTACAGGATCAATTTATTATAATATCTTACCTGACAAGATTAATCCCTTTTTTTTATCGTACCAAATGTTCTCCCACGTGAGATGTCTGAAAATGGAAGAATCATTCAATATCAGGGATATTCATAGTGGCCACCTCTGTGCACATATAGGCTAAACCGGGCCAGGAGAACCTCCTGAGGATGGTGAGATGAATGAGATGACACTGCACTGATGATACACAGGATTTTAAATTCGAGCCCTGGCGGTCTGAGGCCGAGCACACTACCTCTCGGTCGCGGAAGCTCCCCACAATATAGAATCTTTTCGAGTGAGCGGTGATCTTCGAAACTTGAATGCCAGAGTGGGGTTCGAACCCACGATCTCCGACTTTCTAAGCAGACAGCTTTAACCACTGCTAGTCTAGCACAAACTAGTGTCTTGAGTTGTCGATTGTAAACCTGATTACGATTTTGCATTCTTTTACAGGTGGGGTTGTTAACCCCCTAAAGGCGACTATAGTCGTTTTTTACCGTTTTATTTGTCCTTTTAAATCACAGTTATAGGGAATTAGGAGAATGTTCAGCCCTTAAAGCGCCGAAATACTTTCTTATAAACCATTGAGACCAAAGGGTTTTTCTTAATTTCAAATCACCATAAATGTCTTAGTTAGCTCTTTCCGAGACATTTGAATACCTATGTTATGTGTTTACGACCATTAAAACTTGTTTAATTTTTTCGGACATCAAAATCTGTCGTCTACAGACGTCAGATTCTGACGTCTGAAGTCTATCCCGCGCTGTAAAGTTAAACATCAACATTTGCAAAAAAATATATACAAATATGAGTTACTAGAGTAGCTGATAGTGGTTTTGTATGCACTTTTATGTCCACGCCTAAACTCTTCAGAAATCAAGTAATTGGAGGCCATTGAACATTTTTGGGTTGGTAACGCGTTTTCCATAGACGCCGAAATATGTAAAATACCCCCCCCCTTTTAAGCGAATTACATAGGGCAAGCCTCATTGTTTTTTCTAAACTATTGGACCTAGAAGGTCGTGTGACCCCTCAAAATTTGCACAATTGCCACATTATGGGGGTCAGTAATACATTTTGATATAAAAAAATCAATGGTTTTAAAGGTAGTGGAAAAAAACGGAATTTAACATAAAAAACAACTGCTAAAACAATTTATTTTCTTTATTATGTATTATACATTTTGAAAATTCAATGGCCTCCAATTACTTGATTTCCGAAGAGTTTAGGCGTGGACATAAAAGTGCATACAAAACCACTATCATCTACTCTAGTAAGTAATTTTCACCCACTTGAAGTTGTGGATTGGCGTTTTATTCTTCATTCATTTGAGGCTGGAATTACTTAGGCGACTTCCAGCTTCAAATGAAGAAAATACAATTTTAACCAGATATTGTTCATTCTCTGATATAACCCTTACAACTCTGAAATTATTTTGCATAAACCATGAAGACCAAAGGTTCTTTTTTTTAATTTAAAATCATCATAAATGCTTTAGTTCATTTGAATACCTATGTTAAGGGTGTACTGGCGTTATAATTTTTGTGATTCTTTTAGTACGGATATCTTCAGTAGACGTAAGAATCTGACATCTATACACGTAAGAATCTGCCGTCCATACACGTCAGATACTGACGTCTATATACGTCAGAATCTGCCGTCTATACACGTCAGATACTAACGTCTAAAGACGACCCCCGCACTGAAAGGGGTTTTATGAAAGATAGGCAAATTCCAAAGTGACTTGTCCAATCAGCAGAATATTTAACACTGACTATATTTCATCAATAATTACATTGACGTTCTATTTGGTACCACACAACTAATTGACATGAACTCACTACCACACAACTAATTGACATGAACTCCCTACAACACAACTAATTGACATGAACTCACTACCACACAACTAATTGACATGAACTCACTACCACACAACTAATTGACATGAACTCACTACCACACAACTAATTGACATGAACTCCCTACAACACAACTGATTGACATGAACTCAGTACCACACAACTAATTGATATGAACTTACTACCACACAACTGATTGATACATATTCAGCTATCAGTAGAAATTTAGACAAAAAGTCATAACACAGCTTTCCGCAGCGATAGTGAGATAAAATTTTACCAACATCGCAGAAGTAGAATAAGTGTTACTAGTACTACAGACATACTATCGGCACAAAGGTCGGAGTATCTTACCTCAGCGATATATTATTAGTCAACAAAATTCTTGCGGTCTCCACTATTGGGCGGAAATATTTAGCAGCCTTTTTCTCTGGCATCGGCCTCGTCCTTATCAGGCCACATGGCTGGAACACATGGCGCAGACAGCCATGTGTGCTGCCGGCAAGAATCAACCCGATGTAGTTGCTACTGTGAACTGTGTCCACGATGCGGGCCTACAACATACACAGAATGAAGGAATAAGTGAAGGAAGGGAGAAATGGGTGAATAATAATATAAATAAGACTGGAACACAAATGTCTACATCCATCCCAGGGACGTTCATGGGCGACATACTTGATGGTTATACTTGATGAAGGATAATTATGTTATGATAAATCCGTTAAAGTAAGCAAAATCAATTATATAGACATATCAGATTGCTGGATTGGTCGGCCGCCATGTTGGCTGACTGTCCACTCCAACTTCCAATCATCCATCTATCTCTATTCCCGTCTGGGCGACGGAGATCAAATAACTTCGTTGACTCCGTTGTTCTCTAGTTCTTTCTTTATTGATTATCTAGATATAACATTCGCTGTGCACATATCGGATAGAGTGCGACGGTCTTAAGCCATGTGGCTTCGGCTTTGTGAGCTAGACAAACAAGTTATGTTGCATAGAATTTTGACTATTTTCAATGTCAATAATCCTAGAAACTAGTTCAGCTGACGGTGTGGCTGCCATCACCATCCTTTGAATGAATGAATGAATGAATGAATGAATGAATGAATGAATGAATGAATGAATGAATGAATGAATGAATGAATGAATGAATGAATGAATGAATGAATGAATGAATGAATGAATGAATGAATGAATGAATGAATGAATGAAAGGAATAAATGAAAGAATGAATGAAAGGAAATAATAAAGGACTGAATGAATGAATAAATAAAAGAATAAATGAAGGAATTAAAGAATGAATGAATGAAAGGAATGAAGGAATAAATGAAATGAGTGGACGAATAAATGAATGAAGGAAGGAATGAATGTCATAATTTCAGTGGATAAATGAACCAGATATGTGTTTTCGCTATGTAATAATATATAGTTAAAATCAATGCATCAGGTAAACTTGTGCCTCATACATACAAAATTCTAATCATTCAGACTAGAGTTCTCCAGATAATGATACGAAAAAAAGTCAAGAATTCCAGAGATGTGGAAGGTTACTTGCATTCAAAAGGCATCGTAGCAGGACGGTTTATATTATCTGCTATGGCACTCACTCACCACGTGGCATTCACAAAGCATCATATATGGTGCACTTGTAATAGCTGGTATAACCTAAAATATCGCTCACTCACCACGTGGCATTCACGAAGCATCATGTATGGTGCACTTGTAATAGCTGGTATAACTTATAATATCGCTCACTCACCACGTGTGGTAGGTTCATCACCCTCACGTGACATCGAAGCTGGTCCGCGGCATAACTCCTCCTCCGGCTTCCAAACAGGTAATACTGAAAAATAAAACAAAGGCATTACGGAATCAGCTCAAAATACATTTTGTTATTAACTTGACATAAATAAAAAGTTACGTCGCGGGGATCGACTTTGGACGTCAGAATCTGACGTCTAAAGTCGATCCCCGCACTGTAAGGCTAAACATATGTATGATAGTCGCAGACCCGTGACTTACGTACACGACAAATTCAAATTCATTTATTCATGTTCCAATTACAAGTTTTACATTCGTTAAAGTATATATATATATATTGGGGTCTATATATTTGTGAGGTTTGGAGTACACCAGGCTGATTTTTTTTTTTTTTATTTAGCTAATGATTTTTATCTGATTGATTCGAATCTGATTCATTCGTATCTAATAAAATTAACCATGATGACATTTTGCCCGGACTTCCCCGCCGTGATTTGACTGTCACTTTCGGTGGATTGTCAACCGACTGTCAACACGACTGTTGCCCGTAGATTGCCAATCGCATGAAATTTAATGCAAGTTCCAGTATAATAATTATTTGTAGCTGAAGATAAATAATTTTTATCTGTGAAATAATATTTGATTTGGTGTTATTTGTACTATTTACGCTGAACACGACAAACTTTGTCACTTATAAATCCCGCTCAGACACAGTCACACAGTCATGCTTGGATTCGCCGGCATTTTCATGCATCGATTCATGGTCATTGTACGCGTTTAGTAAACGATTCGGAATAATAATTGTACAAATTCCATCAAATACATCCCGCAGATTCACATAGTGTTATTGATTTTTATTGATAATGTAGTATTTTTATATATTTGGGCCGGAATTGGTCAGACTTGAGGATTTACTAAGGATTTCAGTAATGGCGATTGACAGTTCAGCTATGCGTTGCTATGGTGATCCAGTGCTCACGTGACTGGAGTTGTGGGAATTCCACAATTGGGAGCTCGGCTAAGTTTATTAAATACTCTTAAATTAAAGTTATCCTTTTAAATATTGTAATTAAATATAATTCTATAGGTCATAATCTATTAAATGACACCGCATTGTTGTATCACTGTATGTAACGTTATAGTTTTAGTTTGAGAGCATATTGTAAGTCGCCTGTGTTGTGGAATCTTGATCACGTGACGTAGACTTTGGTATTTAAGCAGCTGTTCCACAGTGTTACATCGAGTTTGGCTGAATGTTATCCCCTCATTGCGAGCGGGACTACCCAGTCATAAAATACTCTCAGCGCCTACGGCGCTAGGGTCCCCCACACATGTTACATCGAGTTCGGTCACTGAACTCAGCGTCAGTTTGCTTTCTAATTTCGAGTTCGGTCACTCTGAACTCAGCGTCAGTTTGCTTTCTAATTTCGAGTTCGGTCACTCTGAACTCAGCGTCAGTTTGCTTTCTAATTTCGAGTTCGGTCACTCTGAACTCAGCTTTAGTTTGCTTTCTAATTTCGAGTTCGGTCACTCTGAACTCAGCGTCAGTTTGCTTTCTAATTTCGAGTTCGGTCACTCTGAACTCAGCGTCAGCTTGGTTTCTGATTTCGAGTTTGGTAATTCTGAACTCATCTTATTTAGTTGTTATATTGTTTGGTAAGTCTGAACTTATAATTTTATCAAAGTTTGGTTATTCCGAACATAAATTAAATTAGAGAGGGAATTTTGGGAAAAAAAGTTTTAATAAAATAAATTTGAATATTAAAATTATTAGCCTAGATTGGTTAATCTGATCTGGACTTAGTGGTTAAAATGAAGTGTAAATTATTAGTAGTATAGATGTTATAGAAGTGAGATTCGTCTTAAGAATAAGACTTAAAGGGGAATTAGTATTTTATGAGAAGAAGTGTGATTAGCAGTAAGGAATAGTATTGACTAAAGTGAAGGGTAGCAGTTAAAGCTAAAGAGTAGCTGTTGAAGACTGGTGAGTCTGGTCTGTTAACTGTGATTATTATTTTTATAAGTTTAAGAGGATATTGAACTTTATTACGTAAGTCTGAAGTATTGGAGGCATAATATATAGTCTTCTGGTAAACTATTGTTTGCCTATGGGAGGCCTTGCTACAATATAGGGCAGAGTGTGTGCCGTATTCAGGTGTAATGTTCTTCCCTCGTTAGTGTAATTAGTGAGGTGTAAGTTAGTTGCGAGTATAGATTATGATCAGTCGCTAGGGGCCGAGTAATATACTGAACTGATGGCTTGTTGTTAAGGCTAAATTGATACTGCGAAGCCCAGACGTGGGATCCTTGGGTCATATAGGAGTGGTTACTCATAGAGTCTGTAATCTCGGGGGTCAGTGGCTGTTATATGGCGGACCTGGAGATGTGACATAGTTCGTGTGCTGGCTAATTTTAGTAGTGCTAATCATAGAGTGTATGTTTTTACAAGGATAATTTAGTCATTATATGATATATCATTACATGGTAAAACTTAGATAGAGCTTTAGAAATTGTCATGACATTCATGCACATATTTGAAGCTAATTGGCCGGAAGGTTTTCTCACTCCAATCACCAAGCAGATTGTAACATTTACTTGGGTTGGAAAACCGCTGAAACTTGGTACTGAAATGGTGTATGAACCTGAAATAATAATTTATGGGCAGGTTCTTGGGCTTCAATCAAAGTCCCAGACGTATCAATATTAATTATATATTGGTACACAAACTGGCTCCATTCGCAACTGCTATGTTTGACACTTGATTTGAAACGAAGATAACTAAATCAAAGTGTAACCTTAACAACTTCAGGTAGACATATGTCGTAGAACTGTGAATGCCACTAGCTTGGTGGTCGATGGTTCAGTAGGGCCTAGTGATGTGGACAATAGCTTGGCCTACTCAATGAGCTGTCGATGACTTCACTACAAAATTTGGGTCATTTCTTTCTACTAAGCTCATTTCCGTCAATGTGTATGAGTATCTAATATCTGATAGATGGAAAGATTTCAGCTTGAATGGAAATGCAAGATTATGCGATCTACAAACTGGCTAGAAATGCACTTCTTCCTGCTCAAAATGTGGTCCTCACGTTTAGTGAAAATTAAATAAAAACTAATCAGAGCCAGCATCAAATACATCAACGTGTATGTGTGAATATTGCTTTACGTCCCTTTCTGCACTGTCATGGCAAGATCGCGACAGAAGAAAGCCCGAAGCTGGGACTATGCCCTACTCTTATTTCGAATGACTTCAAGGGTCCTTTATAGTGCACAGTACCATAGGCAGAGCTGTACACTTCAGGCCCTTGAACAGTTTGGAGCACTGTATATGCACAACCACGATGACAAAGATCCGGCCCGACCGGGACTCGAACCTGGTACTTCCAGATTATAAACCCCAGTCAATATGAATGAACCATCGACCTAACCGGTACATCAACTTGTAATCACTGGTGATGATAATGTGCCGACAAAAAGGAGCTATGATGCTATAATATTTAAATCAGATATAAGCACCTCGCACGAAGAATCAGAAAACTGATATCAGTAACTTGCTGCTGAGAGGGAGGTTGGTCATGGGGTAAGTAGTGTTGTCTCAGATGACACAGGTGCGTTTATTTTGTTTCTGCGCCATTTTACGCGGAGGAGAAATTCTCAACTGAGATGTTTATGGAATCTCCCATGGGGGATAGGAATATGATAGATATACAAATTTAGAAGTACAAGCAAATCGTACCTGATAATTATATTGGTCGGCATGTTATATCAGTTTACGATACATGTACAGTCACCCGTTGGTATGACGTGGGGAAGGTAACTGCACTGAAGATAAATACGTGTTCAAGCTGGTTATGCCTTTTGTCGCATATATGTGACAAAACTCGTTAAATCACAGACATTTTTGAACAGACAACTACATTTATGGCAGCATGCTATGGTCAGCCACAATACTCTACCATGACCGAAGGTAGGCAGAATCAGTGGGCTGCAAGCAAGCACCTAACCACTGCCCCATAACTGTGCTCATTGCCTCCAACAACTAATACCTTCACTTAAAAACGTTAAAACAGCAAATCTACAGGTACAGCTTTGAAAATATGTACTAAAACCCCCTCCTAAATTCGACCCAAATGACTTTGGCTCGCAAAATGTTTTTGGGCAGATTGCCAGCGGCGTACCCTGGTTCCTCCACTCAACAACGGTGCAAAAGCAGCTCTCGCATCTGCGCAGGCACTAGTATTGGCCGTGGTAAGGCATTAAGCTATCGGCAATAGAATGTTTGACATTAGGTCTATCACGTGGGATGAATGTAGTTACCCTCGGCTATCATACCCGAAGATAGCGGAGCTGTGTTTTATATAGCTTAACCCGAGTCTCCGACCGTCTGTGCATATCTGGAGGTAAATCCTATATACATGCCCAGAACCCCTTAGCGGACGAGTGAAGGAAACCACTGTCAATAACCCACCATACTCATCTGTAGATCAGTTATCTTATGAATGGACTGTACTGGTTGACATGGTTTCATTTAACATTTGTGTCGAAAAGGGACGTGAGGCATTATTCTACTACTACTACTGTGTCTCCATCTGCCTAAGGCCGGAGACATTAAGTAGTCAGGTTGTCCATCTATCTGTCTGTACGGCCATCTCAAATTCCTTCTTTAGGTTCATGCAAATTAAGCTCTGCAGCTCAGGCATAATCGTCGACACCTTTTTAGTTTTTCAAGTAAAGTTATGATGCTTGGTGATTTTAATGTACGTATAAGCCTACAATTTAAGATGTTCATGACAACTGCAGAGGTCAGAATGTATAAACAGTCATTATAGATTGATGGTAGCTATATATATTATAAAATCGCCCTACCCATGTTGTTAATTTATATATAACTAACGTAGTTTATATGGTGAAAACAGGAGCATTTACCTTTATGTCGTTGCTGCAGTAGATATTTTCTACTAATATTATTGCTGTTATTAATACGTTTTTGTTTTGATCGGGCTCTCATAATTTTTATTATATATCATCTCGCTTAATCCACGTACACAATTAATCAACAGAGAACGTTTGGCCAGCAACGTAGTTCCACACTTGTCTCTTTTCAGAAATGTACTTTAGTGATTGAGTAGTGGCGGCCATCTTGAATTTATGCACGGTGGCGATATCTAAGGTAAAAATTAATGCCGGAAATGAGTTTATCGTGGTCATTTTAGTTTAAAAAGTCGTATTATACATATTTCTAGGCCAAAAAGAAAAAAGTTATATTCCCACTATGGCTCATGGCGGCCATTTTGAAGAACGTGAATAACTAAAATTGCCCAAGGGTGACACCTCCACAGCCACCGGAATCTTCAAACAGTGGGTCTGGGCAGCAGTATTCTGCAAAGAAAAAACTATATACTCCAAGTCCAGGTATACCACCATGGCTGCCGGACTAATATAATTGCAATCGTGTGCAACGCATAATACCCACAAAACATTTGTATATAGCATTCATGCAATGTTGGCCCAACGTCTTCGACGCTGGTCCAACATTGCATAAATGTTATACACATGTTTTGTGTTTGCTGGGTTAGTAATTACATTTATAACCCGTAATATTTCTGGCAAAACATGTTTTGAAAAGCGTGGATATGGTATATCACGTGGCGCCAGGATAGCTCATTAGTAGCATGGTTGACTCAGAGCCCGAGGGTACCGGGCTCGAATCCCGCTGTGGCCGATATCTTTTCTTGGTGCACACATACGCAGTGTACCAAACTGTTCAAAATCGTGGGATAATGACAACCGAAACGTATAACCGAGTCGCGCCGCATAAAAAAACGTACAAAAATATTAAGAAATAAAATGACCAATATGTCAAAGTTGACATGTAAACGATTAATAAAACCTTTATCGGGCGAGCGAAGGTAAATGCTCTCAATAACCCACCATGCCCTATCACTCCACCCTCACATCATCATCTGTACATCATTCATCTCATCAATTGACTACAACGTTTTTATCGTATTGTATGTGCACTCTTCTCCCCGGGAGAGGAGATACCTTCCTGCTCCCCCCCCCCCCCCAGTGTGTGTAGCCTAGTACTTACAGGTGTGCGCTCTTACAGCCTAGTACTTACAGGTCTGCGCTCTTGTCCCCGGGACAGGAGATACCTTCCTGCCTCCTTGGATGCCATGGCGCGCACGTCCCATTTGAAGGTGAAGCCCTTCTTGGCCAAGCCGTGACTCACTCTTGGTGGCAGGGCCTCAGAATGGCCGAACTGTAAATGAACAAAAGGTAGTGTTAGTCCTTAAAGAGTTATATAACTGTAAGTGAACAAAAGCTAGTGTTAGTCCTTAAAGAGTAAATAGAATTTCACCCTTACAGCGCTGAATTATTTTTGTATAAACCATGGAGACCAAACGGGGTTTTTTCAATTTGAAATCATCCTAGATGGCTTAGTTACCTCTTTCTTATTTATTTGAATACCTATGTTATGGTTCTACGGCCATTATAAATATTTCGATTTCACAGCGCGGGGATCGACTTTAGTCGTCAGAATCTGACGTCTGCAGACGTCAGATTCAGACGACTAAATTTGATCCCCACGCTGTAACGCTTAAATGTTCCACCCACCTATCGGAAGGAAAAAACCCTCTCAAGAACCCGTCATACCCTATGTCATTCTGACCTCAGAGATTATATCTCTGATACCACACGCTCATTTTGCCGTATGCACGCATGGCGATTGACCAGATTTATCAGCCGTTAGTGAGCGTTACCACGTGATTTTATAACCATTCCTATAACCACGGAACTATTTTGGTGTTCACTTTAACTCATTACTTATCCTTTTTTCAATATTTAATTTGATTTTAGAGTTTGTTACAGGTAAGGGCTATTTATTCTGTTTAGTAGTGGATAAATTGAACCAGCACAATTCGCATGTCATTCAGTAATTTATATTTGCCAGTGTTTTGAAGCCGATTGTAAATCCTGTCAGAAAAACGTAAACATGGACCTTCTCACAGCAGCGCGTAGGCAGAAAAAGTAATCCATTGGATGTTTTCTATTTCTATGTGAATATAAACTCATATGTGGCGGAGTAGTGGTGTTTTATATTTGCCATATATATTCAGGACACTCAAGCGTGTTTATAAGCCTACAGTTGTTATATCAACAAAACTGCTCAAAATGAGCAGTTTTTGTCGAAACATGGCGTGTGGTTACAGAGAGAGAGAGCGGGGTTGACCTGAGCGACATCTTTGTGTGCAGAATGACCCTATGTTTGTATTACAAAGCCGCTTTACTTAGCATTACGACATAAAGTGACATAAAGCATTATTTTACTACTATAACTAAGATATTTATGATGATTTCAAATTGAAAAAGACCCCTCGTTCTCTATGGTTTATATAAAAAGTTGTAACGGTTAGAGCCGTTGTGCATGAATGTAGTTATTTACCTGGTATTCGGGACCTGGTGTATTAACCGCCCCGCTCGTCACCCGCAAATTCTGCAGAATTCCCTTCGTCCAGGCAGCTCTCTGAAAGAGAAAACAAAACAATACACAATTTTAAAGTCATTGCTAATTTCCACTGGGCACACGACGCTGTTGCGACGTTGAATCATGGTTGATGACGTTGATTTAACGTACTTGTCGATTTAACGTACTGTCGCAACAACGTCGTGTTCCCAGTGTGAACTTTTTTGTCATAGAAATATATATATGTCTATACAGCATGTAGGCTGCAACATGATTAGTTATGTAAAATTACATGGAAATCAACATGATGTGTACACTTAGCCCTTTCAATGCGGGGACCTTATTTAGACGTCAGAATCTGACGTCTATGAAAACGATCCCCGCACTGACAGAATTAAAAAGAAATATAACGGCCGTAGACCCATAGCATATAGTTATTCAAATGGAGCGAAAAGAGTTAACTAAGCCATTTATGATGATTTCAAATTGACACAATTTTAGGGTGCATCCTTCCCTGATATTCACATTCTGTTTTCAATAATAACCTATCTATCTGACCCATATTAAAGTCAATAACGTCTCACCACACATAATACCCGTCCCATAGACTTACATGTATTATGACCCATACGCTCAGGCCTCCCAGCACTCCTAAAATGGGGAAATGTAAATAACCCTATATATCATTTTACCCATCCTGCTGTCCTCGTTCAAAATACAAAATAAAAAAGGTATGTGAATCTGCTTGCTTTTCTGCTATTTTAGCCTAGAATAAGCTCTTTCCTCACTCTCCCCCGGGCGACCTAGGAAAAAATTGACCTTGTTTTAAAAGAGCCTTGTTACAGCCAGCGCAAGGTAGATCTATGGTCTCACCACCCTAAATAAGCCGAAATCACGGCAGGTGTATACTAATGATGGAATCATCACACAAAATATTTTCAATGCGGCTGTTTCAACCTGTGTTGAATTCAAAACAAATACAAAGAAGTTATATTTCTGTGAACATTTAATAAGTACACGATGTCTCCTTCATCCCGGATATCAGATATAACTGTTTCGTGATAATCTGACAGGGATACAGTGGGTTAAAAGGATGTGTGTCTGGTCTGTGAAAGAGGGTATGAATTTAAGAGTAATTTGAATCACGGTGACCTTTTTGCACACTAGGGGGCCTAGCTCAAAATCTGTCTGGGTAGCAACCCTTTATCGGAGCTGTTTTTGAAAATTCACAGTCCAGGCTTCATTATGATATGCGGCACTAGATAGGGGGGAGGGCAAAAAGAAGTAAAATCGGCCCGTGGGATTGAGGCATTTCACATGTATTTCAATGGGACTGGCATTTGTGGTGGTGAGACCCTATCTTTTATAATTTCGATGCTTTTGCTACAACCAAAAATCACAGAATCGATTTAAATTGGTATCAAAATGATATTTCCGTAATAATCACCACAGGAGCTGCTGCAAAGAGCCACAATTTTCAAAAAGAGACTAACTTTCTTATTCTTAAACTTTATAATGATATGTGCGAATGAATTTGTGTGGTGAGACCTTAAGGGAAATAAGCATGTTTATGGAATATTTTTTTTCAAGTGATCTAGATAATACATTCTATTCTGAAATCGAAAAAGAAAACCTTGTCCAATTCCGATGAGCAGAAGGCACACAAACGCAAAATGAAATTCCCCTGTTTTTTACTAGATCTCGAGAAATGGCCCGTTTTTCGATATTACAACATAATTTTCCATTTTCATGAAACATCTGTATGGAATTGTCTATTTTTTCAGAGACTCGTCTTGAAATTAGGCAATGAATGATTTTATTTCTTCAGAATAGTGATGTACGGACATTATACACACAAACAAAAGAGGTATAAATACCAAAGGACAAGAAAATCAATGCGGGGAAGTGGAAGAACCAAGTTGAACTTACAACTGTTTCAGTGCTATATGGACGAATGCTTGGTATATGAGCCATAATTGAACATTATCAAATTAGTTTCGTTAAATTCGATAGAAAACATGTCTATATTATATTTTTTCGCTGAATTGGCTGACTGGTGATAATAAATGAGCAAAATTAATGGTCTAGTACCAATAAAACATCCCACAAGCGCGAAAATGTGTTTTCTGGAACTATGGCCTTAACGTCTCACCACACATAATACCCGTCCCATAGACTTACATGTATTATGACCCATACGCTCAGGCCTCCCAGCACTCCTAAAATGGGGAAATGTAAATAACCCTATATATCATTTTAACCATCCTGCTGTCCTCGTTCAAAATACAAAATAAAAAAGGTATGTGAATCTGCTTGCTTTTCTGCTATTTTAGACTAGAATAAGCTCTCGCCCCACTCTCCCCCGGGCGACCTAGAAAAAAATTGACCTCGTTTTTTAGAAGAGCCTTGTTACAGCCAGCGCAAGGACTTCCTGTTAGATCTATCTTGTATAATTTCGATGCTTTTGCTACAATAAAACATCACAGAATCGATTCAAATTGGTATCAAAATGATATTTCCGTTTTAATCACCACAGGAGCTGCTGCAAAGAGCCACAATTTTTAAAAAGAGACTAACTTTCTTATTCTTAAACTTTGTAATGATATGCGCGAATGAATTTGTTTTAATTTGATCGAGTTGACATTTTTCAGGGCACATCCCTCCCTGAAACCGCACATTTTCATTTTATAGTAATCACTAATGTTCTCTGACACGACTTGTCATATATAACTAAATTAACGGTAATTATGGTCGATAGTCGACCATTTTTAATTTTATTGAATTTAAATTTTCATGAGGGCATATGCCTATCTGAAACCGAACATTCGGCCTTTTAAATAGGTCACATTTCATAACCCCCGAAAGGCACATCTACACCCCCTAAGGGTTGTGTGCGTGCAAAATTAAATAAATCCCTCCATGGGTTTCCGAGATTTGCTCCGAAAAAGAAATGCGGACAGACGGACGGACAACCGAGGCTACACTATAACCCCCGCCCCAACTTCGTCAGGTGGGAGATAAAAAAAACTCTTTTGTCTCCATGGTTTATATACAAAAATATTTCAGCTTTGTAGGGGATAAAATCGGTCATTTATATATACATAAATACGGACAGGGTATTTAACCCTTGAAGCGCCGAATTTATTTTATATAAACCATGGGGACCAAAGGGTTTTTTCAATTTGAAATCATCATAAATGTCTTGGTTAGCTCTTTCCGCTTCATTTGAATACCTATGTTATGGGTCCACGGATAATATTACTATTTTTACTCTTGCAGTGCGGGGATCGTCTTCAGTCGTCAGAATCTGACGTCTACAGACGTCAGATTCTGACGTCTAAAGTCAATCCCCGCACTGTAAGGGGAAAGGTATATGCACATATGCAAACTGGGTAACAGACAGACAGACAGACAGATATTTTATTGACAGAAAGAAAGTCAATCCAGACTTATTTGTCATAGAACTAGAGATATGTACATGTATATACAACATTGTTAATTTGTTAAAATCATATGACAATATACATAGTATGACATACATAACTAAAATCATGTTAACTGGCATTGCCATAAGAAACACTGGGTATGTACTTTAAATAAGATTAAAAGGCATTGCCAGGGTAAAATAAGGTCTATCATTTTGTTTCCCGCACCAAAACCAGAGATAAAATAGCTACTATGTATGACATGCTAATTTTATATATAGTAGCAAAAAAGACACTCTGGAAAGCGTAGAAACCTAGAATATATACAAGTGCATAATTATGCTACAGTAATTTGAGAATGTATTAGGACAATGTTAAAAATTACACGATATTTTTAAAAATCAAATATTATATCATGCAAGTACAATCAAAGTGACAATCTGCGACACAGGTAGCTCCGAGCCATGTGACCATGCAAGCACAGTCGCTATGAACTCGGCGATTCCCTGATATAGACTAGTGATGTAAATTTAACAACGTAATAACAGTAATACCACCGAAACACAATATATACATACTAATAAAAGTCGGACATGGTGGTTCGTCGACTGCCAACAAAGTATAGCATCAGAACCATCCATATTATCGAGTGTTGGAGACTTAGTGATGTAATAAGAATAAAAATCACGGATAATAATTATGCGTGCCATTCACGCAGGACATGACACTCACACAATAGCAATAAAGTTTGTTTAATTAACTAGTGATTTATTATCTTTATGGCCCTCGCACAAAAACATTACAGCTTATTTTAATTCACTATATTGTTTAGTTCATACCATTTCACTCACGACCTAGTTAGTACCACATACTTAGGAGTTACAATCGAAGAAAAACATTCCCGACCTCATAGAGAAAATCAGTTGACTTAGCAACTCTGAAATCCTCCATAAGGCCCCACCTCGTCTGATAACAAAGGCGACGGAAACGTCCCTAACCGGCCCTAAAAAGCCAAATAATAAGATCCGAGAGCAACAGCCGTCCTGATATGTGGTAATACCCAAGTCAGATCATGAAGGCATGATAATATGGATAATATAGCGACAGGTGACTTGTGATTGTTCTACATAAACATGTAACGTTAAAACGATAATAATGAAAATAATTAATCATGCTAGTCAGGACACACATACAAAATATTTCAGCTTGAAGATGAATTAACATTTATCATACTCAATATTTTTAACCCTTAATTTGTTTAAAACAACCATAGATAAATTTTGCTAGCGACTTCACCACTGTTATGTCTCTAGATGTCATAATTCGTAGAAAAATATCATTTGTTGGTTGCATATTGATAATTCCGGCTATAGAATTAAGCAAGATTTCGCGTTCATTGTTCATGGCATTACAGTGGAGAAGAAGGTGTATTTCGTCGTCAATTTCGTTTGATTCACACCTTGTGCATATTCGTTGGTTTATTGGAGTTATTGGATTATTGAATCGTCCTCTCTCTATTTTTAAATCATGTGAGCTCATTCTATATCTCGCCATTGCTGTTATGAGGTGGTTCCCCTTTATGTTTAAGATGTATGGTTCCACACACAAAGATTTTTTCACTAATGAATATGTGCGCAGCTTACTTGAACTCTCAATATCTTGTCTCCACCGCTGTGTAAATATTCTAACAATTGAATCTTTAAAGGAAAGCATGAATTTATTTGTATTGCCAATGTGCTGCGTCTCCCAAGCTTGGTCTAGCCCGGTTAGTTCAAGGACAGACCGAATACGCGAGCACCAGTTTGTGAATCCAGTGCCATCTAGCTCTAGTAGCATATTGTAGGCATTTCTGACAGGGTGGTTCTGAGATAGGTCTAGAATTCTACACCAATATTTTACAGCTTTAATATGTTGCCTGATAATCAATGGAAACCGTCCTGTGTCACCATAAATTGCAGGAGTGGGTGTTTGCTTTCTAACACCCAGCGTTGATTTAATAAATTTTAGATGTATTTTTTCCAAATCGTTAACACTATCACCGGTATACCATATATCACTTGCATACTCTAATATGGGCAGTATTTGACAATCAAAAACCTTGAATGCAATAACAGGTGACAATTTACCGACTACGGGACGAGATTGCTTGTGTAGAGAAAAAACTGCTTTACCAGCTTGGGAAGCGAGATGGAGAAACGTTTCTTTCAATACATTCGTAGGATATTTAGTGCTATATACAACCCCAAGGTATTTATATTTTTCATTTTTTTCTATTATGTCATCACCATAATAGAAGCTGTCACATTCTGACGTATGACGTTTGTTAAATATGAGAACTTTTGTTTTAGGAATGCTGACTATTATATGCCACAGAGAAGCATACTTATACAGGGCAGTTAATTGCTTTTGCAATCCATTTGCAGAATCTGAAAAAAGGACAAGGTCGTCTGCAAATAACAAGTATACAATTAATAAAGTGTCTACGGGGATACCCTCACCTTGATCAAATGATTTGGATATATCCTGCAGAAATTCTGTAAATAATTTGGGGCTGAGCATACCACCTTGCAGTACACCAAATTCGCTTTTTAATATCTCGCTGATGCATGAATCCCATTTTACACGGCACTCAGCTTTAGAGAACATACTCTTTATTACATTTAAAAAATTGCCGTCTATTCCTCTGCTCAGTAATTTATAGTACAGTGCTGATCTGTCAATATAGTCAAATGCTTTTGTAAAATCAACAAAACATGTATACAGGGGCTTTGAAAGACACCTTTGCTTATCTATAATGGCACATAGTATAAATATATTATCAGTCGTCCGGGAGTTACTTTTAAAGCCGGCTTGAAAGGGATCATTATCATAGCATACATCATTTTTAAAAGACAGTCTGTTATTAAGTACAGATTCAAATAATTTCCCAATGCATGGCATTACTGTAACTTTCCTGTAGTTATCGGGCACGTTATGGGCAGCTTTTTTGTGAACAGGATGAATTATACCAGTGGCCCAACTTGATGGATATTCTCCATTGGCTATAATGGTATTAAACAGTAAAACTAGTGCTGGTAAGAGTTCATTACTACCATGCTTGTAAAATTCCGCAGGAATACCATCTATGCCTGCCGCTTTTTTGCATTTTAACTTTCTAATTGCTTTTTGAATTTCGTCTATAGTTATGGGGCTGTTTAAGAACTGTAACAAATTGGATTGTCCATTTTCTACCTTCTCATTAATATCATTTGGGGATGATTTAACTAGCTTCATTATATTATCCATGTGATCGTAGTCAAAATAGTCAACATGAGGAGGGTAGACTTGTTCTTCAAAATATTTCACAAATTGTGACAGGGTAGGACCTTTGGTTGAATTTCTAGGTTTTAATGATTTCCAAAATTTCCAGTAGGAATTTGGATCTTCTGTTCTCATATTTTCAAGCTGACTAAGTTTGACTTCTTGGTAATGTCTTTTCTTTTTCTGGATTAATTGTTTATATTGGCGTAACATTATATTATATTCACTTTGACGTGTGTTAAACTTCTTATCTTTAGCAATATTATTTAAAACTTGTTTTAGAGATTTACATTCTTTATCATACCAAGGGTTTGAAGGAAAGTTATTTTTTATGTTTTTCCTACACTTTGATTGATGCTGCTTCTTTAGAAATAACGGGGATAATGCATTTTCTAGCATACCATTGAAAATATCACATAGATTATCGCTACTACAACCTTCAGCTGCGGCACACAGCATTTCTTCAAACGCAATACATGTCTGTTCATTTCGAAGAGATGCTTGGTA
Source organism: Flabesymbios commensalis (assembly GCA_964017125.1). Lineage (NCBI taxonomy): Eukaryota > Metazoa > Annelida > Polychaeta > Terebellida > Flabelligeridae > Flabesymbios > Flabesymbios commensalis. Next base: position 3,356,494 of record OZ024904.1, on the reverse strand, counting down.
CTCTATCTTTTTTTCATCTTGCCATATATAAACATCGGAACATGGTGATGAGTCATTAATATGTATGTTCATTTCTGCAGAGCTTAACTCTTTCAATTTTGAATTGAGAATATGGAATTTTATAGGACAATGATCCGATTCTACTAATTTCGGTAGAACTTTAAATTTACTGATCATATAATCTTCTCTTAGTATCATATAATCAATAGTACTTGCTCCCATGGGCGAGTAGTATGTATAGCGGCCGATACCTTTATCATCAAACATTCGACCATTGGCTATTTTAAGCTCGGTGTTTATACAAAAATTTAGCAGAGATCGTCCATATTTGTTAATGACTCCGTCCTCATTACAGCGTTCATTTAAAACATTGATATTATTATCGTAATCTGGAGCGCGGCCAGTTCTACTATTAAAGTCACCACATAATATTATATGGTGACTTTCTGTATATCTAGCCACTTCCTCTTCTAACATAGTAAAATAATCATTTCTTAGACCAACATATGTAGAGTTTTCTGGTGGTATATAGGCACAGCCGATTTTAATGTTTTTCTGATAGTATTCTGTAGTTATAGTTAACCATACCAGATGATCATAGGTCGAGTATATTCTAGTATGTTTTTCAAATTTGTTGGCTACTAGTATTCCAATACCACCAGAAGCTCTTGAAGCATTTTTATGTTTAAATGTTCTACTCACATGATGGAACTGATACCCGGGTAATACCAATGTGTAATCATTACTTTTCATTGTTTCAGTTAAAAATATTATATCGTATTCACGAATAAATGCTAAAAGATCAGGATCTGCCAGTTTGTTACCTAAGCCATTTATGTTCCATGACAGAACGCGTATTTCACCGACCTGATCATTTATAACCTCAGTGTTCACGTTTGCTATGTCCTTGTTATGATGGTTGGTATATGAAAAGACTGACCGGTTGCTGCATGGTTGTTGAAAACTTCAGCCATAGCCGCAGTCAGTTTTTGTTGTCCCTTATCGTTTAAGTGTATTCCACCACGGCTCAGATGTTGTTTTGTTACGGGTGTGGGCATATAGTCAACATTTTTCAATTTTGAGCATATATCTCGTATGTGGCTGTTCACACGGTGAATTAAGGTATTATATTTATTTTGGCTTCTGGGGGGAATTTCCGAGAAATAGAAGTGTGTATTGTGTAGAGCAGTCATTTGTTTAGTAAGTTCGTTAATATCCTGCATCGCCTTGTTCGCTTGATCACCAATATCATTTGTCCCGAGATGGATTATTACAGCCTCTGTATCCTCATTTACATATCCTGGTAGTCGGGTAGTTAAGTGTGCTATTTTCATACCCGAAGTTTTGTATACACATACCGACTCCGGATTTGTCAGTTTTGATTTTAATTGAGTGGCTAATCCACGCATGTTAGAGTCACCTATTACACATTTGTTTTTCATAGTTCTGTCTTGCATGGTTGTGGCGTCGGGAAGCTGAGTTTCTTTCTTGTTATCACTATTATCGCAGCGTTTTTTTGTACATTTGTCACGCCTATTATTTGCGGTGGTGGTACTATCATGACTATTATCAGGTTGATTTTCGGTGATCATACTTATTCTTTGTGGACGTTCATTTTTCTGATGGCTGCTAGTTTTAGGTCTACTACTTCTGCTACTATCGCTGCCACTATGGCTTCTACTAACGGAGCTACTATCAGTGATATTGTTGCTACCACTACTACTACTGCTACTATTGCTGCTACTGATACTGCTGGCATCACTACTAGTACTACTACTGTACATCACAGGTCTACATCTTCGTTTGTTTTTACGGTTTCGATGGGCATACTCCCATACACCCTCCTCATCACTACTTACACTCTCTTCATTTAAGGTTGTAGCTTGGCAGGTTTGTTTGCTTTGCTCATCCAGGAATTGTCTTATTTCCCTTAGTTCTGTTCGCAGGTTAATTTTTTCTTTTAATAATGTATCTTTTGCTTTTAACAGCTTCACTGATTCTTTTTTGCGCTTTGAGATTTGGCCTCGTAGTGTTTTTAATTCAGATATTAATTTCTCGTTTTTTATTGTTTGTGATTGCAACTTGTTGTTGCTCTCTCCCAGATTTTGACGCAGTGACACAATTGTTTTTTTTAATTTCAGAATTTCCGCATTTCTTTGATTGTTGTTAATGCTGGAGTAGTTAGCATCCATATTTGGAGCTAGCTCCTCGGGTGGTGGGGTAGATACGGAGTCCATATTAAAACCAAAGTTTGTTAGGTCATTCAGTAAGTCTTGCTTGTATTTAGAGTTATTTTGATTGACTCGTTTACGGCGAATTTTTGACACAGTGGGCAGGCTTAAATGGGGGTCCAAGTTCAGGGGTATTAACACAGTAGACTCCTGGATTGAAGACATGTCACTCACAGGTCGAGTCAGGTTGCTAAGGAGGGGGGTGGACGTGCCATGTTGATTTGACATTCTGACCCCTGTTGTATTGCTTAATATTGTTTCGTTGATCACGCATATTGACGGGGATTTAGGGACACCCACAGCTGACCCTCTATGTTCTGGGTACGTTTCGTTTTTCAGTAAATGAACACTGTCGTGTTGGTCAATTGTACTAGACATATCAAGACAAAATCCCATGCCAGCCAGAGTTTCGTGTGGGAATTCACATGTTTGTCTCGTTCCATACATGTATAATTTTACAATATCGCCGGCAACGGTTGCATCGGCTTCGTTGCGGTTTCGTCTCCTTGGTATAAGGGTCTCCTGGTTTTGTAACCCTTTGGCAAAGAGATCTTCATAATATCTCTCTTTGGCATCAGCAAATATAAATTGTCTATTTTCATCTAATGTTTCTCTATCTAAGCATGCGACCATTTCTTCTATAACATCTGGTGCATTTTCACGATCCAAATTGCACAGCAAGTGAAATAGCTGGTTGTCAATATTGCTGATGCTATCCATATTGATGTGTCGGATCACAATGTGGGCCTACGGCTTTCCAGTGTAACCCTGTTAAACAGGAAAAAGAAACTTACGGCAGACAAAGGGTCGATAGAGAAATGTGGGCTAATACAAAGAGCGTGAACGTGTACAGTAGGTCGAGGTATTGTCGCTCACCTGTGTACACAATCCACCTAAATATTGTTTAATAATTATATTTTTGATTTATTTTATGCCTAATTTTATACTTCTTTACACATGTTAACTTAGAAATGTACTTAACTTTGTGTATTAATGCTGAGAACAGAGATGAAGGTGTAGAAAATCACAGCGAAGGCACTCAGCAAAAAACACGTCCTCACTCCACGGAGGTCAGACAATCAAAATGTAACATTTACATGATCTGGTTGACATATCCATCTGGTTGACATTTACACAGGTCTGTACAAAATTTACACTGGCTCAACGCTAATTTATCTACCAAGAAAATGTCAAGAAATGGCAGAATTTTTTTCATTCTCTCTGAGATGTAAATTTCCACCGCAATTCCCATCTCGGGATAAATGAAAATCATCCAATTTTTGTGAAGCTCCAAAAACGTGCCAAAACATACGATTTCTGCATACAATTTTTTAACACTTTATACGGTGGTTTTCACTGTGAGCGGTATATATCGGTATCAGTCCATATCGCACACATGTAGTCTGAGCAGCAATCTATGGCAGTTATGTCAGAAGTGAAATTATCGTGAGAGAAAATCAAAATATTTTTTACAATAATGTTTAAAACAAATTGTGGAGAATTGCATATTTTTAAGCCATTTTTAAATTGCATTGCTGAAAAAGGTGTTGTTCTGTGAAGTCTTTGTCCAGTGCACTCATACTATGCTTTTCAAATGCTTTGGTTAGCTGGACATCAAAATCAGACTTAACAACTTTTAATTGTGGTATGACAACTTTTCCGTACAAATGCCTATAAGAGGTGTCTAATTTTATCGTATGGGGACGAGGGTGGCGACGTGCAGACGACGTGGAGACGATGCCGACGACGTGGAGACGAGGCCGACGACACGGGTACGAGGCTGACGACGTGGGGACGAGGCCGACGACGCGGGGACGAGACGAGGCAGGCGACGTGGGGACGAGGCCGCCGACGTTGAGACGACGCCGACGACGTGGGGACGAGGCCGAGTGATGTGGAGACGAGGCTGACGACGTGGAGACGAGGCTGACGACGTGGAGACGAGGCCGACGATGTAGATACAAGGCCGACGACGTGGAGACGAGGCTGACGACGCCGACGACGAGGCCGGCGACGTGGGGACGAGGCCGGCGACGTGGGGACGAGGCCGGCGACGTGAAGACCAGGCCGACGACGTGGAGACTACGTGGGGACTAGGCCGAAAACGAAGCCGACTACGTGGGGACGAGGCCGAAGACGTCGAGTCGACGCCGACGACGTGGGGACGAGGCCGGCGACGTGGAGACGAGGCCGACGACGTGGAGACGAGGCCGAAGACGTGGGGACGAGGCTGAGGACGTGGAGACGAGGCTGACGACATGGAGACGAGGCCGACGACATGGAGACGAGGCCGACGACGTGGAGACAAGGCTGACGACGGGAGACGACGTGGGGACGAGGCAGACGACATCGAGACGACGCCGACGACAGGGAGACGAGGCTGACGACGTCGGGACGAGGCTGACGACATGGAGACGAGGCCGACGACGTGGAGACGAGGCCGACGACGTGGAGACGAGGCTGACGACGTGCAGACGAGGCTGACGACATGGAGACGAGGCCGACGACGTGGAGACGAGGCCGACGACGTGGAGACGAGGCTGACGATGTGGAGACGAGGCCGACGACGTGGAGACGAGGCCGACGACGTGGAGACGAGGCTGACGATGTGGAGACGAGGCCGGCGACGTGGAGACGAGGCTGAGGATGTGGAGACGAGGCCGGCGACGTGGAGACGAGGCCGACGACGTGGAGAGACGAGACTGATGACGTGCAGACGAGGCCGACGACGTGGAGACGAGGATGACGACGTGGAAACGAGGCTGACGACGTGCAGACGAGGCTGACGACATGGAGACGAGGCCGACGACGTGGAGACGAGGCCGACGACGTGGAGACGAGGCTGACGATGTGGAGACGAGGCCGACGAAGTGGAGACGAGGCTGACGACGTGGACACGAGGCCGACGACGTGGAGACGAGGCCGACGATGTGGAGACGATGGCGACGATGTGGAGACGATGCTGACGACGTGGTGACGAGGATGACGACGTGCGGACGAGGACGACGACGTGGATACGAGCCTGACGACGTGAGGACAAGGCTGAGGACGTGCAGGGACGAGGCCGGCGACGTGTGTACGAGGCCGACGACGTTGAGACGAAGCCGACGACGAGGCCGGCGACGTCGCGACGACGCCGACGACGAAATGAATCAGGCTTTAGGCCACCTTTGTGCACATATAGGCTAAACTGGGCCAGAAGAACCTCCTGAGGATGGTGAGATGATTGAGATGACACTGCCCTCCAGACACAGAATTCGAAATTCGAGCCCTGGCGGTCTGAGGCCGAGCACGCTACCTCTCGGTCACGGAGGCTCCCCACAATACTGACTTTCACACGTGGATGGGGAAGAAACATTTTTGTTTCTTTCAAACCGCCGAGACCGGGAACCGAACCCCGAACTCTGGCGTGAAAGGCAGCGGTGCTAACCACTACCCTAGGGCCCCCGCCCCGCCGACGACGAGGCCGGCGACGTACAGACGAGGCCGACGACGTGGAGACGAGGCTGACGACGTGGAGACAAGACCGGCGACGTGGGGACCAGGCCGACGACGTGGAGACGAGAACGACGACGTGGACACGAGGCTGAAACGTAGTGCCGAGGCTGACAATGTGGAGACGAGGCCGACGACGTGGGAATGAGGCTGACGACGTGGAGACGAGGCTGACAACGTGGAGACGATGCTGACGACGCGGAGACGAGGCTGACGACGTGAAGACGAGGCCGACGACGTGGGGACGAGGCTGAGGACGTGGGATCTATGGCCGTTAGAAATATTTTAATTCTTTCAGTGCGGGAATCTTCTTTATACGTCAGAATCTGACGTATAAAGACGTCAGATTCTGACGTATAAAGACGGTTCCCGCGATGAAAGGGTCAATCAAATTCTGGCTGCGCCCCCTGGTGATTCATATGGCCTCACCACCCCAAATGCCAGTCCCATTGAAATACATGTAAAATGCCTCAATTCCATAGGCCGATTTTACTTCTTTTTGCCCTCCCCCCTAACTAGTGCCGCATATCATAATGAAGCCTGGACAGCTCCGATAAGGGGTTGCAACCCAGACAGATTTTGAGCTAGGCCCCCTAGTGTGCAAAAAGGTCACCATAGTTCAAATTACGCTTAAATTCATACCCTCTTTCACAGACCAGACACACATCCCTTTAACCCACTGTATCCCTGTCAGATTATCACAAAACAGTTATATCTGATATCCGGGATTATCGTGTAGGCCTACTTATTTAATATACACAGGAATATAACTTCTTTGTATTTGTTTTTAATTCAACAGAGGTTGAAACAGCCGCATTGAAAATATTTTGTGTGATGATTCAGTCATTAGTATACACCTGCCGTGATTTCGGCATATTTAGGGTGGTGAGACCATATGAATTCGGGTTCCAAATAAACACAAGTTTATTCGTAGCTCACTCGTAATTAGGAAAGTCACAGTGACCCAGAGGCAGCGTATTCGATCTCAAACCACCAGGGCTCGAATTTCGAATCCTGTGTCTGCAGCATCTCACCATGATCAGGAAGTTATACTGGTCCAGTTTAGTCTAAATGTGGCTTAAAACCTCATGCATTATTTTTTAAATTTAAATTTAAAAACTATTGGAATTAAAATTCGGCGGCCCCGTCGGCGCTAACATTTTCTTCCAGGTGCGATAACTTCAAAAGTTTTTCATGTATTCTGTTCAAATTTGTTCTGCATGTTGACAAGTAAAAAGTAACAAGTAAGTCTATATGTTGACAAAAACCGGATCTCGGACAAGTGCTATTTAAATGGCTGTATAAAATCAAAATGGTCGATTTAAAACATTTTATCATTTCACAAGTTCCATCATGGCGGCAGAATATATTGTGGAGTGTGCTCTTGTTTATTCATGGGGCGGGGGCCCTAGGGGTAGGAGTGTGCTCTTGTTTATTCATGGGGCGGAGGCCCTTGGGTAGTGGTTCGGGGATTGTTTCCCGGTCTCGGCGGTTTGAAAGAAACACAAATGTTTCTTCCCCATCCACTTGTAAAACTCAGTATTGTGGGGAGCCTCCGCGACCTAGAGGTAGCGTGCTCGGCCTCAGACCGCCACGGCTCGAATTTCGAATCTTGTGTCTGGTAGACGGTGTCATCTCACCATCCTCAGGAGGTTATCCCGACCCAATTTAGCCTATATGTGCACAAAAGTGGCCTAAAGCCCGATCCATTTCATTTCATTTGTTTATTCATTTTTTATGATGTGACCCAGTGTGGATTTAATTATTTTTCTGTGAGCTGTATGCCGTATACGTAGCATTCAGCTTATTGGTGATCAAAGGGTTAATATAGTACTGAATATATACCATGTACGTAATGTTTGGCACCTAAACCCTCACAACGCTGTAATATTTTTGTATAAACCATAGAGACCAAAGGGTTATTTTCATTTTGAAATCATCATAAATGACTTAGTAAGCTCTTTCCGACGATTCATTTGAATAGGCCTACGTATGTGGTGGGTCTATGTTATGTTAAATTTTTCAGTGGGGGGATCGACTTTAGACGTCAGAATCTGACGTCTACAGACGTCAGATTCTGACACATAAAGACGGTCCCCGCACCGTAAGGGTTAATCGCCGGTCCGATTATATTCGTTTACTCATTGTTTATCTATATCATGTTAAACCTTTAGAGCCTCACGATGCATTAAAGCACATTTTACATCCCCGAAAACAGACTTAATTTAAGTGTTTTAGAACGAATATTTCGATGAAACTGGTTTACCAATACATAGCAGTTTTCTTACATTTTTAAACCACATCAAATCATCTTCATCCACTACAAGTCGAGAATTGCGACAGCAATTCGCGGCTTGTAGTGCATGAAGATGACAATGGTAAACTCAGGCTTGAAAGGGTTAAATATGAACGTGTTATAGATGAAACATAACACTCAATCAACGAGATCTCAAAATCGTTGCCTTTATTTTTGTCAAATCATGTTTACCCAGAGGACCTTACAAATTTACGCGCTATGTTATCTAGTTTAAATTACAGAATGGTAATCAATATGGCCCAGCATGACTCTGAAAACATTTCAATTCTGACAAAATAGCCGTATCGTGTTACTAACCCTTTCATCGCTTATGGCGACTATTTTAATCTGTGTTCAATAGCTGTTATAAAACAACGTGGGGATCTACTTTAGACGTCAGAATCTGACGTCTAAAGTCGATGCCCGCACTAAAAGAGTAAAATATCTATAATGGTCGGGGACCTATAACATTGGGAAGAGCTAACTCGGACATTTATGAAGTCCTTCAAATTGAAAAAAAAACATTTGGTCTCCATGGTTTATAATTGTATAGAATAATTCAGCGCTTTGGATAAGCTACAGTTGAATAAGAATTCCACCAGTACAGGATTGCCTCTAAAGGGGCTCTCACACATAGCCGACTTGGACCGCGAGCTTAGCCTGGTAAACTACTCTTAGAACTCGTTCTTTACTCTTAGAACTCGTTCTTTGCTCTTAGAACTCGTTCTTTGCTATTAGACATAATCGACACGCTCGGGGATTGGACATTTATTTTTGAACATGTTCAAAAATTGTTCAGTCTTAGAGCACGTAGAGCACTCCTGCTTTTCTCTTAAATAAAATGTAAGTACGATAGTTGTCCGAGTTGTAAGATGTGCACGAGTAATGTACGAGCAGAACTCGTATATCTCTCGTGTGTCACTCGTAGTGCACTTCTGCGGCTGGCAGTACACTAGTACAGCACGTGGGGCACTCTTAGAATACTCTTAGTCTTAGAGTTCTTAGATCACTCTTAGGTGACTCTTGAAACACCCACGGATATAGCTCGCAGGTCACTCGTAATTAACTCGTACATCACTTTTAAACATATTCTTTTTGGGCCAGATCGTGGTTCACTCGGCAAAAATTTAGCTCGGCCTTGCTCGTCTCCCAACTCGCGTCGGGCTTCATCGTGGGGTTGAAGTGCGATCTGGGCCCCGTTTTATCAACCTGAAAAGATACGAGCTCGTATTAATAGCTCATTTGCATATGAGGATCGTAAAATTCAACGAGTGGTTTAGAGTGCTCGTATCCTCCCTATACATGTTGAAGAGACATACGAGGAAAATCAACGAGCTTCTATATTCTCGTAAATGGCAGGCCAAGGTCACGATAATTACGAGATCTCGTATCTTTCCAGCTTGATAAAACGGGGCCCTGGTCACACACACCCTACGAGCTACGTACGACTTTCACAGAGTTGTTCATCTGATTCCGTCTCTTACAAACGTATTACAAAGGTTGCAGTCTAACCCTTATCCTGCTAGATTTATTTATTTAAATTATTAACTACTTGATGTTGTGTCTCGCTACCGCGATCCACAACCTCAAGCGGTTGAAAATTATTCATATTTGCTTAATTTGAGCACAAATATTTGCAAATCTTGATGTTCAGACACACATTTCATTCTCAATAACCAGTGATAACAGCGCATTTTGTCGACTAATAAGATTAAAAACGACAATAGTCGCGATCAGTAGGATAAGGGTTAACCCGTTCAGGCCTGAATTTACCATTATCATCTTCATCCACTAAAAGCCGCGAATTGCTGTCGCAATTCTCGCCTTGTAGTGGATGAAGATGATTTGCTATGGTTTGAAAATTGATGAGAATTGCCATGTATTGTTCAATCAGTTCCATGGAAATATTCATTCTAAAAGTCCTAGTTATAGGAAAATTAAGTCTGTTTTCAGGGATTTAAAATAATGCTTTATGCATCGTGAGGGCTTAAAGGGTTAATAATATGCCTACTGTGCATAGACAACGTTTCCCGCACAACAATATACCTAATATTCATTCTAAAAGTCCTAGTTATAGGGGAAAATTAATTCTGTTTTCAGGGATTTGAAATGATGAGGGCTTAACCCTTTGAGCCCTCACGATGCATTAAAGCATCATTTTACATCCCCGAAAACAGACCAAGATTTTTAGAACTAAAATTCCCACGAAACTGGTTTACCAATACATGGCAATTTTCTTTATTTTTTAAACCACAGCAAATCATCTTCATTGCGACAGCAACTCGCGGCTTGTAGTGGATGGAAATGACAATGGTAAATTCAGGCTTGAAAGGGTTAATTTGCACAGAATTAGGCGTGATTTTACTGCGGGGCCATAGCATATAAAGCTCATACGCTGTTTGTAGGGAGGTCGCACGAATGCTTACGAACGCCCAAAATTATAGAAACTGAAAATTCGTACGGCGTTGATACGATCCCTGTGAAAACTCTGGAAGAACATCTGGAACATTGTAGTATATTCTAGGGTGTTTTACTACGGCGATCGTACGTCCACCCTACGACGAGACATCGTGGTGTCTTATGGAGGCGTTTGTGGAGTTCGAGACCTAGAGCTACGATCGCAAAATACAATAGTTTTTTCTTACGACCGCCTTGATAATGCATTAACCCTTTAACCGCCAAATTATTCAAGTGGAATTTTCACCCACTTGAAGTTGTGTCTCGCTGACGCGATCCACAACTTAAAGTGAGTGAAAATTATTAAGATTTGACAAAATGGAGGTCAACTCTTTTCAAATCGGTGATTGATGTCCCCTTATGGCTTCAACATGCTTAAAAGGCGGTACTGAATGTGGTAATAATTGAGTGAAAAACCCAATATATTCGACACCGGCGGATAAAGGGCTAACCCTTATCCTGCTGATCACGAGTATTGTCGTTTTTAACCTGTTCTATTTGTCGATCAAATCACTGATGATGGGAAAAAAATGTGTTCAAACATCAGGATTTGCAAAGCCAAAGGATAGATATCAAATTAAACAAATATCAGTAATTTTCACCCACTTGAAGTTGTGGGTCGCAGTAGTCAGACAGAACTTCAAGTGGGTAGAGATTTATATAAACTAAATTAGCAGGATCAGGGTTAAAGGGACTGGCCCAGGTCTAAAATCACCAAAAAATCGGTGATTTTATTTTGGCTTCTTAATATGCCCATATGATGTAAACATGTCCATAGACTACAACTGCAATTTTTTTTAATTTTTGTGCTGCGCACTCACCAGTTAGGCTAGATATAGAGACGAAATTCCTGATTTGTAATTATTGACAACCATGTCAAAAATTAGAAATGCGGGAATTTCGTCTCTATATCTAGTCTAACTGGTAAATGCGCAGCACAAAAATTAAAAAACTTTTGCAGTTCTAGTCTATGGACATGTTTACATCATATGGGCATATTAAGAAGCCAAAATAAAATCACCGATTTTTTGGTGATTTTAGACCTGGGCCAGTCCCTTTAAAAAATGGCGGCAGGTACGGCGGTCCTTTTGTTGTCACAGGATAGAATTAGACCTATACACTATACAGACAGAGCCCACTAATATCATTTATTCATAAGATGATCCTAACCCTTCAGACCCCTGCAATGCATCAAAGCATCATTTTCCATCCCTGAAAATAAACCCAATCTCCTAAATTAAAATGTTTTATAATGAAGATTTTCATGAAAATATTTTATCAATTATTGATAATATTTTTCAATTTGTCAACAAAGTCAAGTCAACTACATGGCGAAAATTGCGACAGCAATTTGCGGCTTGTAGTGGATTAAAATGGCCAGGTAAATTCAGGATTGAAAGGGTTAAATTAAGCATGCCACAATGATGCTAGGCCTATGACCTTTTACAGCGCTTATATGAACGTCGTCTACAACCGGAAATTTATATAAAAATGACCCACTTGAAATTGTGCTTCGTACCGCGACCCACAACTTCAACTAAAAATTAGTCATATTTGTTTGAGACAAATATTTGCGAATCATGATGACGTTCAAACTCCATTTGAACTCCAAATCCCAATATCAGTGATTGGCACTGGACCTCGACCATAGCCGTTTTTAATCCATTCTATTCGTAATAGAACGGATTAAAAATGGCTATGGTTGTGCTTAGCCTTAGCCGTACGGAAAAGTATAAGTGTTAATAAACATATTTTTCACAATTTAAAGCTGCAACTGGATGGTCAATTCCAGCTTCAAGCCTGAAATTATCATTGTCATCTTCATGAAGCTCATCCACTACAAGCAGCGAATTGCTGTCGCAATTTCCGAGTTGTAGACCTAGTGGATGAAAATGATTTGATGTGGTTTAAAAATTACAGAAAATTGCCATGTATTGGTAAACCAGTTTCATGGAAAGTTTCGTTCTAAAACGCATGGTTGTAGGAAAGTTAAGTCTGGGATGTTAAATGATGCTTTAATACATCGTGACTGAGGGCTTACAGGGTTAAAAGTTAAATGACCGAAAAATAAAAACAATCAATTTAATCCCAGGAGGACAAGTGTCAACATTTATTAATTGACAAATCTTGTCTGTTTTATAATTTATTCATAAAATTAGACTAGCCTAATCAACATATTTTCAGCTTTGAAAAATAAATGAATTAAAAATAAAAACAAGCAATTCATCACATGAACGGGAAAAGTGAAGTGTAAACATCATTAATTAAGTAATTAATCAACCCAATGTTGCTTTAATGTTGGCCAGCCGTCTTCGACGTCGGCTCAAGATTAAAGCAACATTGTATTAAATAATTAATTAATTAATTAATTAATTAATTAATTAATTAATTAATTAATTAATTAATTAATTAATTAATTAATTAATTAATTAATTAATTAATTAAATTATTAATTAATTAATTATTAATATAATAATTTAATTAATAAATCTAATTTGATAATTTAATTAATTAATTACTTAATTAATTAATTAATTAATTAATTAATTAATTAATTAATTAATTAATTAATTAATTAATTAATTAATTATTTATTTAATTAATTACTTAATTAATTAATTAATTAATTAATTAATTAATTAATTAATTAATTAATTAATTAAAAAAATTAATTAATTAATTAATTAATTAATTAATTAATTAATTAATCAATCAATTAATTAATTAATTAATTAATTAATTAATTAATTAATTAAATAATCAAATTATTAATTAATTAATTATTTAAAATTAATTAATAATACTTAATTAATTAATTAATTAATTAATTAATTAATTAATTAATTAATTAATTAATTAATTAATTAATTAATTAATTAATTAATTAATTATAATTAATTATTTAATTAATTAATTAATTTAATGTTGTTAAATTATGTTGGATAATTGTAGATACCTTGATGTCATTTCTTGTTGTTTCATCCAAAACCACAGCGTCGTCTTGCTTAGGTTTCACCAGAAGACGCTTGTCAACAAATCTTGACGGAGACGACATCACACCTATGACGTGTTCTTGCTTTCGTTTCCCCAGCAGACGTGACGGTGACGACATCAAATCTATGACGTGTTCTTGTTTAGGCTTCACCAGCAGACGTCTCTTCACAAATCTCCTCGGCGACGACATCATCATCTTGGCGTTTGAGTCGCAACAAATTCAACAAGAATTGGAAAGTCAGAGAGAAATCGTAGTAGCTTCCCCTTCAATACGTCGACACTTTCAACAACGACAAGCACAAGAAGGTGTCAAGCAGACACAGAAAATGCTAGAAGACCAACACGATACTAAACCAGCAACTAGACGTGTAAACCTAACCAACACGATACCGGACCAACACGATACTAAACCAACAGCTAGACGTGTAAACCTAACCAACACGATACCCGACCAACACGATACTAAACCGGCAGCTAGACGTGTAAACCTAACCAACACGATACCCGACCAACACGATACTAAACCGACAGCTAGACGTGTAAACCTAACCAACACGATAGGGTCTACTCGAACAACGCAGAACGTGTGCACCACGCACACAGAGAGAACAACGCAGAGCGTGTACGCCACGCACACCACAAACCACAACCGCAGAACGTGTACACCACGCACACACCACAAACCACAACCGCAAAACGTGTACACCAAGCACACACCACAAACCACAACCGCAGAACGTGTACACCAAGCACACACCACAAACGCAGAACGTGTACACCAAGCACACACCACAAACCACAACCGCAGAACGTGTACACCAAGCACACACCTCAAACCACAACCGCAGAACGTGTACACCAAGTACACACCACAAACGCAGAACGTGTACACCAAGCACACACCACAAACCACAACCGCAGAACGTGTACACCAAGTACACACCACAAACCACAACCGCAGAACGTGTACACCAAGCACACACCACAAACCACAACCGCAGAACGTGTAGGCCTACACCAAGCACACACCACAAACCACAACCGCAGAACGTGTACACCAAGTACACACCACAAACCACAACCACAGAACGTGTACACCAAGCACACACCACAAACCACAACCGCAGAACGTGTACACCAAGCACACACCACAAACCACAACCGCAGAACGTGTACACCAAGCACACAGAGATAACACACGTATTCGAAGGTGAGAGAAGCAACGATAGCAATGAAGATCAAGCGATGAGAGATATCCTAGTCAGGGAAGAAGGCACGCAGTGTCAAAGACGACGATCTGAGTAAAACTGACCATCCTCAATCTGGTTGCTACAGAAAACAAAGGGTGGATCAGCAGCAACCATTTATGACGTCATAGTTGGTAATTAATTTACATCGCAACAAGTTCAAATAGCAGCTGAAATATAAGCACGGTAATTATGGCGCTGCTAATATTTCACTGAAAAATTGTGTCCTACGGCGATATTAAGATCCTTTTGTCCCCCGTGTAGCCTTATATATGTCCACGTGGAGCATTTATATCAATTAGTTAAAGAAATAATTGTCTAGTCCATTAAAAAGAGCATGTTTTGAGCCATCATCTGCTATTTTACCCGTGTTATTCTGCATTTGGGGCCTCATTTCATGAAATCAGCTCATTTATATTCATCTTGAGATGAGAATTGCGGCCGCAATATACATCTCAAAGTGAATACCAATCATATAAAGGCCTCATTTTGCATATATGGTCATATATAGGGCACACGGAACGTTAAAATAAATAAAAAATTATAGAGAAATTGGTAAAAACTTTACAAATGAGCACCGTTTCTAGCTCTAATTTTATATTGTCATTATTAGAGTATTTTATATTAGGGCCTATAATTCCAGTCATTAATTCTTCTTCAGGAGAGAATTGTGGCAGCAAGTCCCGTCTCGGGATAAATGAAATGAGATTAAATAATTTCATTACGCCTATGGTAGACCTATACTAAGTGTGGGCAATGCTAATAAAAAAAACGAGAAAAAGGACACAATAAACATGCCTACTATTGATTGATCTAGATGGATATTGATATTATTATTGTCCACGGGCAATCTTATGCGTCAAGCTAGTCCTACACAAAATGTAGATTGTATATGGGATAAAATGGGATATGATGGGATAAAATGAGGAAAAGATTATGTTATGCAGGGTAACACAAATATATATTGATGTGAAATATTGTAGTCTATAAGTAGGCCTATTAACCTTTTAACCGCCGGTGCCGCATATATTCAGGTTTTCATTTTTTATTAGCACATTAATTACCACCTCTTAAAAAATGTTAAGGGTAAAATGTGACTTTAATCAGCAATATTTGAAAACAGTTGACCTACATTTTGTCAAATCTGAATAATTTTCACTCACTTGAAGTTGTGGGTCGCGTCAGCGAGACACAACTTCAAGTGGGTGAAAATTCAGATTGAATAATTTGGCGGTTAAAGGGTCTAAAAGAAATATACGAAATACGTAGGCCTATGTTATTGACTATAGGGCCTACATGATATACGTTATCCCGCCTATGTTATTGACTATAGGGCCTACATGATATACGTTATCCCGCCTATGTTATTGACTATAGGGCCTACATGATATACATTATCCCGCCTATGTTATTGACTATAGGGCCTACATGATATACATTATCCCGCCTATGTTATTGACTATAGGGCCTACATGTTATACGTTATCCCGCCTATGCTATTGACTATGGGGGCCTACATGATATACATTATCCTGCCTATGTTATTGACTATAGGGCCTACATGATATACGTTATCCCGCCTATGTTATTGACTATAGGGCCTACATGATATACATTATCCCGCCTATGTTATTGACTATAGGGCCTACATGATATACATTATCCCGCCTATGTTATTGACTATAGGGCCTACATGATATACATTATCCCGCCTATGTTATTGACTATAGGGCCAACATGATATACGTTATCCCGCCTATGTTATTGACTATAGGGCCTACATGATATACATTATCCCGCCTATGATATACATTATCCCGCCTTCTTTATTTTATGAATCCAGTTTATTTAATGTAATCGAATCTCAAAGTCATGACATTTTAAGGTCGATGGTTTCCGCCGGGGGGGGGGGGGGGTTCCAGAAACTTGGCGTCTTTTTGAATACAATTATTTGAACAGGAAACGTCATCATCCATCACAGTAATACTGGGCTTTCATTGCTTACATTTATTATGCTTGCGTATTTTATGATAGGACGTGATTTTCATTTGTGTGGAGCTGGAACGAATCCCGGCTCAATGTCTCGCATTTTCAAGGTCGACAGAGGGACGAAACAAATATTTTCACATCCAGCTATATATTAACCCTTACAGCGCGGGGATGGACTTTAGACGTCAGAATCTGATGTCTACAGACGTCAAATTCTGCCATCTAATGTCGATCCCCGCAATGTAAAGGTAAAATATTTATAATGGCCGTAGACCCATAACATAGGTATTGAAATGAAGTGGAAAGAGCTAAGACATTTATAATTATTTCAAATTAAAAACAATCCTTTTGTCTCGATGGTTTATACAAAAATATTCAGCGCTTTAAGAGTTAAGTGTGACGTATTCACACTTTTGTGAAGTCTGCTTAGATTATCAGGGGCGAATCCAGAATTTAAAGGTCCAGTGGAATTTTAGCTATTCGGACAAAATGATATATTTAGACCTGTTTGAAAAAATGAAACCTCCTAATCTGAGAAATGTTGGTCTGAAGTAATTTTCAATTGCATTTTTTGTGTTAAATACCGATATTTCGTAATTTAATGTTATCGAATTTCAGCACAATTTCGTACTTGTACAAGAAATGACAATTTTTTATACAATAAATGAAATATTTTGTACAATAAATGACATATTTTGTACAATAAATGAAAAATTGTGTACAAATAATGAAATATTTTGTACAATAAATGAAATATTTTATACAAGAAGTGACATATTTTGAATCAATTATTGCAACAGAAAAGATCGAAATCAGTAAATATACCGGGTTTTTATTTCATACTTTTATTATGTTTGCGTATTTAATAAAATGAGTACATTTTCGTTCGCATTGATCTAACAATTACGACAGCAATTAATTCCTAATTTTTAATGCAAATGAAAAGAAATGACCTGAGTAAATGAAATGAAATGAAATGAAATGAAATGAAATGAAATGAATGGGGGTTTAAGCCACCTATGTGCACATCTAGGCGGCTAAACTGGGCAAGGAGAACCTCCTGGGGATGCTTAGATGAATGAGATGGCACAGCCTTCAAGACACAAGATTCAAAACTCGAACCCTGGCGGTCTGAGGCCGAGCACGCTACCTCTCTGTCATGGAGGCTTCCGACAATATTGAATCTTTACGAATGAGCGGAGAAGAAACATTGTGTTTCTTAAAAACTTGAAGGCCAGAGTGGGGTTTGAACCCGTGATCTCCGACTTTCTAAGCAGGCAGCTTTACCCACTGCACCAGGGCCCCCACGAAATGACCGGATATTGTGAGAGTGATAACGATATATTGACCAATATTAGTCAGATTATCGAATATACAGAGAGGGGGGAGGGGGTCAGATAGTCGTATGTGGCATTTATTTGGATAACACTTATGACGTTCTGGTCTCTAGGGATCGTATCTCGGCATTGGTAATTAATACTAGGATATTAACCCTTGAAGCGCTAAATAGTTTTTATGAAAACCTTGGGGCCCAGAGGGTTTTTTGTTCGATTTGAAATCATCATAAATGTCTTGGTCAGCTCTTTCCGATTCATTTGAATACCTATGTTATGGGTCTACGGCCATGAGAAATATTTGTATTCTCACAGCGCGGGAATCGACTTTAGACGTCAGAAGGGTATCGACTTTAGACGTCAGAATCTGACGTCTAAAGTCGATCCCAGCGCTGTAAGTTTTAACCCTTAAAGTGCTAAATTAAAACTTGACGTCTAAAAATACCCGACACAACCGGGCTGGGCCAGTGGCGTCGCGTGAGGTTTTCTTTTCAGGGCCCGTGGTAGTCCAAACACACATTTCTTTCCCAATAACTGTGAATTTATAGGCTAATAATACGAAATAAAAACAGCAGTGTGAGGGCTAACCCCTCTGAGTGAGGTGGGCTGAAATAATTTGACAAAAGCTCTCAGACTAAAAGGACTATATTTTTTAATCACATATTATACATAGCTGATTTTATTCCTCTTTGTTAACATTTTCAATATCTCTCCAGTAAGTTGCCGGTATTTAAAAGGTTACAGTGTAACAAAATTGAATAATTTTCTCCACTTGAAGTTTTGGATGTCGTCAGCGAGACATACTTTCAATTGAATACAAATAACTTCGACTAACCCTTAACCCTTTCAAGCCCAAATTTACCATTATCATCTTCATCCACTACAAGCCGCGAATTGCTGTCGCAATTCTCGACTTGTAGTGGATGAAGATGATTTGAAGTGGGTGAAAAAGTAAAGAAAATTGCAATGTATTGGTAAGCCAGTTTCATGGAAATTTTCATTCTAAAACCCTTAGTTGCAGGAAAATTCTGTCTGTTTTCAGGGATGTAGGCCTAATATGATGCTTTAATGCATCGTGTGGGCTTAAAGGGTTACCATCCTAAAACATTAAATTGCAGAATTTAAATTAAAATACACATATAATTGTTGAATTTGAGAACAAACATTTGCAAATCTTAAAGGTGATCTATCACCCCTTATATAGTATGAATAAATTTGTGAGAAATAAATCAAGTTGCCACAAGATGTGGCACAAGTGTTTCCTTATATGGGGTGATTGGTAAATATATGGGGTGATTGGCTATCATGTGACCCTCCCGATTACCCCATATAAGGACATAATTATTCATACCATATAAGGGGTGATAGATCACATTTAATGTTTAAAGGGACTGGCCCAGGCTAAAATCATCAAAAAATCGGTGATTTTATTTCGGGTTCTTAATATGACCATAGGATGTAAACATGTACATAGACTAGAACTGCAAATTTTGAGAATTTTTGTGCTGCGCATTCACCAGTTAGGCTAGATATAGAGACGAAATTCCCGCATTTCCTATTTTTGACATGGTTGTCAATAATTAGAAATCGGGAATTTCGTCTCTATATCTAGCCTAACTGGTGAACGCGCAGCACAAAAATTATAAAAATTTGCAGTTCCAATCTCTGTACATGTTTACATCATATGGTCATATTAAGAACCCGAAATAAAATCACCGATTTTTTGATGATATTAGCCTGGGCCAGTCCTTTTAAACACGCATTTCATTCCCCAAAAAACAGTGATTTAATGGGGCTAATAAAACTGAATAAAACTTATACGATCGCTCTTAAGGGCTAAAGGGTTACCCTTGGACGCTAACGGCAGTGAGCCTTGTGGTGGCGTTAAACACTACCGTCTGTCACGCTGGAGCGTGCCCGTTGGTCCAGCTCTGGTAGGCGTGTTTAGATTTCAGGGAAACAAAATATTTCTCCTCCGGTATTGTGGGGAGCCTCCGTCACCGAAAAGCAGTGTGTTCAGCTGCCGGGGCTCGAATTTCGATTTATAAAATAAATAAAGTATTTTCTGAGACAATTAAGTCTAACTTGAAAAACTAAAAAATTAAAAGGTTAAAAAACGGGTCATTCACAAAAAATATAGAGTTCACATGCCTGAATCATTAGTAGCGAGCGAAGCGAGCTCAATCATAATGCGTGTATATAGTGTATTTATTCAAAAAAATCATGAAATCTCATATGAGAGATTCTAGCTGAATCATTAGTAGCGAGCGAAGCGAGCTCAATCATAATGCGTGTATATAGTGTATTTATTCAAAAAAATCATGAAATCTCATATGAGAGATTCTAGGGAGTTGTTCCGAAATCCGCCATCTTTGTTATTCCGCCATCTTGGTGTAGCATGATGATCGAGGGTCGTGATGATTTGGGCCTCTGTGAGCGGCGATAGTCATGTATTTTATGTATTTATTTATTGAGGCATATTTATACAGGGTGGACATTATTAGCAGTCACGCTATTTTTCATATGCAGTGGCGGATCCAGAATGTGCAAGAGGAGGGGGCGTAGGCCTAAGCCACATTTTGGCTGAAAAAAGGGGTGCTAGCTTCACTTTTTGCAAAAAAATGCATAAAAATTCAATATTTTCACCAATAACGGGGGGGGGGCGTACGCCGGGTACGCCCTATGCTGGATCCGCCACTGATATGTGCCCTGTAGAGCTTTTGTCGTGATGATTTGGGCCTCTGTGAGCGGCGATCGTCATGCTTCCGGGGCGGGTGATCGTCATGCGAATTGCATTGTGGGATGACAAGTTTTCTTCAACTTGCATTCGTGTTTTTCTGAAATTGCATAAATAATGTCTGCGCTTGCATAAATGTTCTCAGTCGTTCTTGCATATTTTTTTCTATACTTGCACAAATGTTTTCAATCGTACTTGCACAAATGTTTTCAAGCGTAGGCCTACTTAGGCCTACATAAATGTTTATGAATTTGCATAAATGTTTTCTGCGCTTGCATAAATGTTCTTAATCGTACTTGCATAAATGTTTTCAACCGTAGGCCTACTTACATAAATGTTTATGAACTTGCATAGATGTTTTCTAAACTTGCATTAGTGTTGGTGCCACCTGCGGTCCAAAGCTTTCTGTGAGGTAGGCTATATAGTGGGTGGCGGGAAATAGGGATTTATTGAGTACGTCCAACGAAGGACGAAACCTAAAAACTCTTATTTTATTGTAGTATAGATTAGACCGTTCAGCTATCATGAGACGTTGCACCACTGTTGTGTTGAATAAAGATGAATTGAAGACAGAGGTTGATATTTAACCCTCTCAAGCCTGAATTTACCATTGTCATCTTCATCCACTGCAAGCCGCGAATTGCTGTCGCAATTCTCGACTTGCAGTGAATGAAGATAACTTGAAATGGGTGGGAATGAAAAAAATATATTGTATTTATTAAAACAGTTCCATGAAAAAGTGTGTTGTAAACCCCCAGGTTTTAGGAAATTAACTCATTCTTCAGAGATGCAAACTTATGATTTGATGCATTGTGAGGGATTAAGGGGTTAAGAACCTTTCACCCACAAAGTCCATTTTGTAAGCTGAGGGGCGTCCCAGCAAACACAAGAAGTCCGCCCAATGCCGGCCCAATGTCGGCCCACCATCTGCGACAATGATCCAGCACTAGGCCAACACACCGGGTGAATCAACGTCAATAACGTTGATTCAACGTCGCAAAAACCTCTTGTCCCAGTGAGATTGGGTCTTGGCTGCTGGTTCTCTATGCCTGATCATGATGTATAGAAAGATCATGCTGCATAGAAAGCATTCTACTGAAATGATTGTTGCATACACATTTGATGTATTTATCATGACCTGATTAACTTGAAGAATCTATTGAAAAAATATCTGAAAGCAGCCAAAATATCTGAAAACACAAGCGACATGCTCGGATGGTGGGCATTTAAAATCTATTATTATCTTCAATTATTTGTAGTCTCTCCAGATTTACAACTCAAAATGGTTCAACTTGCCGGCTTCAACCCTTTCAGCGCTGGGGTCGATCCCCGCTCTGTGAGAGAAAAACATTTCTAATGGACGTAGACCCATAACATAGGTATTCAAATGAAGCAGAAAGAGCTGACTAAGACAGTTATGATGATTTTAAATTGAAAAACAAACCAAACCTTTGGTCCCCATGGCTAATACGAAAGTAATTCCGCGCTTTAAGGGTTAACCCTTTAAGCGCTAAGCACGACTACAAACGTTTTCAGTACTTTTATACCAGTTTTTGTGAGATCAATCCATGTAAACCGCTATAGTCTGGAGGAAATTAAATAAACCTTGCAGAAAATGACTCCAATGAGGTCTCGGTTGATTTTGACTCCTCAGATGGTGTACTTTGAGAAACAGGTGATTACCAGTGAAGTACCGTTGGGCAAAACCCGGTATTCAAGATGGCGTCCAAAATGGCCGCCATAAATGGGGCGGTTGGCTAACTTGGTTAATAAGAGGCACAAATTGTCTTGTAATACCTCTTTTTTAGGGTGTTGAGGTAGAAGGAATCCAAATATGATGTTATTTTTTATTTTTAACCCTTTGACTTCCAGGCCGTGGTGCATGCCAGGATCCAGATATACTGGTGTAGGAGCTCTATTTTTCGTCATTTGAAGCTGGAAATTGCGTTAGCAATTCCAGCTTCAAATGACGGAAAATACATAAATGTAGTATATATTTGACGAAAATTTGTGTCATTTTATGGTTACGTTCATTGACGAATGACGACGGAAATTTCCGTCATGTATGGTAGTGAAAAGGTTAAGGACAAGGTCAGATGTTCCTGAAAAAAATTATGTTCATGTATCTGTACTTTTCAACATAGCCATCATGAATCTTCTGATCGGTGAATGCTCAGATTAAGGTGGTAGGTCTAATGTAAAAAAGGGTGTTTTTATTTTTTTCCGAAAGATAGTGACTGATTTTGCATCACGTATTTCAAGAGGCAATGTATTCCACAAGCGAGGTGCGGCAACTACGAACGATGAAGGGCCGTAATTTCTTTTTGACCGCGGTCCAGGATGTAATAACTTCGTACTTTCGGATCTCACTGTTTGCTGGTGTTTCTCGAAATGTAATAAATCACTGAGATATGAGGGGATATCCATGAATAGTGCTCTATATATGTCAGAAGGTTCAGTTTAAATTTGATACGCGATTTAATAGGTAACCAATGCAGTGATCTGAGCCGTGGACTAGACTCTGAAAGCCTACTTGACCTGGTACTCAGTATTGTGGGGAGCCTCCGTGACCGAGAGATAGCGTGATCGGCCTCAGACCGCCAGGGCTCGAATTTCGGGTCCTGTGTCTGGAGGACAGTGTCATCTCATTCATCTCACCATCCTCAGGAGGTTCTCCTGGTCAAGTTTAGCCTATATGTGCACAAAGATGGCCTAAAGCCCGATTCATTTCATTTTTTCATTTACTTGACCTTATGGTCACTACTCGGGCAAGGCAATTCTGTACACACTGCAAACTTGTTTTATATTTTTCGGAACAACCGAACAGCAATGAATTACAGTAGTCAAGGCGATTGCTCACTAAAGTATTGGCTTGAGAAATTGCAGTAGCTTTATTCAAATTAATTCGAATGCGTCTAAGATCTCGAATATGGTGGAAAGCTGATCTACAAATAATCGAGACATGTTTCTTGAATGAAAAAGCTGGACTAAAAGCCACACCCAGGTTTCGTATGGAGTCTCTTTCGGCAAAATTTTGGTTCAGAAGTTCAACTGGGAAAATCAGAGCAACTTTTTTACGTGGAGTTAAATTACCAATGATCATCAACTCTGTCTTACTAGGATTACCTTTCAGCATGTTTTGATTCATCCAAACCTGGATTAATTCTTCTATCCTATAAGGCCAACTCTAGGAACGGGTTGATACAATACGGAGATGGTCAAGCCAGGCCAGATTAATAAAAGTAGGGGTATACAGATATGGTGCAAGAATGGTGAAAAAAATAAGTAGGCAGTATAAATTTATGAGTGTTCGTGTGAACGTGTGTTTCAGTATCGTGTATGTATGTACATACCCAGCAAACACAAGACATTTTTATAACATTTATACAACATCGGCCCAACGTCTTCGACGTCGGTCCAATATTGCATAAAGTCATACAAATGTTTTGTGTTTACTGGGTATAGGCCTACATACACAAGGCGTTACACCTATATGGCGGTGTACTACCGTGTAGGCTTGCCAGCATGTATGCCTACAAAGTAGGTTACCAATAGGGCCTACAAGCCCAAATTTTAGATGGGTTGAGTGATAATAAATTTAGAAAATAACAACTTACGCAGATGGCATATATGCCACAATCACACGAATCTGTCACCCAAGACCTTACCTTGGTTTTATTTGAAATCTAGTGTGAATAAAATATATGAAAAGGTAAAAAAACAGTGATTGAAAACAAATTGATTAAAAGAGCTCTGAGAAACACATTCACACACCAGCGCATGCGCCTCTTTTATTATTAAAAAAAAAATTATTCAGCTTCGCAGCTACCTTTCTACTCAAAATTCAAATGTTTATGTTGATTCTGTTGTCCGATTGTAACCATGTTTTATTTGTAACTATCCTTCCCACTAAAAATACAGCACACGTAGAGTCCAATTGAGGTATATGCATAATATTTAGAACATTTTGCTCCCTCTGGAGTATATCAGATGGCATAGCATAGCCAGCATTTAGGGGAATGACATAATTGTTTTTACATACTCTGGTAAAAAACCTTTTATATAATTCTTAAGTTTCTAAGCTTTTCGGAGTTTTTTTGCTACTTTAGAATAATATGTAGTAGCTCTTTTATATCTCATTTTGGTGCGTGAAAGATATACATTTTTTGCTGTTCTGCTTTGCTACTGTAGAATAATATGCAGTAGCTATTTTATATCTCTGGTTTTGGTGCGTGAAAGATATACATATCGCCAAAAATGCATTTCTGATATCACGACAATGCTGTTTATCCTTATTTTAATTAGTTATTTTTATACTCAACTCAGATTTGGAAAAAGCTATAGTCGCTGCAAAAAGGGTATATATATATAACCTCTTTGTTACTATGATAGCAGCAGAAACGGAAGGTTGACATGAGTTTTTTTTAAGCAAACATAGACCAGTGCGACCGCATTGACAACTCCATCAAATAGCCAGATGTATTTTGAGATCATGGTAGCGTGAAGACGAAACTTCACCATTATCATCCTTTTATTTGGGGCCATGGATCAATAAAACGTTTTCCATATAGCGTTCAGGAACTAATCCCCAAAGTTTCATCTCTCCCATGTTTTTTATATTCATTGCGAAAAGTTGTCCTAATTTAACTGTATGCCTATCCCCCCCCCCCACAAACACAGGTAGACATTATTGTTTCCTCCGAATACGTGAGACGAGGTTCTATGTTCTTAATTCATGGGCGGGGACCCTAGGGTAGTGGTTAGCACCGCTGCCTTTCACGCCAGAGCTCGGGGTTCGGTTCCCGGTTTGAAAGAAACAAAAATGTTTCTCCCCCATCCACGTGTGAAAGTCAGTATTGTGGGGAGCTTCCGTGACCGAGAGGTAGCGTGCTCGGCCTCAGACCGCCAGGGCTCGAATTTCGAAACCTGTGTCTGGAGGAGAGTGTCATCTCAATCATATCACCATCCTCAGGAGGTTCTCCTGGCCCAGTTTAGCCTATATGTGCACAAAGGTGGCCTAAAGCCCGATTCATTTCATTTCTTTATTTATGTTTGTTCGCATGATATGCAAACAGTGTTTATTTGAGTACGCTATGGCAGAATACAGCACTCGTCCAATGAATAAGGTGTGAGCCTTTTTATTCATTGGACACGTGCTCTATTTTCCCATATCGAACGAAAGATGAACAACATATATATTTTCTCACACGATCAAGTCACATATATATATGACATAACTGCCATAGATTAAAGTTCAACCTACAGCTGAGTGTGATATGGGCTGCTACCGATATACGTCTCATAGTGAAAATCACTCCGCAGAGTGTGAGAATGTAGCTGTAATTTTGTACCAATAAATACGTAATCCTACTGATATTATGTTTTTATTGTGTTTTAGGTCACTTGATAAATGTTAACGCTACCTGTGACAATATCCTGTCCGTGTGGATCGACGGAGAGGCTGTGGTGGAAAATAAGGGGGAGTATCGTTCAGCCGTTTCTTTCCAAATAGCCAAGTGTAACACAGTTATTGCTGTTCAGTGTAGAGATACAGGCGGAAGTGCTGGTATTCTGATCTCTGATGACCACGGATTGATAACTGATTCCTTATGGCACTGCACTCGTACATGGCAGCACGGATGGGAGCAGCCACACTTCATAGAGAATGCGGACATATGGAGAAATGCTGATGCACATGGAACAAATGGAGGAAATTCCCCATTTCCACACATTCCCGGCATTAACAACAGTGCCTATTGGATATGGCTTGGACACTATTCCAGAGATGCCGGCGGAACGGTTTATTGCAGAAGGTCTCTCTAATATTTGCAGATGTCACCATGATGCATAGGTCCTTCGTTACAGAGGTTATTCGAAACAAATTAAAAAGTTTATAAATTTAGATTTATGAAAGGATATACTGAAATAAATGTTTGAGTATATTTAAAAATATGTTGTGCTTTATTCAATAAATGTCTAATATCCCCCTACATATACTCTACATGGAAAACAAAGTGATTCACTTTAGGTTAGACGATTTTTGGGAAAAGCAACTATAAAATACTGGGATAATTTTGAGTAAAAGTTGGGAACATGATTTTTTAGCATAATTAACGTGTGCCAAACACGATTCGCATGATTTGCGTGGTTCCCAAGCAGAATTTTGAGTTTAGGTTGTCTAATTAGCATATGCAAAATGGCTAACATATTGACGATTTCGGGTATCTTGTGAGGAAATACATTACCATACCACGTAAAATAGACACTGTTATTGGGTAAGTCGATCATAAAAAATTGTGTTTTATTTTTTTGTTTTACTTTTCTGGTTGCTGAGTTGTTAAGCTTTTAAGTTTGACAGTTTGTAAGCAATGCTGCCCCAGCAAAACAACTGTCTGTATAATCAGGACAATAAAAGTACCAAGCGGCAGACAACGGGCATCATTAAAAATGGAACACGTTCAAACTTTTTTTTTTGAAGTGATGATAGATACATTTCAAACAGTTTATTTTGTCATGTCATTTAGGCATATCTATGAGTTATTACTTTGTATTGTGTGATATGTATATAATGTCATATTTAATTCCAGACCTGTGTGACGAATGTCAGTATCTTTAAAAATAGGACTCTCCTAATTGTATAGTGCTTTTAAATGTGGGCCAGCATCTGAGGCTTTGGCCCACTACTCATAAAGGCGCTCCCTGCTGACGTGGGAATTTGCACCTAAACCAGTCACGTAAACCATTTTTTTCGTTATTTTGATTTTTCTTCAAAAAACATTTACAGTTTTTTATATGATACCTCATGGGCATTTCACAATATAGTGAAAATGCTATTATAAAATATCAGACTTTATTTATTTATTTACTATATTTTTTTCATCGTAAGTCATCACATACAGTGATATAAATCGCGAAATGCGGTAAAATTAAAATAATTGTGAAAAATCAGCCTTTACCATGTTTACTGTATATGGGCTTACTGTATATGGGCTTACTGACGTAGTCTTGGGACATCAACGGGTGATTTGTGAGGGCTTGGTATGTGAGGGCTTGGTATCCCAGCTAACATGAGGCATTGATTCAATGTCGGTCTAATTTGCGACCCATCGTCTACGAAAAAAATACGATTGATGGCTTTGAACATTTTAGGCTTTTTTGTCGAAAACAGTTATGCAGCTTTAAGTTATCTAACTAGCATAAATAAAATTGCAAAAGTTGACAATTTTTAAAATTTTATTTATACAGATAATAATTATTCAGGCTTGTCAATACCAAAAGAACGAAAGTAGCACAAATCATAATTTCTCTACGATCTTTAAATGTTCATATGTCACTTACTGAAATATATAAAATACAAACAGTCATGATAACGATAATACTCAAGATTCAGAGTGTGACCTCATAATGCCTCATAATGCCGTCGGAACTATGGAATAGACCTACTAAAAGTAAAACAAAAAATGATATTTAATAAATATCTTGATACACTAATTTCACTTAGCTTCCTTCCCAAAATAACGCTGCCTACTAGACTCTCAAATAAACGTGGGACACTAATTAATAACTTTTTATGTAAATTTTTACATAGTTTTTTTTCAAATCATTTTGGGAAGATAACATGAGATATATATGTCCATTTCCACATTTTTTTGGTAACGTTAAACAAAAATCAGGGCAAAATTTGCAAAAAATGTGTTTTCCATGGTGATGATTTGTACACCTCTAGTGGAATGGTGGCCCAACCGTATACAACGCTGGGCCACCATTTAGCCACAGTTGTATGCACACTGTGAAGTTTAACCCTTTGCTTGTTAAGTTATCTTATTTAATTTTTCACCAACTTGAAGTTGTGTCTCGCTACCGCGACCCACAACTTCAAGCGGGTGAAAATTACTTATATTTGTTTAATTTGAGACCAAACTTTTACAAACCTTGATGTTTAAACAGTCATTTCGTTCCCAATAACTGGGATTTAATCGCGTAATAAAACGGATTAGAAACTACAAAAGTCGTGTTTAGCGGCGAGGGGGTTAACCCTTACAGCGATGGGATCGACTTTAGACGTCAGAATGTAGACCCATAACATAGGTATTCAAATGAACCGAAAAGAGCTCACTACATTTATGATGATTTCAAATTGAAAAAAATCATTTTGTAAACTATTGACCTGTAGTAACAGTAATAATAGTTTTAGAATGCAGTTGAATTATTTGAGTTGAGCAGTGTGTTATATTAGCTGAATGTATAACGGAAACAGTTATTATTAAACCATTGTATTTATGTATGAAGTTGGCGCAGGCGCAGAATTTATAACATAGAGACAGCCAGAGACAAAGAGCGAGAAAGCTCTGAGAGAGATGCGCGAACCACCATAGAGTAAGGACTGACTATTGTCTGTGAGCATGTTATGACCATGATGTAAGTGTATTAATAAAAAGGTGAGAAGATGATCCTGACCATGACACCCAGCACAAGTTTGTTGTCAACAAGCCCGTTATAAAATCCAACGATGTTGGTGAATCTGGAATGCGTTAGATTGTTAAATCCGTGGACTTTTAATTGGACTCGCAGTCCAAGTATTTTTCATTGGCTTGGTTGCCAGGATTTTTCATTGGCGAGCAGTTGCTTCAGGATAAGTACTTTAGGAGGAGTGTCATCATTTCAGAGGTACGAACAATGATTAAGCTAGGCAATCAGCTTAATTGGCGAGCTACACTTTTTATTGACAAACGGTGCTATCAGGATTATTCTCACCTCAGGAGGAGTGTCATCACTTCAGGACGAGTGTCATCACCCCATGAGGTACGTAAAATATCCAAGTTGGATTAGCTAACCAACAGGATTATTTTTGTCTTGTGAGGATGACCAGCAACTCAGGAGGCTCGAAAAATGACTGTACGTGGTTTTACAATGCTCAGGCTGGAACCTGGCCAGATTCAACATTCTACAGCTGGCTGGGCTAGTTTCGGGCAGCGCTTGGGAGGATGAAATGAAGGAAGAAAGAACAAACGAAAAGAAGGAACCAATAAAGTAACGGATTACAGACTTTGATGTCAACCTCCCTGCTGCCACTTATTTCAATTGAAGGAAATACGTCTCTCCCAGTTGATCTCGTTGCAAATCGGCTGCCATTCCTCCGATGTGATTTTGCAAGTCAGTCAGACAAACTGTCAGCAGTATTAGAAGCCGTAGGAGTAAGCATGCATTGACTTACATGTCAGCGAATGCCACGCATGTCAGTGAACGTCAACGTGGTGAGCATGGTTCGAGTATTGGGTTCTGGTATACTCGTAACGGTCCAATTTAGCCTACGACTTGTGAATTTCGGACATAGCTAGAGTTTGCTTCGGACGTAGATACATGTACTTGGCCAGATACGTCATTGGGCCATAGTGGTACTGATGTCTGAAGCGAGGGAGGTGAACAATGACTTGATAACACTGCAGCGAGTGCCACATGTAATTACTGAAAGCAGGCAGGCAGATCGCTGGAAACAAAGCAGCAGGATGAGTCAGCGTCAAGCAGATAAGACAAAACTGATGATTCACATTTCAGGCTGATTAGAGACAAAATTTTGGCAGCTGTCCCAACTTTGCCAAAACCAAAACCCAAAATGATAACCTGCCGCTGATGAGTCACCGGACATCGTACCTGCTACCGTCAGCTGGACCCACCATTGCCGGCTGAGAGGAACCCCAGGAGGTGAATCACAGGGAGCTGAGGACCCCACTCCTTCGATTCTTCACCACCGAGTAATTAGCATAATTA
Source organism: Flabesymbios commensalis (assembly GCA_964017125.1). Lineage (NCBI taxonomy): Eukaryota > Metazoa > Annelida > Polychaeta > Terebellida > Flabelligeridae > Flabesymbios > Flabesymbios commensalis. The sequence continues at coordinate 3,325,946 of OZ024904.1, read as the reverse complement.
ATCACACAGGGACTAATCACGACTCAAACCAATTGGGATTGGCTGAAGAAAGCGGAACGTCCAGGAATCTCTGCTGAGCCATTGGATAAACGTGGTGGCTAGGGTGTTTCTTGGAGCGCAATGGCTGGTATGGTTGTCATAGAATTTACCGGTGACAGACACTCTGTATGAGTGAGTAGGACGGGACGAGTGACACCTTTCTCATTTCCTAGGGAGAAGCGTGGCCAATGAGAGTGTGACCTGAATAGAGGTGTAACCTGTCAACTATATACCTATGGACACTAATCAATGTACGTGTGAACTCTTCTTAATATGTGTGTGACGTATAATCAATATATGTGTGAAATGTAGTAGCTAGATGTGTGGCCTATTATATTTACTGTCGGGTTAATCACACGGAACAACCTTCTTTGATATGAGTTAAAATGAGATTTGAACTTTAAGGGAGGGGCGTGTGTAAACTATTGACCTGTAGTAACAGTAATAATAGTTTCAGAATGCAGTTGAATTATTTGAGTTGAGCAGTGTGTTATATTAGCTGAATGTATAACGGGAACAGTTATTATTAAACCATTGTATTTATGTATGAAGTTGGGCCAACGTTGGGTCAGCAATGCCAGAGTTGAGCGCATTGGGCCGGCGTTGTGCCAGCGTTGCCACTAGGACAGGTGCGAACATGCCTCATTATATCATTGATAGTGAGGATGTTCTGCCAAACAGACATTAATTGTGGATCCAGGGCACGTTTGGAAGGCCATGAACAAGGTCTACAACTTGACGTCGGAAGCTACAGGTCTGCCAACTAATAATACATAATATTATGTAATCCTTATTATATCATTAAGTAGCTAGGTGTGAGTAGTAATTAGATTCAAATAAAAGGGTCGATAGTGGTCATGCAAACGTCTCTCTGAGACACCACCTTTCAGAGGTAAGAGGGTGGCAGAGATGATTGTGAGCAGCTAGACCAAAGAATGCTGTTTTGGGGTTGACCCACTGTCTGCGAAGTCGGACCAGCATAGCCTAGCATTGGCTCCAAGCTCCTTGCTAGCTGAGTTACTAGTGTGAACACGGCTAGAGGATGGCACAGTTATTCTATGTTATACTCGGAGAAGTCTGCCAGTGCGCAGGCGCAGAATTTATACCATAGAGACAGCCAGAGACAAAGAGCAAGAGAGCTCTGAGAGAGATGCGCGAACCACCATAGAGTAAGGACTGACTATTGTCTGTGAGCATGTTATGACCATGATGTAATTGCATTAATAAAGAGGTGAGAAGATGATCCTGACCATGACACCCAGCACAAGTGTTTGTTGTCAACAAGCCCGTTATAAAATCCAACGATGTTTGTGAATCTGGAATGCGTTAGATTGTTAAATCCGTGGACTTTTAATTGGACTCGCAGTCCAAGTATTTTTCATTGGCTTGGTTGCCAGGATTTTTCAATTTGGTTTCCATGGTTTGTACAAAATATTTGAGCGCTTCAAGGGATAATATGTGTCGTTGAGCCTTTCACTCGTCATGGGCGGGGGCCCGAGGGTAGTGGTTAGCACAGCTGAATGGGATAGGGTCAGCATGCTCATTGGTTTTCTATACAAGGTCGGTAACACACGGGAATCATGGAAGCAGCAATCTCAACATACTAGGCCTATTTGTTCACGCCCGCACACACGCACAATAGGGGCTATTCAGCTCCACTATTCGATCGTGTAAACCTAAAAGGCAGTAACTTCTCAATATAATAGTAAGCTGAATACTGCAGTGTATTATTCACTACAATTCGCGTTATGTTGGAAATAGTGCTTCTGTCAAAATCGAGCTGGTATAATGTGTATTAATGCACGTAAATTATGAGATTTCCGTTCGAAAATTCATCAATAATTTGCTACAAGAAATAGGTATGACATGGTAGCATTTGTTTGGTAGAAAACAGAAGTCTACATAGTCCATTTCTCATTTTAAAATGACGAGGACTTGATAGTTTCCTTCCCTCAGTAGAAGTATAGACATGGCAGTGACTGTCAACGCATAGACACATCCCAATTTCCCGTGGTGGTTAGCACCGCTGCCTTTCACGCTAGAGTTCGGGGTTCGGTTCCCGGTCTCGGCGGTTTGAAAGAAACAAAAATGTCTCTTCCCCATCTACGTGTGAAACTCAGTATTGTGGGGAGCCTCCGTGACCGAGTGGTAGCGTGCTCGGCCTCAGACCGCCAGGGCTCGAATTTCGAATCCTGTGTCTGGAGGACAGTGTCATCTCATTCATCTCACCATCCTGAGGAGGTTCTCCTGGCCCAGTTTAGCCTATATGTGCACAAAGGTGGCCTAAAGTCCGATTCATTTCATTTCATTTTCATTTCACTCGTCATTTTAGGCGCTGTCGCAGCAAACACGAAAAATCGATCCAATGCTGTGTTAAGGTTGGGCCACCGTCTTCGACGCTGGCCCAACATTAACGCAGCATTGGGTGGATGTACCGTGTTTGCTGTGTGGTCACTACATGCTGGTCAATGCACCCAGCAAACACGAGAGGTTAATCCAATGTTGTTTCGATGTCGGCACATCGTTTGCAAAGCTGGCCAGCATTGAAAAAGCATTGGGTCAACGTCTAGTGTTCGCTGGTCACTCCCAGTGCTGAGCGATGTTGGTCCATCGTCTACGATGCTGGCCCAACATCGTGCCATCACTGGATCTACGTCTAATGTTTACTGGGTTCATGCTGGTCAGCACAATCGTGACTGAAACTTAAGGTTTAGCCACAGATTGTGCCCATGAAAAATCATGGGCATTTCTTTGGACGGTCATATCTGAAACTTGACCTCGTGTAATCACGTCGATAATAGGTTGATTAGAATCAGTAACATTTTAGCAACATGATCGCATGCTCAGCTCATTCGTCGCACAGTCATTAAAAAGTTATGGGCATTTTTCGGACCTTGGGGTCGAGACCGCCTTCATTCACCGCCATGTAGAAAAACCTTTATTGTTTCGAGTAAAACGAATACAGGAATCCACGGCCAACACCTTCACGGTGTGGGCTCGTGCACGGCTCCTAATGCTGGTTACCAGCAGGTCACCCCACTGTCTGTCATTATTCACTGCCCAGCAAACGAAAAAAACATTTGTATAACATTTATACAACATCGTACACACCCGACATCGTACAAACATCGTACACACCCGACAGACACAAGACGTTGAATCAATGTCCGTTTAACGTTGGTCCACCGTCTTCGACGTTGGAACAACGTTAAACGGACATTGAATCAACGTCTTGTGTCTGCTTGGTTGTGTACACTGTTGATTATGATGATCAATGTTCGTTTAACGTTGTCCACCGTCTTTGACGTTGGACCAACGTTAACCGAACATTGATTCAACGTCTTGTGTCTGCTGGGCATATTGTACACATGTTTTGTGTATGCTGGGTGGTCATCCAATCACTGTCCACTATCTGGTGATTTCTGTCAGTCGCGGTGGAAAACGGCTATTAGCAACACATCACAGTCCTAGTTGATGTCTTCTTAAAGGCAGGATCATAACGAACTGTTGACTGACATTGCTAGACCATCAATCCGAAAGAGAAGGTGAGTAACAGATTAAAGCAGGATTCATATTAACCAGGGTGAATGATTTTCACTGATTTGTCAGTCAAAATTTCTGAAATAATTTTATTTGATATTTTACACACACTATTTTCTAGTCATGCGGCGACCAGGCTACTCTGAAATTTTAAGAAGTTGTAATAGCTATCACAGAAGTTAGGCCATTTTACATACATATATGAAATTCAGTTTACATTAGCCGGTTTAAAAAGTGCGATATTTACAAGCTAAAGAGACTTAACTTTTAAATTGTGTTGCAAATTGACTGGAAAATCAACTAAATTCATTCACCACGGCAAATGTGAATTGTGCTCTGTGGACGTCAGATTCTGACGTATGGCCTAAAGTCGATCCCCGCACTTTGGTTAACCAAAGAGGTTTTTTCAATTTGAAATTATTATAAATGTCTTGGTTTGCTTTTTCTGATTCGTTTGAATACCTATGTTATGGGTCTACGACTATTATAACTATTATTTCTCTTACAGTCGGATTCGAGACTGCAATTCGCGGCTTGCAATGGGTTTCAATGATAATTGAAGCTTGAAAATGTTGGTCTTTTTTCAGAATGAAGCGGTTAATGTTTCCCACGTTGATGACCTCACTAGTGATGATGTCACTAGTAATGGTGACGTCAGGCGGGTTGTTGGAACTAGAGACGGCCATTAAGAAGGAGGTAGTTATGTGGTTATTTTATCTCTGGTTTTGGTGCGCGAAAAATATTTACACAACATGACCATAACTTATTTTTTTTTATCTTTACAATTAACTGTAATTTTTATGTACCATGTAGAGCAATAACTGAATAAAAAATAATACATTTATCATGTACATATTTTTAAATAGCCGTGATGTTTTAGCAGTGTGAATTTATGTACAAAAATTTAAATATTGTAGTATTTTGTATTATATCCTGTATTATATTTTACTATTTATTTTTGTGCATATTTTATATATTCACTGTAAATTGCATGTGTATAAAGATATTATGATGAACTAAATGGTCTACTCTCTATAAATAAAGTTTATTATTATTATTTTTATTGGTGTTATTGCTAGGTTCGTGACGCTATGCAGCAGATAGCGGCCCTGGATGAGGTGCTGGGGGAGCTGGGGCATTTTGTACAGGAAACCATGATGGAAGCAAAAGACATGACCAAGAACACCATGCCTGTAAGAACAGCCTAAAAACGCTGCATTTTTTATGAAAACACTGGAGGCTATAAAAAGGGGTTTTTAAATTTGAAATCATCATAAATGTCTTGGTTAGCTCTTTCTGATTCATTTAAATACCTATGTTATGGGTCTACGGCAATTATAAATATTTTATTCTTACAGATCGAGGAACGACATTAGACGTCAGATTCTGAAGTCGTGCCCCGCGCCATAAGGGTTAATCCATTTCAGCACGGGAACCGATTTAACCCTTTAAGCCCTCACGATGCACTAAAGCATCATTTTACATTCCTGAAAACAGACTTAATTTTCCTACAACAAAGGGTTTTAGAATGAAAATTTCATGAAACTTTTTGACCAATACATGGTAATTATATTTAATTTTTAAACCAAATCAAATCATCTTCATCCACTACAAGTCGAGAATTGCGGCAATTCGCGGCTTGTAGTGGATGAAAATGACAATGTAAAGTCAGGCTTGAGAGGGTTAAGACGTCAGATTTTGACTTCTATAGACGTTCTAGGGTCAATCTTTGCACTGAAAGAGTAAAATATTTACAATGGCCTTAGACCAATAACATAGGTACTGACACTTTAAATAAAGTGGAAACGCTTACTAAGATATTTATAATGACTTTAAACCAATAACATAGGTACCGGTATTTAAATAAAGTGAAAACGCTTACTAAGATATTTATAATGACTTTAGACCAATAACATAGGTACCGGTAAAAGTGGAAACGCTTACTAAGATATTTATAATGATTTCAAAGTGGTAAAAAACCTCTGGTCTCTTGGTGAATACAAACATATTTCAGCGCTTTAACCCTTATGTTGCCGATATTTTTCGGACTATTTTTCATTCATTTGAAGCTGGAATTGCACACGCAATTTCCAGCTCTAAATTTAATTATCAGATTAACTATCATCCGACTTTATAGCTGTTTTCGAAACATTTTTTTCTTTGTGGGGGAGGGGGTAGATAGTTTTTTTTAAAGCAATGCCAGCGATAAATGTATGCATCGTTTCATAGCATCACAGCGAAGATGTATCGCTATAATATAAATAGTCCGGCAGCAGAATTCCCAGTATTGGCTGGCCCATCATAACTGAGGCGTTTTGAGAGCTTTTTCGAATCCATGGCGGCCATCTTGAATAATTAAAATTGCTCAAGGTTGACACCTCCACACCACCCTAGATATCTTTATTTAGACCCCAAAAATAAATAATCAGCAGAGAAAAAAACTATATCAGAATTTTGGGTCACCACCCTTAGCTGCCGGACTATAAAAACATTCTGTGATCCCCTTATTAAATTCATGTTGCTTTTGTTATTTAAATTGTTATCATAATACTTGAAAATATTTGAAAAATCCTTGAATTTTGTCATTGTTAAAGGGACTGGCCCAGGCTGAAATCATCAAAAAAGCGGTGATTTTATTTCGGCTTCTTAATATGACCATATGATGTAAACATGTCCATAGACTAGAACTGCACAAGTTTTTTAATTTTTGTGTCGCGCATTCACCAGTTAGACTAGATATAGAGACGAAATCTCCTATTTCTAATTATTGACAACCATGTCAAAAATAGGAGATACGGGAATTTCGTATCTATATCTAGCCTAACTGGTGAATGCGCAGCAGTCAAATTAAAAAACTTTTGCAGTTCTAGTCTATGGACATGTTCACATCATATGGTCATATTCGGAATCCAAAATAAAATCATCGATTTTTTTATGATTTTAGCCTGGGCCAGTCCCTTTAATTAGAATTGATACGAGACTGTTAGGCCCTGTCCTGCTGATCACGGCTGTTGTCGCTTTGATTTTTTTGTTAGTCAATCAAGTCACTGTTATTGGGAATGAAATGTTTGTCCAAACATCCAAGATTTGCATTTTATTTGTGCTCAAATTAAACAAATACGAGTAATTTTCAGTCACTTGAAGTTGTGGGTCGCGGTAGCGAGCCACAACTTCAAGTGGCTGAAAATTTAAATGATTTAAATTAGCAGAAGTTAGACTTGATATCATTATGTTAACCCTTTCAGCGCGGGGGCTGTATTTAGTTTAACCCTTTCAGCGCGGGGATCGTCCTTATGCGTCAGAATCTGACGTCTAAGAGGTCAGATTCTGACGCATAAAGACGATCCCAGCACCGAAAGAATTAACATATTTATAACGGCCGTAGGTATAAAATAACAGGTATTCAAATGATGATTTAAATGATTATTTCATATCGCAAAAAACCTTCTGGTCTCCCATGATTTACATACAAATAATTCAGCATGGTAAGAGTTAACCCTTTAACCGCCGGTGCCGCATATATTCAGGGTTTTTTTATTTGCACAATAGGTACCACCTTTTAAACATGTTAAAGATGAAATGTGACATCAATCAGCAATATTTGAAAACAGCTGACCTCCATTTTGTCAAATCTGAATAATTTTCGCTCACTTGAAGTTGTGGATCGCGTCAGAGAGACACAACTTTAAGTGAGTGAAAATTGCGATTAAATAATTTGGCGGTTAAAGGGTTAAATTGGAGTTTGAAAAAAAGTCTCATAGTACTTGAAAATATTCGAAAAATCCTTGATTTTTTTCATTGGTAATTAGACTTGATATCATACTATGACCCTTTCGGTGCGGGGACCGCCTTCATACGTCAGAATCTGACGTATGAAGACGATCCCCGCACTGAAAGAATTAAAATATTTATAATGGCCGTAGGTATAAAATAACAGGTATTCAAATGATTCAAATGAACAGTAAGAGCTAACTCAACCATTTATGCTGATTAAAAGTGAAAAAACACCTTTGGTCTGCATGATTTATACAAAATTAATTCCGCGCTTTAAATGTTTATTAGACGTGATATCAGACTATGGGCCTGTGCCTTTTGTACCTTTTTATTTGTTACCATCCTCTGTTGTTCGTTTCAGGTTCAGTTGTGTTTCTTGGAGGACACTTCAATGTCCACCAGTCGAGAGCAGACGTGTCAATACGGAGGAGTCTGTAATATGGAAGATATAGTGACTGTATCAAGCTACAACCTCGCCTTCTGCGAGCCGAATTCCCACATACATCCTGGCATACAATTCAGGGTAAGAACAGACAATCTATCGCCCCTTGAACATGAAAGGTGTATCTGCCACTTTGTAAAGTGGCAGATACACCCTTTCATATCCAAGGGGACGAATTATATTTATAATGATAACATCATATAGCTGAGAATCTATCAAAACTAACTGATCAATTCCAGGGAAATTTATTTTTCGCCTGGAACTTTCTCGAGACTGCACATATATATCGTCCCCTTGGATATGAAAGGGTGTATCTGCCACTTTGTAAAGTGGCAGATACACCCTTTCATATCCAAGGGGACGAATTGTATTTATAATGATAACATCATATAACTGAGGATCTATCAGAACTACTTGATCAATTCCAGGGAAATTTATTTTTCGCTTGGAACTTTCTCGAGACTGCACATATATATCGTCCCCTTAGATATGAAAGGGTGTATCTGCCACTTTGTAAAGTGGCAGATACACCCTTTCATATCCAAGGGGACGAATTGTATTTATAATGATAACATCATATAACTGAGAATCTATCAGAAATAATTGATCAATTCCAGGGAAATTTATTTTTCGCTTGGAACTTTCTCGAGACTGCACATATATATCGTCCCCTTGGATATGAAAGGGTGTATCTGCCACTTTGTAAAGTGGCAGATAGACCCTTTGATATCCAAGGGGACAGTATGTTGTCATCAGCTCGAGATGTCTTGGAGCTAGCTGGATGGGAATCGTTACCAGTACATACATATTTTAAAATAAGTATAGATTGGACTTATTTCCTAATACACTGTATTTTGTCAGAATCCATTCATTTTGTCAAAATATGCACGTACAGTAATAACTACACTGCTCACCCTAGACACTGCTCCTTGGCATGTTAAAATGTGCAGATGGTTGACGTCATATGTCCCCCCTCTCAATCTCAAGTATTGTAGTAAGCTTGTGATTGGCCGGCTGTCTTGCTAAAAGTACCCTGATCGGCTGGCGAGAATAATATGGTGGCGGAGGGGAGGTTGTAGACAGACACCTGTGTGGAGCCCAGCAAACGCGAGCATCTGACCCAATGCTGTTTCAATATTGGCCCACCGCCAACGGCGCTGGAACAACATTGAAACAACATCGGGTCGGGTCTTCGTGTTTGCTGGGAGAGCTGTCCGCATTTTGATACACGCGTGCCGTCTGTGTCTGGTCGGAACAGGCAGCACAGTGATCTGTGTAAGTAATAACATAGACAACAAAATTGGTAAATTTGACAAGGAGACCTTCGTTAAGACAATTGAATGGCTCCGTGCAAAAACATGTTAAGTGCATGTTTTATAATTTGGAGGCAAGAATTGAGGTACAATTCGGGGTAATAACGGATAACATCATATAACTGAGCAAGCTAATTGGTCAATTCCAGGGATACTTTATTTCGTTTGAAACTTGCCTGAGACTGTATATGTTTCCTGCCAAACATGTAAAAAAAAACACAAAACACCAACAAATACACAAAAAAAAATCCCGAGTTGGGGCTTGACCCACCCACCCAATACAGAGTTTTTCTCAAATTAAAAAAAAAAATTAACTTGACAAGACCCCTAAGGGTGAAGTGGGTGAAAAATCTATCAAGTCGTGTTGTTTGTGTTGTAGGAATGGTGGTTCCCCATGCAGAAGATTTGCCTGGGTAAGGACGTCCTAACAGGCACCATAGAAGACGAATGTTCTGAACAAGAAGAAAAAACGTTCTGTTACATCGACAAAATGTGTGATTATTTGGAGGTATGTAGTTGTGTGCATGGACAAAGTGGCTTATCGGTTATATAAATTCAGTAGATTAACGATTTTTGTCCCTCGCCCTTTCTAAGAAAATACGTTGGGGAGGGGGGGGGGGGGGAGGGGTAGAGGGATCTAGAATAGTTTTTTGTCTGTGTGATCGTGTTTGTGTGTAGGCATATATGTATCAATGTGTCTGTTGTGGTATAAGCTCGAATTACTCGCAAATATGCACGTAAATATTATCCGATTAAAAAAAGACAGTGTCTATCAGCCCCATATAAAATTGATTAATTTCGAAGATGAGTGCAGTTTCATCATTATTGGCGTCACTCAATAATTATTTGCAGCCACAATCAATTTCTGTATTATAACATAAGGCCTAGTCGGCAGCATGTTATGAAAGATAAGGCATAACAGTGTTGGTGTCCCGATGTTATACTCTACGCAGCAAGCACAGTACATTTTCTGTATTATACACTGCTGTCGGGGCTTCACATATGTTCGACAGAACGTTTTCTATATATATAGTTGCATTTTTTTTCAATTACAGAAAGCCTATTTCTGCTGTATAAACAGGCTCATATTCTGTTTTTGGTTAAGGGCAAGGGAAAAGTTGAGAGAAGGTAGGTTTGTGTAGTCCCCTCCCCCTATCCCAACCCTGTATTCACAACTAATTGAAGGCATTGACGAGTGTTTCTACATCTAGGGTTTATATGATGTGAGATAATGGACTTTCCATGATCAATGTGTGAACAAAGAACGTGTATTTGCTTGGTGTTACCTCTGAAGGGCTAATCAAGTATATGGCCGTTTTAAGCCTTTTGCCTAGTGCTTCAAAAAATAAATATTGAAACATGAATGAGCATTACATTTGTGATATTGTACATAATTTTCACCTACTTGAAGTTGTGGATCGCGGTAGCGAACCACAACTTCAAGTAGGTATAAATTTAAATGTTATAACTTAAAGGGGCTCCGTGGGATGACATCAATTTTAGAATTTAGTTTTGTATGAAGTAGTGTATTCCGCAGATCATGATCTCGTTCTTTATAAATTGTCAAATTTTAAGGAACATTTTTATAAAACATAAAAGTCCCGACAAAACCCAAACAATTGATTTGTATACCTAGAATCCCACACGATAATTAACGTCGGTGGCTTTGAACTGGCCCATATTCCGTGGGTATTTGTGTTATAAAGTGTTGTATATTCCACACACTTTTGTTGACACAGCAATATGCGACAAGACCTAGTATAGTATTTTTCATTGCTTTTAAACATTCAAATATTTTTCGAAATTGCTGCATTAACCCTATCAGTGCAGGGACGGTCTGACCTCTGTAGACGTCTAATTCTGACGTATAAAGACGGCTCCCGCATTGAAAGAATTAAAATATTTCTAGTGTCCATAAGATAGGTATTCAAATGAACCGGAAAGACCTAACGAAGATATTTATGATGATTTGAAATTAAAAAAAAAAAAGATACAAAAATATATCGGCGCTTAAAGGGTTAAATGTTAACCTATTATGGTTATTTTCAATAGTTGATTTACTTGGGATGACAGTATTTTTTTCTGCCCAGGAAGCAGTGTTGGAGATGGACGGGGTAGTGGCCGAAGAGGTTATGGCCAATCTGCGAGCAGAGTGTGACCTGGCACTCATGGTTTGTGTAAAAACCAAGAAAAAAGATGAAAACGAAATCTTACTGCACTGTATGCACGAAGAGATGACGGAAGAGGTGATTAACTGCGTTTTACATCTTCCATATTAAAATGATGTCTCCCGTTTTAATATGGTGACTTTTAGCTGACATTTCTGTCCACATTCATCCACTGTGTCAAGCATCCATTCGCAGCAATTATAGTTTTGGCTGACATAGATTTTTTGGCGACACCTGTATTTTTTCCTACAGATGGTGAGCTGACTTGTTATGGTTTTTTTCCAGATGGTGTGACATAGTCTGAATTGTGTATTTTTTACAGATGCGTCATGATCTGACTTTCTATGTATTCATAAAGATGGTGTACCATATGGGCTGACTTATGTTTTTTGAAGACAGTGTGCGATGGTCCCAACTTTTTATGTCGTGTTTCACAGATGGTCTGCCGTGGTCTGACTTTCTAAGTATTTTACAGATGATGTACCATAGTCTCACTTTTATGTATTCTGTCACAGATGGCGTACCATGGTCCGATTTTTCCGATGTATTTTGTTACAGATGGTGTGCCATAGTCTGAATTTATATTCATATTTTTACTGAGGGTGTATCATATGATTTCATTATATTTTTTTTGGTGCGACATAGTTTGACTTTCTATGTATTTTTACAGATGGTGTACCATGGGCTGACTCATGTTTTTTGCAGATAGTGTTCGATGGTCCAAATTTGTATGGCTTTTTTACATATGGTGTGCCATGGTCAGACTTTTATGTATTTTGTCACAGATGGCACACCATGGTCCGACTTTTTATGTATTTTGCTACAGATTGTGTGCCATAGTCTGAATTTATATCTTATGTTTTTACCGATGGTGTGCCATATGATTTTTATTATATTTTTTACAGATGGTGTGTCATATACGATGGCTTGTTAGGGCCACCACAATTACACGTTACACGTTGTCTCGATACAAGTTAGACCTGTAGAAATACAAGTTAATGTTGTCTAATTACATCTTAACTCTGTTGAAATACATGTTAGACATGTTGAATAACAAGTTAAATTTAACCTGTATTTCGACAAAAAACAGCTTGTGTTTCAACAGCTATAACTTGTGTTTCAACCACCGCGTTACTTGCAGCAGGCCAGTTGGGGCCATGTTACAACATACAAATGAACTTTGTCCTAGTATTAACTTGTATTTCCACAGGTCTAACATGTATCGCTACACAGCTAGCTTGCTTCATCATCTTGTCTTCATACATGTAGAACAACACGTTAGCTGGCCTCGAGGAGGGTGGTGACGATAATTTATGTGATCAATGTCGCGGGAGCCATTCGCTGACATCACATACCACAGATCCCAGCATTCTAGATGTTGGTACAGCGTTGCTACAATGTATGTGTGCCTAATAAAAACAAGAGACTGTTTTGGGTCAGCTATCGTGCTTATCTACACCCGCTGTAACATGAATTATGTTGACGATGCTTCATGCGCTACGCTGTGTGGAAATACATGTTATAAAGTTGAGAAAAAACAAGTTATTACTGAGAAGGGAAAACACATGGATTTGTATTTCACGACATGCAAGTTGAAAGTTGTTGAAAAACAAGGTGTTGCTAATATACAAGTTGTTTTTGTCGAAATACAAGTTAATTTTAATAAACACTAACTTGTTTTTCAACAATTCTAACATGTATTTCAACAGAGTTAAGATGTATTTCCACAACGTCTAACTTGTATTTGTGGTGGTTCTAGAAAGCCACCGTAGTCATAGCTGGACTTTTTTATCCCATACCAATCCCCCCCCCCCCCCGTATTGGAAGGGGCATTTTAATCACGCCAAAATTCTGTCCAGCGCCCCGGAGTCACGCTTTTATGTGGGCGCAAAATTCAAAAACTAGTCAATTTTGTTTGTAATTTTAACATCACATTCCTAGCAACAAGGGGATGTGCAAATAATTGTTAATGCTACCCAAATTAAAATGGCCGCCAGAGGTCAACTCCTAATTTTTTTGTAGACGCAAAAACAGTCAGAAACTAGATGGGAATTGTTACTTTTAAAGAACAATAATATTGATAAATATTCAGGGTGAGATAGCGTCTGCACAGAATATCAAGTTAGAACCAGACAAAACTCATTATATTTGGGTATAGCCCAAATACAATTATAAAAAATCGCAATCCCCATGATATGGAGATGTGCATGTGATTTCAAGGTTTTACTGGAATTCATAATGGCCGCCATGGGTGAACTAACATTTTTTGTGGGCTCGAAAAATAAAATATTGAAGTCTGAAATATTTCAAATTTTACACTTTACCCACCATATGGAAATGTACAGGTGATCATACTGAAATTTAAAATGGTCACCAAAAGTCGACTTTTCAAATATTTGTGACCCCAAAAATTAACTTAATTTATGGATGATATAGAACTTGTGTACAGATGTTGTCCCATGGACTGATTTTTTATGTATTTTTTAACAGATGTTGTGCCATGGGCTGACTTTTTATGTATTATTTTACCGGTGGTGTGTCATAGTCGGGCTTTTTATGTATTTTTGTACAGATGGTGTGCCATGATCAGACTTTTTATTTCTATTCTTTTTACAGATGGTGTCTGAGTTCAACTTGTTATGTATTATTTCAGAGATGTTGTGCCAACATAGTCTGACTTGTTATGTATTATTTCACAGATGGTGTGACATAGTCTGACTTTTATTTCTGTATTTTTTTACAGATGGTGTGCTATGGTCCGACTTTTTATTTATTTTTTTACAGATGGTTGGCCTTATGGTCTGACTTTTTATGTATGTTTTTACATATTGTGTGCCATGGTCAGACTTTTAATGTATTTTTTACGGATGGTTTGACTTATTATGTAGTTTTTATTGATGGTGTGCTATGGTCGGACATTTTATTTCTGTATTTTTTACAGATGGTGTCCCATGGTCTTGACATTTTATTTCTGTATTTTTTTTAAAGACTGTGTGCCATGGTCGACATTTTATTCTGTGTTTTTACAGATGGTCTGCCATGGTCTGAACGATGAGGTGAAGATGGGATGCAAGGATTCCCTGAAGAAATGTCGCGACATAAACAACCCCATAGACAAAGAAGAATGTGTGTTGGAAGAAATAGAGAAGGCTTGCTTGGCGGAGACGGAGACTGCCGAGTTCGATCAATGTGCCGATGTCTATGCGGTGATCAAGTGCAGCAGGCTGCCTAAGGCCAGTGATGAGAGAAAGCAGTGTAAACAAGACGCAAAAACATACCTGTCCGACAAACATACGCCTGGGCCTAATTGAAGACCAGTTTACCTGTTTACGTAATGACTGGCTTAGAAGGGTGGACAAGAACAGAAAACACGAGCAGGGGCGTGCACAGGGGGGGGGGGGGTCAGAAGGGTCCTGACCCCCCCCCCCCTTGAGCTAAAGATTTTTCAAATTTTCCAGGGATTTCCGGGGGCTTGTCCCCGGAACCCCCATATTTTTCAAAAAATTTAGCTCTTGACCCCCCCCCCCCTTGACGGAAAGCTGCGTAAGCCCCTGACGAGTCGTTGGCCCAATGTGGGTTTAATTTTGGGCCAGCGTCGTAGATGATGGGCCAATATTAGACCAGAATTGGGTCAACGTTCGATCGTGTTCACTGGGTACGCAGAATCGAATTTAACAAAAATAAAAATATATTTATAGACGGTTTTTCTCTCAATTCATTTGGATTCAAAACCAGCGACAGCCCAATAGCTAACTAGCCGGTGCTGGCCAACATCCATTCGATTTCTGCCAGTGAATTGTGCTGCACGTGTCTCTACATTGAAACAGAATTGGGTGATTGCCCCGTGTTTGCTTGGACTGCTATGCAGGTGAAGCTTTGCTCCTCCCGTCACCAGGAAGCTCTACATAGATAACACGATACAATGGCCGAATGCTGATGTAATGCTGGGCCACCATCTGTGATGCTGGACCAACATTATCCTTTTATGCACTAATCACGAATATAATGGTGGATATATATTTTTTTTAGCATTTTTTAAACACGCTACTACTTCACCTAGCGTTATCAAACGTTATATTAGACCGTTATATTTGACATGTTCATAATCTAGGACAGTTCCTCAGAAATGTCGACAGTTTCCCACACACGGCACCCTCTTTCCACAAATTAAGAAACAAACATTATTGCAATAAACTTAATAGGCTCCTAGCCTTAGGCCTGGCCTAATAAAGAATAAATAATTGCAAACTGCAAGACTGGCATAATAGTCTAGAGAGAAAACTGCCTATTTTGACTGAACCTTGTTTTGAGACATAACCATTGCATCTCGTATTGGTTATTGTGATGGAATAGGATCTCGTGGTCACAAAACAGCCTGATATGCCAAGCTGGCATGCTTGGAGATTTTTTTATTGGTACTAATCCAAGATGGCCGCCAAAATACATAATTTACCACAGAATATTAAATTGGTCAATTGCAAAGATTTTGGTATTGAGTAATATCTTTTTCGACGATGGGAAAGTCAAATATATTATTAGGAGTCTATATGCGTTAATTATCAACAAAACATATCATCCTTGAGCAATCTAATTGTGCCATAAGGGCACAATTCAATGTCTAATTTCAAGGTCAAATATGATTTATCTACAAATAAAGATAGGAACAAGTCTAATACCTTTTTTCATGTAATTTTACCTGGAAAATCAATTCTATTAGCTCCATGATTTAAGGTCAAATGGTCGATATCAAGGTCAAAAGAACAAAAATGTGATTTTTAATAAATACAGCTTGGAACATGGGTAATACCTCTTCTTTGATGTAAAATCTATTTATAGTATTTTTTTAGCGATTCAAGGTCGATTTCGAAGTCACGTAGGTAAAAATTTGATTTTAAACATTAAATAAAGCCAAGAACAAATTTGTAAATGTAAAAATATTATTTTTGACTAACACAATGCCAACTAGTGTAATACTTCTTTTTGTGTGGTTTTGACCGAATAATCTATTTCTGATAATATTTTGATCATTACTCAGTCTTCTTCAAGGTCGAAGTGTCTATTCCAATAATACAATCTCGTGCGTGGAAAGACTCTTTATTCATATAGCAGATAAACCAGTAAAATCAGGCCACTGCATCTGATCACATGACTGCCTAGCCGACAACCCGCAGACAGCCCACCCTCTTAGTATTAAAAGAGCCATAATTGAACAAACATGAAACTGTAAAATTCATTTCTGGTATTATTTGGGTGATTTATATTAAGGAAAAACGTTGAAGAGCGATGGGGAGGCCACAGAAAAGCAGTAAAGGCTGATGGAGAGATACGACGGAGAGTCTGATGTAAGGGGCCATGGAGAAGCGCTAAAGAGAGAAGAAAAGGCCCTAAAAGGCAACGAAGAGGTGTTTATGAGCAATGTTAAAAAATAAAGGGCGATGAAGAGTCGTTGAAAAAGCATTAACAGACAACAAGGAAGAGTTAAATGACGATAGGAAGGCGTTAAAGGATGCTGGGAGGCATAAAAGGGTGGTGGAGAGGCGTAAAGGGCAACGAGGTAAAGAGGTAGCGGGCGACACAGTAGTGTTAATGACGATGGGAATGCATTGAAGAGTGATAAGGATGCGCTAAAAGGCGATGGGAAGGCGTTTAAGTGTTAAAAGGCGACAGATATGTGTCAAAGGGCAATGGGGAGGCATTTATGGGCGACGTCGGGGCACTAAAGGGCGGCAGTGTGCAATCAAGGGTGATAGTAAGTAAGTAAAATATTTGCTTTACTTCACTTTTCGGCCAGTATGGCCATTTAAGTGAAAATTCCAGGTATTACAATATCCCATATTGTATAGTTAAAGTAGTAAAGGAAAGACAAAGCTAATAAAAGCATGTTCGTACTAAAATATTCAATTTAAAGTGTTTGATATGATAAGATGACGATGCTCCTGGCACCTATATGTAACGAGTCTGATGACATGTTGAAGCGCCTGCACTACAACACAGTTTAATGGGTATAAAAATATCAGTATAAATAATGTAAAATATGAAGTGAATTTAAAATGAACGACTTTTCAAGTCACTATATCTCCATGAAATTGGAGTGATTGTGTAAAAACTACAAGTCTAAGTCAAAACAGTGTCATTGTCAAAACAAATATATAATATATACTTTAATACTATATACTATAATAAAAAAAATAAACCCATTTAGACATAAATATGAATGACATAAACAATGAACAGAGAAACCATTAAGTAAGTAAGTAAATGTCTTCATTACTTCACTTTTCGGCCAGTATGGCCAGAGAAATCATGAAACCACAAAAAATTCTCAAAAATTAAAGACTCCCAGTGCCCCCACAGTTGGTAATAAGGTCTGTGATATTGGAGGACATCACAAAGCGATCACAAACCGTGAGGACACCGTAAGTCACCACAGGCTAATTGTACGGCAATGGCTTCTCTATGACATGCTGCATTATCTGCCAGGATGCCACAGAGAAACCTTTAAAACAATAAAGTGAAAAAATAATTATATGGCAATGGTTTCTTTCGGACATCCCGTCCATCGCCAGGATGCCAAAGAGAAACCACTGCAAACACTAAAACCAAATCATAGAGGAATTATGAGTAGACCTACAATGCCCCCACAGCTGGGGATCGGGTCTGTCATCGAGAACTAGCACGACAGAGCGATCATAATCCGTGAGAGCACTGTAAGGCACCACAAGTACAATGAAAAAATATATAAAATATATAAATATGAATATATAGAGAATATATAAAGAATTTGAACTAAAAACTATTCGAAAATAAACATAACCTCAGTACCACCGGAAGGCAAATACAAAAAACTTCACGTCAAAAAAATAGAAAAACCTGGTTTGATGAAAGGTTTGGGTGTGCTTGGCCTTCTAAAAAGTTGCCCAGGGGGGACCACGCGGAGGTGACACCCTTCCCCCCCATCAAGGGTGATGAGAAAGCGATAAATAACAATGTAAAGACTTTAAAGGTAGATAACAAAGGCCTTAAAGAAGGGTGTTAAATGACAATGGAGAGCGATGGAGATCATTTGATGATCAATGGGGAGGCTATAAAGGGCGATGGAGAGGGGTTAAAAGGTAAGGAGCAGGCTTTAACGGACGACAGAGGGGCGATAAAGTGAGACAGGGTGCGTTAAAATGTGACGGAAAGCAATAAAGGGCGACTAGGAAGCGTTAAATGATGATGGAAAGGTTTTAAAGGGTGATGGGGAGGCGTTAGAGGGTGATGAGAAGGCATTTAAAGACAATAGAGAGGCGGTAAAAAGCTTATTGTTACATAAGACTTTAAGCTGACTAAACGTAATTATTAAATTCCCAAGGACACTACAAGGAATTTATTGGAGGAGTTGTTCTAAAAAAATGAGAGTGTCTCACTACTCAAGCCATACAGTTTTGAACTCTCTGGAACCTGTTATTTTCTCGACTTGTGACATATAGAGAATGTCATTGCAATAGTCCAGTTTACTTGCAACCTGTACAGTTACAGTGGTTTTAGCTATGCTTCAGGCAAAAGCGTTCATTTTTTTAAAAAGTTAATACGGCGACCAAATAGAAGCTTACATCAATTTCTAAAAAAGTCAAAAAGGGAGACGAAATAAATTTAAATAAGACCATTTATATAAAGTTATATTAATGTGGGCGATCAAAATAAAAAAAATAGCTGAAGCAAAGTTATTTTATCTCCTTCAATAAACTTTTTCTAATGTGCGCTGCGCACTGCACAGAAAAAACACAGCTAACATCAGTGCATGCACTGATGCGATAGCTATAATGGCACTGCTGTTCAGCAGATCAACCAGGGTATGCCGCTGGCAATCCACCCGAAGATTATAGTCAAACACCCCACCAGACACGTGGAGGCTGCAACTGCCCCTGGATGATAACTATAGACTAGTGATTCCATATGCATAGTAACGTACAACATAGAACAGATCCCTAATGATGTGGGGCGAGAAATGTTTTTACACATTATTACACATGTCGCCGATATTAAAGGAGGACTGCGTAAATTGTTTATAAATGTTGCTTCCTGGCCGTCTTAAAAATAAAATTCCATTTTTTCAGGGCATATCCCTATTTGAAACAGCACATTTTGTTTTGTAGTAGGCTACAGGCTCGGCTTGTCAGATATCAAACATATCGAAGTTTTTTATGGCCGATTAGGTAGGTCAAAATTCATTAACCCAAAAAGGCACATCTACACCCATAAAGAGTATGTGTGTGTGCAATAAGATATAAATTTGCCCACGGGTTTCAAGTTCTGCTCTTGGGCCCCGTTTTATCAACCAGAAAAAGAAACCAGATCTTTTTAATTATCGCGACCTTGGCCTGCCACTTACGCAAATATAAAAGCTTGTTGATTTTTCTCGTTTGTCTCCCTCTTTAACATGCATAGGGAGGATACGAGCACTCCACTATAGTTGAATCTTAACGATCCTCATATGCAAATAAGCTATTAATAAAAGCTTGTTTCTTTTCTGGATGATAAAACGGGGACCTGTAGACGTCAGATTCCGCAGTATAAAGCCGATGTCCTTCTAATGGCCAGACCCATAACATACGTATTGAAATGGAGCGGAAAGAGCTAACTTTAGACATTATTTCAAATTGAAAATAACCCATCAGTCTGCATGGTTTATAGAAAAATAAATGGGCCTTGTAAGGGTTAATTTATTGTAAACATGCAAAAGTATATTTTGTGATTTACTTATGACAACGGATACTACGGACAAAACTAAAGTTGTTCGGGAACAAAAAAGTAAGCAACCCTCCGTTACCACCATTTTAAATTGGTATAGATAAGCAAACTCTTTCAAGTTGTATTTTATATTACGCTTTAGCTATCATGCAAGATTTCAGAGATAAGTATAATTAAATACAATTAAAAATGGCCGCAAGTGAGACATTTGAGATTTTATTCCTGTGAAATTAGTCATAGGTTATTCTTGAGGGAGAATCTTTATCCATAGTCTAGCTATTTTGCTTTGTTTTTAAGTTGAATAAAAATCACAAAATTACTTAAATTTCGGCCTCCCGAGTGACCATGTTGAAAATGTTTGCTCCCAGAAGTCAATCAGGTCATTGGCCGACATAGCTGAGCAGATCTGCTGGAAACTCATCCCTGAAACGAGATTAACAAGACTACATAAGTCCAGGAGCTCCCGCGCCGAATTAGAATTTGATTTAAGCAATTTTGTATAGGGTTATTATTGTAGTCCTAGTCTAGGTCAAAAATCAAGACGCAAGACAACTAGGTCTAAGAAGCCCAGTTTAAGAGTAAGATAAGAACTAGACAGTCTGTCAGAGATTGCAAACCTCCATTGAAATTAATGATCCTGATCAGTATCCCAGTAATGGTCTACCATCTGGCACGGTTTACCCGATATCAGGCCAATCGAGCTAACTAGTACCTGATTTACTGTCATTTTGAATTCGATATAAATTAGTTAAAAACTTAGGGTGCATCCTCCCCGGATTTTGTTTTATAGTAATGGACTAACATCTAACACAGTTTGCAAAATATTGGGCATGTGAAAGTAAATAATGGCCGATAGGGGGCCATTTTGAATTTGATCGAGTCAGAATTTTTCAAGATGCATCCTCAGCTGAAATCTCACATTTCATTCTATAGTAATGGTCTAGCTATCTAGCACGGTTTACCAAATATCGGCCATGTGAAAGTGAATAATGGCCTAAAGGCGGCCATTTTGAATTTGATCAAGTCAAAATTTTCCAAGATGCATCCTCTCCTGAAATCTCACATTTTGTTTTATAGTAATGGTCTAGCCATCTAGTACGGTTACCAAAAACCGGCTATGTGAAAGTGAATAATGGCCGATAGGCGGCCATTTTGAATTTGATAGTCAATTTTTTTCAAGATGCATCCTCTCTTGTAATCTCACATTTTGTTTTATAGTAATGGTCCAGCTATCTAACACGGTTTACCAAATATCAGCAATGTGAAAGTAAATAGTGGCCGATAGGCGGCCATTTTGAATTCAATTGAGTCGAAAGTTTTAAAAAGGCATCCTCTCTCGAAACGTCACATTTTGTTTTATAGTAATGGTCTAGCTATCTAGCACGGTTTACCTGATATCAGGCCTATCGAGGTAAATAATGCTGATTGTCGGCCATTTTGAATTCGTAAGTTAAAAATTTTCAGGGTGCATCCTCCCCCGGAAACTCACACTTTGTTTTATAGTAATCAGGTAATGGTCTAGCCATCTAGCACGGTTTGCCAAATATTAGCCATGTGAAAATGAATAATGGCCAAAAAGGCGGCTATTTTAAATTTGATCAAGTCAAATTTTTTCAAGATGCATCCTCATCTGAAATCTCACATTTCGTTTTACAGTAATGGTCTAGCCATCTAGCACGGTTGACCAAATAACGGCCATGTGAAAGTGAATAATGGCCGATAAGCGGCCATTTTTGAATTTTATCGAGTCGAATTTTTTTAAGATGCATCCTCTCCTGAAATCACACATTTTGTTTTATAGTAATGGTCTAGCAATCTAGCACGGTTTACCAAATAACGGCCATGTGAAAGTGAATAATGGCCGATTGGCGGCCATTTTGAACTTGGACGAGTTGAATTTTTTCAAAATGCATCCTCTCCTGAAGCCTTACAATTTGTTTTATAGTAATGGTGTAGATATCTTGAGCGGTTTTCATGATATTCCACAATATCAGGCCTGTCGAGGTGAATAATGGCTGATAGGCGGCCATTTTGAATTTTATCAACTTCAAATTTTTCAAGATGCATCCTCTCCTGAAACCTTACAATTTATTTGATATTAATGGTGTAGCTATCTTGAGCGGTTTTCTTGATATTCCCGATATCAGGCCTGTCGAGGTGAATAATGGCCGATAGGCGGCCATTTTTAATTTTATCGACTTGAAATTTTTCAAGATGCATCCTCTCCAGAAACCTTACAATTTGTTTTATAGTAATGGTGTAGCTATCTTGAGCGGTTTTCATGATATTCCGCAAAATCTTTCAGTCGGATTTACCGATGTTATAAA
This sequence comes from Flabesymbios commensalis, assembly GCA_964017125.1. Classification (NCBI taxonomy): domain Eukaryota; kingdom Metazoa; phylum Annelida; class Polychaeta; order Terebellida; family Flabelligeridae; genus Flabesymbios; species Flabesymbios commensalis. The sequence goes on along the minus strand of OZ024904.1, from coordinate 3,303,610 downwards.
TTAGGTCAAAGTGCTGGGTCAACTTCAAGGTCCAAAAACCTGAAAAAGGCACAACTAGGGACCTTAGAGAACATGTATGTGCAATATGACTCATCGGCCCAGTACTTTTCGAGATCTGCTCCGGAAACGAAGTGCGCTTTAAAACGTCTAAATAGGTCATAGTTCTGAACCAGAAGTAGGTCAAAGTTCAAATACCCCAAAAGGCACAACTAGACCCCCTAGGGGTGTTGTGTGTAAAATTTGAAGACAATCGGACAAGTACTTTCAGAGATATGCTCCGGAAACGAATTGTTTACGGACGGCCCAACGCCGTAACATCATCATTTTCTCCTCTGCGACCTTGCGTATTGAATTCAGATTAAAAATATTTTAACCTGTCCATTAGCCACCTGGGAGTAACCCACATACCAAAAATTGTTATCCTAGCTTATTTTCTTACAATGTTATAAGCAAAAGAAGAGGCAAAAAAAAAACGGAGGTAGAATCCATAGCTCCCTCCGTCTCACCTACGGTGACGACGGGAGCTAAAAATCCTAAGTGGCTATGTGAAGTAGGCCTATGAGGAAGAAGAGGTTGATAGATTAGCTATCATGCAAGATTTCCAAGAATTTCTTTTTAAAAAAATGGCCGCCAATCAGTCATTTTGGATTTTATTCCCGCTAAATTTCTCCGGAGTAACCCTTGTATCAGAGATCCGATATTTAGTTTTATTTTTATGTGCCAGGTATCTTGTATTGTATTTGAGTTACGTAAATATCACATAATTACTCAACTTCTAAATGGCCGCTTAAGTTAATCAGGTCAGTGGCTGACATTGCTAAACATATTTGCCAAAATCTGATGGAAACTTTTTCCTGAAATGCGCTAACTATCATTTGTTCGTTAGTGGCCATAGTAGTTGGGGATCAAAATAATTTTCCAGTGGTATATGATGTCTATATGTGAAGTATGAGGAAGCAGAAGTTGATAGATTAGTAGCTATTTAAAACAAATAACTGCAGCGGTGGAGGTCTGTGTCGAATACAGTAAGCAGCCTGTCTCGGGCTGCTTACTTAGCTAAATAATAAGCAAGCTAAAGTTTATATTAGTTTTATTTTTATATCAGCGTTACAAAAGTAAACATAATAACAGTTAGACAGAGATAGCATGCACTATTATAATGATTCTTTGGGACTTAAATGTTCCACAAACTATTTAATCAATAAAAAGTGGAACACTATATTTTCAAGCGACTAAATAGATCTAATATAGACCACATATACAGGGATGTCACTTGAGATATGCTAGCTTTGAAAAATCACAGAAACACTTTCTTGTGATTATAAATAACTTCCTTTCTTTACTGCAATACTTAAATTTGGATTTCACAATTAGATAGGATCCAGTGGACATTGATCTAATATAGATCATATACAGATTGTCCGACGATCACTATATTTCCTGCATGCTGGACCTTGTTGAGTCGGGAGACCAAGTAACTCTACTCCCCCCTCTATGGGCAACCACTTTACTGAATAATGTGTTGCCATTAGAATACTGTTGCCCTAATACAACCATGTGTGACTAGTCTGTCCGACGGTGGACCAAAATGAAAGTTAGCTTTTAGGTATCTACTCAGTTAATTCTCAAGCAATGGTCACGAAATATTGTAACCATTTTTATCTAGTCATTTGGCAACAATACCTTTGATTATTTCAAAAGTTAGACTATTTGACATGTAACGCATGAGAACAATGAGAATAAACCGGAATGAAGTTAGACCCCCTCTAATAGGTTTATAGAGGAGCTTCATAAATAGACATAAATACATGTCAAATGGTCTAACTTTTGAACTATCCAATATTTTTTTACGAAATTTTCCGGATAGATGTCAAATGACTAGAAAATAGGGTTTACAAAATTTCATTTTGGATCAGCTTCCACCATCGGACTGACTATAGGGTACATCATGGCATTAAATATTTCAGCCCAGCATACAGCAAAGTCATTTTGAAAGGACCTTATCGTTGGTCCCAAATACAGCTGAATACCTCCTACAGTATTTCCATTACAATAAAGGAATAAGCCCAAATACACCTTGTGCAGTAGATTTGGATCACAACAAATTTTGCACAAATTGTAGAGATAATCCTCTGAAGTGCCCAGGGAACATTGCCTTCTGAATCAAATAGCTAAAACACTATGCAATTATGCCCATTTCGTCGCCTCGGAGCTAAAGGATCCTATCTGACACTCGTTAGAGTGACAGATAGGATCCTTTAGCTCCGAGGCGACGATTTGCTCATAACATTGCTCATAACATTTGATTGCGACTGGCAAAATATATGTACATCAAGCGAGTTGAAGGAGTAATTTCAAACATAAGTTCCCTAGTGCCCTCAAGACTGCCCCTGATTACAAACTTCTTCAGTGTTAAAACAATCATAAACAATGCATGATCGGCTTTGCAGCGACTTATATCAGATAAGTTGACGGTGTCTCTCGTATCACAACATAGGTGGTTGTACTGGCAGCTGATGTCATGGTGTTTTATCGTGCGTGTGCTACAAGGGCGAACAGCTGAAGCTGCTTACTTTTCAAGTAGGCAGCTTCAGCTGTCAGCGTTTGCAGACCGAGTACAAGGATCTGGCAGCAGATGTCATTGTGTCCGTGTCTTTTGTGTGCTATAAAGGTAAACACCAGTAGATGCGGCTGTAAGACGAGTACCAGGATTTACTCTTGCTTTAGGACCTCAATGTCGAAGATGAGTGTGGCGTTGGGTCCAATCTTACACTGATGTCAAGAAGAAACAACAGATAAAATGCAAACTTTCAAATGATAAGATTAAAAAAAAACAAAGAAAGATTAAAATCAAAATCAGAGTAATTAATTAATAATTTATTTGAGTAATTATTTATGGCCGATGGTCGGCCATTTGGTAGGTCAAAAGGCACAACGACACGTAAAGGAGGTGTGTTTGCAATGCAATATGAAATAAATCCACACATTGGTTTCCGAGATCTCCGGAAACAAAATGTGGTCAGAAATCAGGCATATAAAAGCTAATTATGGTCAATGGTCAGCATTTGAGTAGGTAAAATTTCAAAAACCTAGAAGGCACAACTACACCTCCTAAAGGATGTTCAACCAAAATTAAAAAAATCCATCCATGGGTTGCAGAGTTGTGCACTGGAAATGAAAGACGGACTGGACGGACAAACACCCGAAGCGACACCAACTGCCCCTGACCCAACTTCGTTGGCGGGGGATTAAAAGCAGAAACCACAAATCCAAGAAAAATTCATAACAAAAAAGGAAGCAACCGCAACTGACAAAAATAAACTTTGATCATCCCTGAATTTTCCAGCATTTTCAAGGCCTTAAATATTTTTTGTAGAATTCAATCACTTGGGTCACTGAGGTAAACATAACTAGAAAGAGTTAGACGGCCCTCCGTTACTGGCAGTCGGCCAATTTAAATTTTCAGCCCTAAGAATCGTAAAATGTCAAACAAATCTAAACAATTGTCGCCACTTGCGGCAATAATACAAGAAACATGTACCGCTATTGCACTTTTCATGGAAAAAAAACACCTATTTGTATTCAAGAGAAGCATGAATTTTTTCAGGCAGGCATAATTGATGTTAATAAATTAGGGTCATGATTTACGTGTTGTCATTGTCAGGTCGTGCAAAACCTTAAATTTTGTTTTATATTCACAGTCCAACTATGTTGCATTTTTTTTAATCATAAAATTACTCAACAAAATTAAAACTTAGCGGCCATTTTGAAATTGTTTGCTTTCAAAAATTAATCAGGTCATTCATTGGCTGACACTTGCCAAATCAAAAAAAGATTGCATATAAACATTTTTATGAAACGTGCTAAAGAGCATTTCTTTGTTAGTGGACATAGCAATTCAAAGGTTGATGATATGAAGATCAAAATGTCACCAAAAAAATCCCCCAATGGTATGTGATAGCTTTGTAAAGTATAGGAAGCAGCAGTTGATAGATCAGTAGTTATTTTGAAAATAACTGCAGCGGCAGACCGTGTGGAATACAGTAAGCAGCCCGCCTTAACAAGGGCTGCTTAATTATTTGGTAAAGGATATCCCCATTGTGGAAAGCCTCTGTCGCCGTACGCCATGTGTCCTGCGCATGTCAAGCGAGCATGCTCACCAATCGTCATAGACATGCAGCCGATATCCCAACCTGCAAACAAATGAAGGCAAACATATTACGTATACAATATATGTATATGCATTGTTAGTTCAGAAGGATTTTATATCAAAGTTAAAATTCAACTTGTGCTGATTATAACCTAGATATCAATGACTGCCAGTATCTTCACAGTTTAACAAGTCCCAAAAAAGACCCGGACCCGCCAACAATGATTTCTCAGTTTTGAAATTTCAAATTTTACATTTTTATTACGGCCGATGCTACTTTTTATAAAGATGTCATGTAAAATCATTTTTAAAAAATTTTCGCTGTGGAAACAAAAGTATTTTTTGTGGTTTCAAGTATAGAATCAGGCATCCCTGAAGCCGCACTTTTTGGTTATAGTAATGGTCTAGCTATCTGGCACAGCTTGCCAGATATTAGGCATATACATGTATTAAAGTCAATAATGGACTCAAGTCGGCCATTTTGAATTTTATAGAGTTGAAATTTTCAGGGCATCTCTTTCTGAAACTGCATATTTGTTCTATAGCAAGGGTGGGGGGAGAAAATTATTACAAGACTAAAGCCAAGACTGAAAAGAATAATGCCTACTCTAAATTTTTCAAAAGACGGGAATCAATCTGTAGATGGAAATTTTGCTAAACAGTCACTTTCAAATAGTTTTCTCCCAAAAGTTAATCAGTCATTGGCTGACATAGCTGAACATATCTGCCAAATAAAAAGAAGATCTGATGGAAACCTTTTCCTGAAACGTGCTAAGGAGCATTTCTTCATTATTTAGTTGGTTAGTGGTCGTAGAAATTAAAGGGTCAAAGGATATGGTTAGTGGTCATAGTAATTAAAGGGTCAAATGATATGGAGATCAAAATGTTACAAAACAATTCCCTATTAGTATGTGATGGTTATGTGAAGTAGGAGGAAGCAGAAATTCATAGATTAGTAGCTATTTTAAAAATAACGTGCAAGCACTTAAATACCCCTTGGCTCATGCAGTGACTCTATATATGCCAGGTTTCAAGGCAATTAATTGAAAATAAGAACGATTTTTTATAATTGATAAAACAAAAATGGCCGCCGCAGCCTCGTTTTCGGTCTCACATGAAAACAGACAATACTAATAGACTCGCAGACCCCGAAAAAACCCTTATATATACCAGGTTTCGAGAAAATTCTAAAAAAAAGTTTTAAAAAAAATTACTTGCCAGGTGGCGGCCATTTTGATTATCGGTGGAAAGCTGAAAATCTAATCAGGTCATCTCCATACTCATGGGTATCTACACGTAAAAAATTGGAGAGATCCAATAATTATTTTTCAAGTTATCGCGTTAACAAGAATTTTTTTAAATCTTTGACCTTGACCTTTGACCATGGGTAAAAAAAGTGCCAGGAGGGGTTGAATGTTTGTATGAATTATGAATTTGATATGTTGCACCATGTTGGTGTAGTAGCCAAAAGACTGTGTGCAACGGCGGCGGAGACGGCGCACGAAGGGGACGACAAAACCCCGGCCGAGGGGTAAAAACAAATAACTGCGGCGGCGTCGTGTGGAATACAGTACTAAGCAGCCTGCGTATGGCGAGGGCTGCTTATATATGGTATAAATTTTGGAGCGATACATAGAAAAATGATGAGTGACTATCGTTTATGAGAAAATTTGCCAATCTGAAAAAATTAGGGTCATAGAGGTCACAGAAAAGTCAAATGTGAACTCAATCAAGGTTTAGTCATAATGAACCTGTATATGAAGCTTAATGTGCATTCCAGTAATCTGAAACAAGTCATGGTAAGTGCTAGAACTGGAGGACAGACTGACAACATTGGGCATGCGGCAAAAGGTTTGATTTTGTCGTTTCAGATTGATATTCGTACGAGAAATTACATAATGCATCGTTGGTACATCGAGATGGGCTCATCTTAGCACTTGTCCCGACATCAAGCCCTCGCCTGATGGCTCGGGATTGATGTGATGACTTCTGCTGAGATGAATCCACCTCACCTTCCCAATGATGCTGTATGCATATATTTCCTGGCTACATTCATGCAGCAAATCACTCACCAGAAATAACACTGCCAACACCAACCTGGAAAGCAAATGGCTGCTGGCCGGGATCTTTGGTGCTGAAACACAAAACAAAAATTATTATCATCAAATAATAATATCGCGCGGTCTACTATCAGGTAGGTGAGCCTTGTATCGATGGTTGTGCTTGTCCAACAGGTGTGGCATACACCCATCTATTGTGCTGACCCCCCAACTACACAGAGCTGTCGCCGCTACTGATCGTTACAAAACAAATACAGACTCCACTGTTGTGATGAACAGAATCATGTGTATTCGTAGCGAATCAAATCCTTTACTCACAGCGGCTATTTCAGAGCGGTTTATCTGTCACTTTGGCCAGAAGGCCTCAAGCAGGGGAATCCATACTCTCATCATTATAGCCGCTGGAACAATTACATTATCTACAAGATCTTGGTTAATGAACAAAAAAAGATTCAAGATTAATTACGACAAATTCTAATATACAGTAATGAGTGCGTGGATGCGAGTTTCTTAGTTCTCCCCAGATTTTGGCATTACCAGATAAAAAAACACACGAGTTAGCACAAAATTAGGACTAAATCCTACTTTTTTAATGATTTGAAAATTGTTGGTATACACTATCATAAGTTTCAATAAGCAAGGGAGTGGGAGTTAATTATATCCTAAATTACAGCGGCTATTTCAGAGTGGTTTATCTGTCACTTTGGCCAGAAGGCCTCAAGCAGGGGAATCCATACTCTCATCATTATAGCCGATAGTTAACACATCGCTGAAATATTTGTGTCTAAAACATGATGAAGACAACAGGTTTATTTAAATTTAAATCATCATAAAAGTCTCAGTATAAATATTTAATTTCAGTGCGGGGACTGTCTTTATACGTCAGAATCTGACGTCTACAGACGTCAGATTCTAACGTATAAAGACGGTCTTCAGAAGTCATTTCAGCACATTTTGGCAGCAATATTGTGACAGGAGGACTACTGTACACAAATACAATCACTTTTAACCCTTATCCTGCTGATCACGACTATAGTCGTTTTAACCTGTTTCTTTTTGAGTGAAATGGGAGTGAAATGCGAGTCTAAACATTGAGATTTGCCAATATTTGTGATCAAATTAAACAAATATGACTAATTCTCAGCCACACTTGAAAGTTGTTGGGTTGCAGTAGCAAGACACAACCTCAAGTGGGTGAAACATTCAATAAATTAATTTAGCAGGATAAGATTTATATAATTAGTGGTGCCCAGTATCATATATTTCAGCTAGGAGCTGGAGGATCACAGCGGCTATATCAGAGCGGTTTATCTGTCAGTTTGGCCAGGAGGCCTCAAGCAGGGGAATCCATACTCTCATCATTATAGCCGACAGAAAATTATCTAGTTGTTGGTAAACGAACTAAAAAGATTTCAGATGAAACAAGACAAATTCTAATATGATACACTAATGAGTGAGTGAATGTGACGTTTCTTAACTCTCTGCACATTTTGGAAATGCCAGGTACTAAAACAACACGAGGAAGCACAAAGTTGGGACTATAAATCCTACTTTTTTAATGATTTCAGCTGTCATGGTGCACACTATCATAGGCTTCACTAAGCAAGTGAATGGAGTTAATTATATGCTTATTCACAGCGGCTACTTCAGAGTGGTTTATCTGTCACTTTGGCCAGAAGGCCTCAAGCAGGGGAATCCATACTCTCATGATCATCATTATTGCCGCTGGAACATTCATGTATAAATTTTTCGCTAATCAATTTCAAATTTGATTAGCAAATGGCCAGAATTGCAAAGCTTTTTGCCATGCGATAATGAAAAAAATATTCCCCGCCTTTTAAATCTGTTTTATTGCATGATATTCGGAACTAAATGTCTGCTTAAATATCAATATTTTGAATGTTTGGTCTGAAATAAACTAAATACGATTCTTTTCACCAACATATAATTTGTAGATCTCTGTAGCGAGACATAACTTCGAGTGGGTTTTAAAAACAAAAATATAAAGTTAACTCTTAAAGAGTTATTCAATTTCAATTTACAGTGACCTAAAGTTGTGTATCGCGAACTTCAAGTGACTGGAAATTTGTGATTTGTGAAATTAAAGTTCCAACATATATCGGGTGTTTCAAGACTGAAGGCTTATTTTGATTTTAACAACTGTTTATCAGGGGTTATGCATGTGCTAATAAAAACACAGAATGTCCACATCATGTAGTCGACATCAGTGTTCCAAGGGTTAAACAGGGAGTGAGTAAATGGCTAAATCTTAACCCTTTAACCGCCAGTGCCGCATATCTTAGGGTTTTTATTTTTTATTAGCACATTAGGTACCACCTTTTAAACATGTTAAAGATAAAATGTGACATCAATCAGCACTATTTGAAAACAGTTTACCTCTATTTTATCAAATCTGAATAATTTTCACTTATCAGAAGTTGTGGATCGCGTCAGCGAGACACAACTTTAAGTGGGTAAAAATTAAGATTTAATAATTTGGCGGTTAAAGGGTTAAAGCTTAAAAAGCTTCTCTACGACCATTATAAATATTTTTACTTACAGCGGGATCGACTTTAGATGTCAGAATCTGACGTCCAAAGTCGATCCCCGCGCTGTATCCAGTAAGGGTTAAAGTGCAGAGTTACACTATATAAATGTTTATCCACCTTAAAACACTGATATTTTTTTATCAACTATGAAGACCAAGGGGTCTTTTTCAATTTGAAATCATCATATGTCTCAGTTAGTTGTTTCTGTTTGTGATGAAGCAATATATTAATAACAGCTATTTCAGAGCGGTTTATCTGTCACTTTGGCCAGAAGGCCTCAAGCAGGGGAATCCATACTCTCATCATAATAGCCGCTGAAACATTATCTACAAGATCCTGGTAAATGAACAATACTTTTTTCATAAAACTAGTCTTCAAATTTAGTATGCAAAAAAAAATTCTAGTATACACTAATGAGTGAGTGAATGTGAGGTTTCTTAGCTCTCAGCACATCTTGGCATGGCCATATTACAACTCCAGAAAGAATGATTGAAGTTGTTATGGTGCACAGTCAGTATCATAGGTTTCAGTAAGCAAGTGAATGGAGTAAATTATATATTTAATCACAGCGGCTATTTCAGAGCGGTTTATCTGTCACTTTGGCCAGAAGGCCTCAAGTAGGGGAATCCATACTCTCATCATTATAGCCGACAGAATGTTCTTTTATACAGAATACATTAAAAGATGGTGATGAGCTGTCAAGAACTACTAATAGACGGAAGGATAACTCAATAATATAACTATCAAATAACTATAAACATGTATAAGGATAACCTAAGTTCCTTAGACTAGTTTAATTCTCAGTTAATTTCAGTTATTACAGCCTACTGAAAATATTTCTCTATTTTTCATTCATTTGGGCTTTTAAAAATTGTCATGGTGACAATTAAAATTCGAAAAATATGTCATGTATGAAAATACATGTCCATCAATATCAAGAAATATTGAGAAAAAAAATGACCCCCATTACCACCATGTCATGTTTTTAATGGCTGCGGCAGCCATTTTGTTTTTAATGGATAATCCCAAAAGTTAATCAGATCATCAGAAATACCTAGAAAAGAACCATATCAAATTTGAATGCAATCCAAGCAACGGTTCATAAGTTATCGTGCCCACAAGCTTTTAAGGCGGCCATCTTTTTTTAAATGGCTGCGGCAGCCATTTTGTTTTTAATAGATTAATTACAAAAGGTAATCAGATCATCAGAAATACCTAGAGAACAACCTTACCAAATTTGAATGCAATCCAAGCAACGGTCCGTAAGTTATTGTGCCACAAGCTTTTAAGGTGGCTATCTTTTTTTAAATGGCTGTCGCAGCCATTTTATTTTTAATGGATTCATCCCAAAAGTTAATCAGATCAGCAAAAATACAGAGAACAATCAAACCAAATTTGAATGCAATTCAAGCAACGGTTCATAAGTTATCGTGCCCACAAGCTTTTTAGTCGGCCATCTTTTTTAAATGGCTGCGGCAGCCATTTCTTTTTCAATGGAATTATCCCAAAAGTTAATCAGATCATCAAAAATACCTAGAGAACAACAATACCAAATTTGAATGCTATCCAACCAATGGTTTATAAGTTATGGTGCTTACAAGCTTTTTAGGCGGCCATCATGGAAAATGGCCGCTTATGGCTTGGTGCCTAAAAAAATGAATTGCACAAGCACATGGGTCATATCTGTAAAAAATAAACAAAATTCATCAGTTACCTTTTTAGTAAGAGCTGAATTTCTGACTAACCGCCCGACCGCCCGCCTATGGTGATCACTATACCCCACAGCCTTAATGGCTGAGGGGTAAAAACTGAGCATCTTTCCATCATAGTTCATCGGCATTTTAATTTTTATAGCGGTAAGCACAACAATAATCATTTTTAACTCTTAGAGCCCTGATTTCGACTGCAGTCGACATTCTGATTTTTATTAGCACCTGTATAACCTCTGATAACGAGCTGTTCACAGTAAAATATGCATTCAATCTTGGAACGCTGATATATATTGGGACTTAAATATTACAAATAACATAAATTTTCAGTCACTTGAAGTTGTGTATCGCTGTAGCGAGACACAAATTCAGGTGAGTGAAAATTTAAATTGAATAAATTAGTCATCTAAGGGTTTATCTGTTTTATTAGCCGATGAAATCACTGTAAGTGTTATTGAGAACGACATGTATGTTTAACCCTTTCAGGCCTGAATATACCGTTGTCATCTTCATCTACGACAAGCCGCGAATTGCTGTCGCAATTCTCGCCTTGTAATGGATGAAGATGATTTGATCTGATTTGAAAATTGTAAAGTATTGGTAAACCAGTTTCATGGAAATTTTCATTCTAAAGCCCTGATTTGTAGGGAAATTAGGTCTGTTTTCAGGGATGTAAAATGATGCTTTAATGCATCGTGAGGGCTTAAGGTTTAACCATCAAAATCTGTAAATATTTAGTCCCAAATTAAAGAAATACGAGTAATTTCCACCCACGTGGGAGGTTGTGGTCAATAAGTGAGAATGGTATCAATTTGTGTAGTTTTTATATTCAGAATATTGTGATATCAAGTTTACTTATAGGTTGGTGAATGGTTTAACATGTTCTGCACTATGCTAAGTAATAGTATTGTTAATCACAGCGGCTATATCAGAGCGGTTTATCTGTCACTTTGGCCGGAAGGCCTCAAGCAGGGGAATCCATACTCTCATCATTATAGCCGATAGATCATTAATGAACAAAAGAAGATTTTAATGAAACACGACAAATATACAGTAATGAGTGAGTGGATATGACCTTCATGTGAGTGGATGTGAGTTCTCGTTTGTCATTACCAGGTAATAAAACAAAACAAGGAAGCACAAAGTTAGGACTAAATCCTAGCTCTATAACCCTTTCAAGCCTGAATTTACCATTGTCATCTTCATCCACAACAAGCCGCGAATTGCTGTCTCAATTCTCGACTTGTAGTGGATGAAGACGATTTGATGTGGTTTAAAAATTGAAGAAAATTACCACGTATTGCTAAGCCAGTTTCATGGAAATTTCCGCTCTAAAACCCTTGGTTATAGGAAAACTAAATCTGTTTTCAGGGATTTAAAATGATGCTTTAATGCATCGTGAGGGCTTAAAGGGTTAATGATTTAAAAATTGTTATAGTACACACTATCATAGGCTTCAGTAAACAAGTGAATGAGTTGATTATTATGCTTAATCACAGCGGCTATATCAGAGCGGTTTATCTGTCACTTTGGCCAGAAGGCCTCAAGCAGGGGAATCCATACTCTCATCATTATAGCCGCTGGAATATTATTTAGAACTCGTAATCAATTTAAGGCACACATCTGATGTGTGTTGAGATGACAGCCAAAATGTGTTATATCTTCATATCAGATACATTCATTTAAAGGGACATGCCCACGCTAAAATTAAAAAAAAATCGGTGATTTCATTTTGGCTTCTTAATATGACCATATGATGTAAACATGTCCATAGACTAGAACTGCAAAATGTTTTAATTTTTTTGCTGCGCATTTATCAGTTATGAAATTCCAGATTTCTAATTTTTAACAACCATGTCAAAAATAGGAAATACGGTTATTTCATCTCTATATCTAGCCTTACTGGTGAATGCGCAGCAGAATTTTTTTTAAACTTTTGCAGTTCTAGTCTATGGACATGTTTACATCATATGTGACCCGCCATGGGAAAAGGTACCTCCCCGCGGCTTTCTCAAAATTATTTATGACGTCATTTAAATTTGATGATTACATAACTTATTTTAAGCTATTAAAAATCTTAAAACAAAAAGTTATGAATATTTTTTAAAAATTCTTTCACCTATCCAAACAGAGAGGACACTGCTATCATATCAACTAAGAAAAGCAATTTTGACAAATTTGCCAGGCCCTGTTTGCGTGGCGGGTCACATATGGTCATATTAAGAAGCCAAAATAAAATCACTGATTTTTTAATGATTTTAGCGTGGGCATGTCCCTTTAACTCTTAAAATGCGGAAATATTTGTGTATATAAACCGTGGAAACCAAAAGTTTTTTTTTCAATTTGAAAAAGTTAGCTCTTTCTGATTTATTTGTTATGGGTCTACAGCTATTATAAAAAATTTAATTCTTTCAGTGTGGGGATCATCTTTATACGTCAAAATCTGACGTCTGAGATTCTGACTTCTTAAGTTGATCTCCTCGCTGTATGTGTCAGGGTTTCCTGGAGGCCCTTCTAGGACCCCCTAAAACTGGCCACTCCCTCCCAAAAAAAATTGCTTGCTCCGCTCGCCCAACAGATCGGCCCCATCCCCCTATCATTCTCAATTCCCCCCCAAACACAAAATCCTCCAGGAAACCTTGAGGGTTATGTTTTCTCTTCACTTAAATGCAACTTGTGGCAATAAAATATATTTAATAAAAAATGACATCAAATGATTATTAATCAGTAGGACTTTCTGAGCTGTCATTTGAGATATTATACTTGTGTATTTTATTATAAAATCAAACCATTTTCATTGAGGTGTGGATTGCGACCAAATGTATGTATTACATTTATGTACGATTGTATTGGTTTATCAAATAATACATTCACTATACAGAACATGTCATAATAAGTCTGGCAAGTAAAAATTATTTCATATAGACCCTATAATAAAGTAATATTGTGCTGATTTATAACAGCTATTTCAGAGCGGTTTATCTGTCACTTTGGCCAGAAGGCCTCGAGCAGGGGAATCCATACTCTCATCATTATAGCCGCTGAAACATTATTTACATTTAATTATAAAATATTGAAAAAATAATTATACATCCATGATCTTGGCTCATTATAATGAATGAAAAAGATTTTTCAAATAGGCTAAACCCCACCAAGCCTCCAGGTATTCAATTTGCACTTGGTACCAAAAAACGACTGACACACGGAAAAAAGTGACTGACGTTTTAGTCCAAAGTACAGAATGTAGAAAGGTGAAGACAAGTGCCAAGTGGGGGATGTGAAGAGAGGGGTTTTCTTTAAATTAAATTTTAAATTGAAAAATTAAAAAAACCTTCTAGACTATACCCGAAGTCACATTAAAAGTGATCAACCAGGATCGCATGTTTTTCGCTGATTTCTCGGTCAATTAGGCCCCTATCAACCGATTTTCATGATATTTTGTAAGAATTATATTTCAGCAGAATCCTAATATCCCTGCAAATTTCGTAAAATTATATATCGTATTTCAAAAGTTCATTTGACATGTAATAAATTGAAATTACGACGTCCCTCTATAAACCCATTAAACTAATTCTAGAATTTTATTACATGTCAAATGGTCTAACTTTTGAAATATTGAATATAATTTTGCGAAATTTTACCGCTGTTAGGATTTGAATAGAAAATAACCTTTGCAAAATTTCAAGAAAATCGGTCTAGAATCGACGGAGAAATCGCCGAAAATCATGCGATCCTGGTTAATTTGACGGCGAGTATAGACGCTATTTAAAAAAAATACTATGGCCCATTTTTTACTTTTATCAAAACCAAAACCATATCAAAACCATCGCCCTCTTTTAAAGCGTAGGAAAAAGGGGGGTAGACTACATTAGAAACTCTTTCCAAGCCGAAAGCAGTGCAGGCATGGATGGGTGGAAGCGCCCGACCCTGAAAATCTACCTCCAGAATTTGTTTCCAGTTTCTGCGAGGAGACCGGTACAGTGGACAGTTATTTTTCTGCCTTTTTCAACTCTTTGTTCTGTACCATGTCTCATCATTTCCTTTGTCAAACCATTAGCAAGCTGTACTGCCATTTTGGTTACAATTTGATTAAATTAGATGACAAAAATGACGCCGACACCACACGTTTTTCTGGGAACACGTGAGAGAAAGGAACAATAACCCCCTCTAGTGACAAGCGAGAAAACAAGCACGGTCTAATGATCCCACTAGAATCAGCAATACCTAGTAATCTATAAATAATATTGCCAGTTCTCCTGGGGTGTGACCATACCCCGAAAAAGATCGAAAAGACTAGAAACCCCGAAAAAGACCTGAAAAAGACCGAAAAAGACTTTATTTTCAACCGAATTATGTTTTTATGTTACTATAATCCTCAACACCTGTCAGACATATATATACCAAGCTCTTTGTTAAAGTGGTTTTAGAATTAGGATGTGTTACGGCGCCAGTAGACGTTTGCAGTTTTAATAAACGAGTCGTTGATATATATTTCAGTGTATGTCATGCTTTTATATTATAATCTCTCACGGCAACATTTGATTGCCATCAGTCCGTCGCCGTGATCTCAATAAACAAGGCAACTAATAGTAGGACCTAGTTGTGCTGTGTATTAATGTTTATTTCCTGTATTTTAACATTAAAATAAGCAGGATATATATTTAGACACATAAGTACATAACAATATATATAAAAATTGATTCGGCCCACCGTAACTGTATCTAATACGCCAGCCAGATCTATAAACAATGCAACTATAGGCCTATTAGTAGTAGTAGGCCAGCTAGGCCTATTACGGCTTATTTCATGTATACATAATTCTTACATCAAAACACGCCGGATACATATTTAGGCATATAAAGTAATATCAAATGGGATATAGCATAATATAATATAAAATTCGGTTGAAAATAAAGTCTTTTTTGGTCTTTTTCGGGTCTTTTTCGGGGTATCTTGTCTTTTTCGGGGTATGGACGCACCGGTTCTCCTGTGATATTTAGGTTTGGACGTACCGGTAGACGTCCAAACCGGGTGGGTCTTTTTTACGAAACCGAGCGATACCGGCCGAAACCGACCGAAACCGGCCCTAAAAGCGCTAATAGAGGCCCAATTAACTATATATATACTATTGTGTAAGTAACCATAGTCCACGGGTAGCAATATATTGATAAAATTTGTAGGCTAAATATAAGTAAGTTTAATAACCGAACAGTCCACGGCAATCTTAAGAATGCCCCCGCTATTGGTCTAGCATGTGTAGACACATCGATATAAGTTATATAGTTTTGTAATCAATTGATATCGTTAATAAAAAAGAAAAGAGCACATTCCGGAATGACACATTTATTTCAAATATGTGTTATTTATTTACATTACATAATATACAACAGTAAAGTATAATGTTTTTATACATGTGCATTATATTATAATTATGATAGACTACAATTTTATAATAAAATTATTTACATAGCATAGCAATATGAATAATTCGGCATTATTTCATATATATGTAGGCCTATTATATGTTTATATTGTTATCAGTCTACATTTATTAAATATACGAAGTGGCTACTAAACCCGAGTCTGGTCGGCTAGCCTCAGAGGCCGCCCGACCGGAGTTCCGGAAAAGTCCGGTTTTCTAGTCTGAGCGGCTCTATAAGCTGCTTTATATAAGCCGGAATTTCAAAAAACGGAATATAATCACTGCAAATATACTTATTTGACTGTTTGTTGCTGAGATGAGATATAAAAGTAATTTTAATTTGAGTTAAATGTCGAATTGGATGATCATCAAATTATTGCAAATAATATAGAAAAAAATCAAAAAAATCCTTCTGATGTTTAATATATATCACCATGTAAATGCAATCCATTACGGCGCCGCTGAAAAACACCTCTAGCAGTCGCACTTCTCATTCATCCATCATCTCACTCACCTTTGATCAGTCACCTGTAAAAGTCGCACTTACCTTTGTTGTGTTTCTACACAGTTTACACTTTAATCCACAACGGCGCCGCTGGTTAACACCTGTAAAAGTCGCACTTCCCTTTCATCCATAGGCTACTGGTGTTGTGTTTCTTCCAGCTTTATTCAGTGATAAAATTCTGGCTTTATATTTTAGAATGACTTTATGACTTTATGAATTATTTATTTACAGTGGATAGAGAGTGCATCAGTCCTATATATACATGCAGTGGGGTTCACGTGTAAATTAAAGGCCAATTCAGTTGTTTTTGTAAGGAAGAGGCACTTGTGTAGTGTGAATAGTCATGATGGTCCCATCTTGCTGCATAGTTTTGTATTTTGTTAAGGTTGTAAATATCTTTTGCCTTGTGTGGATCCCAGATGGCTGATGCATATTCAAGTTGAGGTCTGTTGAGATGCCACACATCAACAAAATAAATAGGCTAATATATTTTTTGTATTGCATTTTATTATAATTATCAACTATTGACAGTTGATTAGCTATTGACAGTTGCAACCACATGTCAACAATAGCGTTATTGCCGCTTCTTTGGACATGCAGACCTGTAAGACAAAATTTAAAAAGTGGAGATAATATTATCTTGTATTATTTAAATGAGAACCAATTAAATTACTGTATATCTACATATAGTTATACCAACATAGCCTACCCCATCTGGTGAGTGCTTCAATACTAGGCAGTAACGTTAATGGCTTGTGTGGATTGACGCGACATACATTTTCCACTTTGTTTCCTTTAAAAGTCGATTTTTATTAAAAATAAAAATAAAATATATTTATATTTATTCTTATTATACCAATAAGACTGCGCTACGCCCCCATATTAGTCCACAATTCCCAATATATGCTTTTTAATGGCCGGTTTCGGTCGGTTTCGGCCGGTTCCGTGGAAAAGATGTACCGTTCCAAACCTGTTGTTATCCAGAAGAAACTTTCTTTTTAGACCCGACCGAAGGCCAGGAGCCGATTAAGCTTATTGCAATGATGTTTGTGTCCCAATTTGCGGGAAGGGAGGTGTCGCTTGTGGGAAACGGTCATTCTGAGGAACAGTCCTTATGAGAAGATGTCAAATATAACGTTTGAATTCGCTAGGCCTGAACAGTTGCGTTTTTAAAAAGTGCTTGGAATTTTTTTTCTGATTTCACGATTATATTTGTGATAAGAGCAAAGAAATAAGGTTGGAATAATGTTGGCCCATCGTCACAGACGGTGGCCTAGCATTACAGAGCAGCATTGGGCCAATGCATGTATTGTGTTATCTGGGTAGTGGAATTTCCTGCGACGGGAGGAGCAATGCATCACCCGCATAGCAGTCCAAGCAAACACAGGACAATCACCCAATGCTGTTTCAATGTCGGGCCGGCGTCGAAGACGTTCGGCCAGCTTAAGCCTTTGAAACAGTAAATATTGGGTGAATGGCTCGAGTTTGCTTGTGGTGCTGACGCTAAGTATACAGCAGATTCAGTGTTGGAGTAGTGTTGGGCCAGCGTTATAGACAGTTTGTCGGCATTGAAACATGTATGGGCTGCGACAGCTGACCCGACATTGAACCAAAATTGGATGTGTAGGCCTACATCGTGTGTAGGCCTATCGTAGAGTTATGCGCAGCAGGAGTAACAGGCGAGTATCAAATGAATTTTGGCCAGCACCTGCAATGGTGGTGGGATGAATAAACGTTGAAGCTGAGATATATTTTTCCTCAATTATATCCTGGACATTTAGGATTCTGGCTCACGAGGAAGACCAATACAGTTATGTTTACCAAATATTAATGAATTTTTGTCTATATAGAACTCATACAGCCTAAATCCGGGCCTCGGAGTTCCGGAAGTGCTTTTTTATTTCTTCTTTTTATTTTTTTTTGTTACGGGTGATTTTGGCGAATGCGAGTAACCTCACCACAAGGTAAGCTCGCCACAGGTAATCTCACCGCAGATTTGGTAACCTCGCCACAGCCTGCCAGAGCAATCTCGCCAAAGCTTTGGTAACCTCGTCACAACTTTGCCACATCTGTCATATTCATATTTATCAGCCTCATCAGATAGTTTAACCAGTTAATATCTATATACCTTCAAACTGCTAACTTGAAAAATGTCTGAAGAGATTTTGATTGATAACTAACTGTGCTTAGTGCCATAGAGTTGTTATTACCACATTGAATAAACATGTTAACAGGTCTGTTAATTTGTAACCTACTAGGCTTCTGTTAATTTGTAGCCTACTTAACACTAGCTAACATAACAGAAGATCAGACTACTTTTGCTTAAAATTAAGATAACGACCCACAAGATCCATTTAACACTCAGCTGTTGAGTCCGAACGCATTCAGAGTGTCGAACACAACTCATGAGATTAACTCATAAGGTGATGTCGTGAAATAAGCGTGAGATCAAGCGGCAACGGTGGCCTATCCAGGAACGTTGTTATAACCTTTTAACACGTTGCATAATGAACCCACTTTAATTGATATACGTACAACACCAGAAATAAATATTATATAAAAAATTAAAAAATGATATCAGATTTATTCTGAAGCAGACTTTTTCACAGGACATTTTATTTTTACAGTAATTATAAGCATATGAGCATTCCTTTAACCCTTTCATCACTGGCAGTAAGCTTACTCTTGTACTGGCCAAAGAGAGGGACTCTATAAACCGAGTGCAAGGTTTTACGTAGATTCAGGTTGTCTTTTCTTTGTGTACATTTCCTATTGCCCACCGAGGTCACTTCAAGGTCATTTCAGGTAAGATCAGCCGAAAAAAAATTTGGGGGGGCATTTTTTTGCAATAATTCATCGGTTTAAGAGTTAATATATTAGACACTATCAACCAATTTTCAACAATATTTATGTACAAAATAAATTTGTAGGACAATTAATATCGTCATATATTTTTACATTTTGTGTTTATTTTTTGCTGTTGATTTCAATAGCATCTACATCTACATCTACACCAGGTTGAAGGTAGAGGCTAGCTTTTGAAAATACATTGATATCATAAATGCGGATATAACAGGTGTGGCTAAGTTGTGGCGAGGTAACTCAGCCCCCTGTTGCGAGGTTACCAAAGCTGTGGCGACATTACTCAGCCCCCTGGGCGAGGTTACCTTGTGGCGAGGCTACCTGTTACCATTTTGGCCATGCTATTTCTCACTCAGTTCACAAGTAATCGACTTCAAACTTTGGCACAATTCTTTCATCTTCCCTAGCAAGTTATCCTACCCACGAGCCCGCAGGGCGATACCTTGCTCTATCGAGCCTAGCGTTCACCTATTTTAAATAGCGAGATACCTTGAATTTTGTGCATGCTGTGTCTCAGGACCGGCCAATCAGAAAGCGCTTGACAGCTGCCTGAGAGCAAAGCTTGCTGTTTTCGTTGATGATAGATTAAAAAGTTCATAATCTCACGCTGATGTCACTGTGCACCGAACTCCCTGATGGCAGCCACTATATGATCACTGGCCGCCATGAGGGAGTTCGATACACCTCACTATCCAAAATGTGAGATTTCCAACTTGTATATATGATACATCTGGCAACAGAAACAGGTAAATGTCCTAAGAGCTGAACAAAAGGTCAATTCTTCGTGACCCTTAAATAAATTCGGAACATCCCATGAGGTTTGAATCTCAGACACACCACAAAATGCCCACAGACAGATATAGTACTCGATACGGCCAGGCTCCTGCAGTAGCACTCGCGTGAGACTGGCCAAGGGAAGATGAGTTCCTTAGGCAGGCTATTGAGCACCATTTACATTTAACAATCAAAATACATATATATTCACTGATGTTTCAATGACGGGCCAGCCTCACAGACAGTAGCCCATCATTGAACCAACCTTGGGTGTTGAATATGGACAGTAGAAAATTTTTGAATTATGAAGTGACTGCTGCAGAAGACTGTCAGGTACTCTAGAATGCGAGGTACTGACAGTCACCCACAGGAAACAACCAACTTACTTAACTGTATGCATGACCAAAACAGAGTGGAGACCACACTTGGAGTATGCATGCACAGTGCCCCCATACACAAGTGAATGTCAGGACTCGAGGCTTGACTCTGTGCAAAGGAGGGCTGCATGTCCGGTATGTGTGTAACAGTTGGAATAACACCAGCAGTGTGTCAGCAATGCTACATGAGATGAGCTGGAAATCTCTTGCTAGACAGAGAGGAATGCTAGGCTATACATGCTTTATAAAGTCGTGCATGGCCTAGTGGATATACCTTGAATGTAGAACAAGGTCTTGACTCGATCCTAATTACTCACAGTGCACAAGAGGATCTCACACTTTGAAATATGCAGCTATCCTCCCCCATAATGACGCTTTCAAATTATCCTTCATTCCACGCACAATTATTGCATAGAATGCGTTACCCCCAATTGTAGTTGACTCCTTGAACTCATTCAGGGTGACACTCTCGGCTATGTAAACTACATAACTACAGTTTTTAATCTGCACTATTGTTTGTTACAGTTCACTGCACAAATTTTCACATTTTTACTTTTAATTTTACGTAATCACCATTAACGGCGAATAAAATTTTGTATCAAGAGTGATTGCTGTATTAGAAGAAGAGTAAAGGCTTTGTAAAAAGAAACATCGAGACAAGATCGCATTACACCAGGACAAAAGCATATAAAGCACTTGCTCGTCCTCACCTCGCCTCGAGTACTGTGCTAGTGTGTGGGCTCCACATTCTCGAAGTGCAATACAAAAGGTGGAGATGGTGCAGAGACGTGCAGCCAGAATTTTTTTGAGACGCTATCACAACACCAGTAGCATCTCAAATATGCTAGAACAACTTCAGTGGCCTACATTAGCCCAGCGATGGTGTTGCCTTCACTTTACTATGTTGTTTAAAATCACCAACAATATTGTTGCAATAAAACCTACTCTTGACTCGTACCACCACCAAAACATATTCAATGTCTTTTCTACCCTACCGAATCATGCAAACATTCATATTTTCCTCGAATAATTCCACTCTGAAACAATTTACCAAACTCAATAGTACTCTCCTCATCGCAAAACGCATTAAAAACTGCAGTTGTCCATCATATCTGCAGTTTTGCCTCACAATCCTTTTAACTGAAACCATTTTTAACATGCACCCTGTTGGAAAGCTACTCCTTTTCCTTAGTTTATTTTTTTACTAACAAACAAATTGTTAGTAGCTTTTCCCACCTACTCACATCATAAGACTACCATCAACAGAGATTGCCGAGAGTAAGTAGTTTTGCCACTTACACTCCGTGATTTTGTACTAGACAGTTTACATGACCAAGCAGTACACTAGTAGAGATTGTACTTTAAGTTTAGTGCAAGATCGCTTTTTCTGGCCTGGCTTGTGGACTGACTTGATATTTACAATCGGTGCTTCATTGTCAGTTCTAATCTACAAATTGATACATCGTTCACATGTTTTTATTTTATTCTCAATATCAGTTCGCATTCCAGGCCAGAGAAAGTAATCTTGCACTAAACTTAAATTACAATGTTAACACTGGTGTCTGGCTTGGGCGCCAATGTAGCAGTCTTGAAACTATACAGCCCTTGGATCGAACCACCAACCCTTTAAAATGACCAACAATATTGTGGCAATATACCCTATATACTCTTTACTCATACTACCACCAGAATATATTCAATGTCTTTTCAACCCTACAGATGCAATATCGAATCATTCAAACATTCATTGTCCTCGAACAATTCCAGTAGTGCTTCAACTTAAATAATGTAGGTATGCACCTGGCCTGATATATCCCTGTACAGGACATGGTGTGGGCGCATCCAGTTTTTAAATTTGGTTATTCTATATCTTTTGAATCACGTCACGCGAAGCAATCTCTAACCTGTTGGTGTGTACTTAGATATACATACGGATCAAGAATTATATTACCACGGCACAACTTACTCTTTTCCCACTAGTACGACTATATGCGTTTTATTCTGTTTTACATGTGTAAATGTGAATTGACATAATTTAACCGTCATTTTTAAAAAAAACTGCAAGGTATATGCTTGAATAAATCGTTACTCTTCAGTACTATTTTTTTCGATACAAAAAATATATATACACGATTGCTTAAAAATCACACATTTTTACTTTCCAAACCACTTCATCTCGGGGCCCGACATTGTCCTTGAAGATATCACTAGGACTATTATACTATGATGGGCGAAAATGTGGCCTACGGTAGACATGCATGACCTCGATCACTGTTATCCATATATGATCAAAACAAGATCAACAACGCTGGCTATAAAATATTTTAAATCATTTGACACGCAGTGTGTCAGGAATTTGATGATAAATCATGAGGTCGTTGCCCAGGGTCGTTCAAAAACGATCAGATCAAAAGACAATTATGGATAATTTGATGGCAGATAGCCGTCCCGGCGGGCAGCTATAAAATCGAACCCTTGTTCCCACAGAGAATATAGGCTCTGGAAATAGTCCTTCAGTGTGTCATATGTCATATATATATATCCAATAAGCTCACTATCATATCATTGCGCGGCAGTCGGACACATATCATTAATTATGCAATGGATTAACTATCATTTCATTGCAAGTAGGCCCTATATATGAGCGACACCACGGTGGACACAGATATGTGGGAATGTTAAGTGGGTCCACCGGTAGGGTGAACGGCGAGACCCGCCTATCATTCACCATCTTATTAATAACTTCATTCTTTCCCCGTCAGGTCGACGGTTCCGATTGACTTCACAAAACTCTTCTTCAGTTCATTGTATTTATTGGTCTAGACACAAAACATTGGCAATGCACAACCCTGCGCACGACACGTCCCTAGGCTAACTCCAAGTGGACGACCTGCAATACGTCTGCAGTCGTCAAGAGCTAGATTACAAGTGCGGGAAAATGGCAATCGGATTTATGCACACGGCACTGGAGTACTGAAACGAGGCAGTCATCCCACTGTCTCTCCGCGTCCGGGGAGACCGGGGGCGACTGTCATGGTGATCGAGCGTGGCAGGGATCCTACAGATAGATGGCTAAATATGACGTTTCAGTGATGGTTTAATGACATTGTTTTAATGCTCAAGGTCAATCATATATCAAAGGAGTCATCAGTCCCGATCACCAGCCCTGGCATTGTGATGCCTGAGCGCTACGAATCTAGGCAAATAGTCGAATCATAGTAGTGGTAGATTTATTCAGCATTCAAAAATAGGTTGAACACTTGTAACAGTGTTGAAACTGCCCAGCCCGGGAAATTAACCACCGACCTTGGCATCGTAATGCCTGAGCGCTACGAATCTAGTCAAAGAGTCAACTCGTTTGCCAGAGTAGTAATCACTGCAGTCTGCCATGCACACACCCGGCTACATATATGAACAGTAATAATTACGATGAGAAATAAAGTTACTTTCATAAACAATTTAAATTATTTTAATCAGCCTATCATCATCGTTATGGATACCTTTAACTGAAAATATCTTATTTTATAGGAGCTGAGCCGCCGACCGGACTAATCTAAAGATCCTTCAGCTACTCCATATATTGATAATAATGTACGAAGTGACTCACATGCCGGTGATGACAAGTCTGGAAGCTTGGTGATATGTCATACTAAAGAGCGCAATTAACCCTCCTCATGCTATAGATCACATCCATATACATAGCCATATTTAATAAATGTTAATTGCGTTTTAGGTGGTGTAATTATATTCTTTGTAATCATGACCCCTAGATGTCCAGTAGTCTAAGTACCGGTCTATGTTCCGGCACGCCATACCGGCGTTCTAGACATATACTGATATAGGCCTACCTCTATACACTTGTAGCCTACACCGGTATGCCGGCGCACCAGTCCATCATCTAGGACGTGTGAGTCAATAATAATAATAATAATAATAATAATAATAATAATAATAATAATAATAATAATAATAATAATAATAATAATAATAATAATAATAATAATAATAATAATAATAATAATAATAATAATAATAATAATAATAATAATAATAATAAACTTCATTTATACTATAGAGGGTAGACCATTCATAGTACATCGTACTAATTTGCAATGGGCCCTCTTTATGCACATGCATTAGTACAATGATTACAAATTGTCCAGAACTAAAATAATAAATATGTTTTAAAACCAATTTGGGCAATTAGAATGGGGTATATCTAACAAATTATTTATCATTTGGAAATGACCCTTCTCGAAAGAAAAGTTTTACAATAACCCTTTTGTGCTATATTTATATTCACCTCTGTCAAAATCCACACTTGGAAAACATAAACAAACAACTCGACAGAAGTTGAAATGGCGGGCGCACCTTCTGTGTTTTTACTTAATGTTAACGGCCAAATAGAGCATGCTGAGGTGAATATTATTTTTACAATGTGTCATTGTAGTTTTTACATATAGACCCTATTCAAATTTTGTTTAATGCAAATTATTGTAGAAAACGACCAACAAATAGATTTTCGACGAAGCCATAAATTTAGCATGTTCAGGCATGCTGGCTTCATTTTCACTATTTATCGCTCACATAAACGGAAAATATCAATTTCCATTCCAATTAAAGGGGTTCTATTAGAATGACAAGATTTTATAAATGGGGACTATAATGTGAGGGTGTGCTCCTCTTTTTAGGGAGAGAGTTGAGCTCCTGTAATAACACAGTGATGCCCGTCAATAAGCTGAAAAGCTGATTGTGTTTAAATCAAGGCAGTGTCTAACCGTACGTGACCGTATCAAATCAAATCAATTGAAATTTGTTTAGCCACCTGACAAAAAAATTAACTTGGGAGTTCATCAGCCAGGATTATTGAATTTCGCGGATTTCTCAGTCAATTCTCAACCAATTTTCATGAAATTTTACACACACTAGACCTATTTTCAATTCATGTCGTGACTACCCTCAGCCTGAAAATTTCGCAAAGTTTCGATAAGTATTTTAAAAGTTAAACCATTTGACATGTAATGAAATTATGCGACGAAGCTAGTAATGGGTTTATAGAGGGCAACATTTTTATTTATTTACTACATTTCAAATGGTCTAACTTCTTAAACAGTGTTTCATCTAGCTCTTTCTAACATGGCGCAGTGCCATGTTGCCTTTTGTGAGCGCCATGTTGCCCTTTATGAGCGCCATGTTGCCCTTCTTGAGTGTCATGTTGCCCTTCATGTGCGCCATGTTGTCCATCTAATATCCAGACAGTGAAATGCCTCTTTGAACTGTTGAACATTACATCATATTCAACCCACCCAGGCCATTGTCACAGTGAAAAACACTCAAGTCACTGATGTCGCACGTTCACACCTATGACGCAATACCTGATAACGGCCTGTGTACATGTTGGTAATAACTGGCAATGTTTACATACCTAACTGATTCTGCTTATACCCTCAATTGGAGAGGGTGTGTGCATGATATAGGGTGCCCCAATGATAGTTGGCGCCATGCCCCTTTTGACTCCTAGATGAAACAGTGTTAAATACCTCTCAAAAATTCCCAAAATTTTCAGGGTAGGCACGACATGAATGGGAAATAGTGTGTGTAAAATTTCATGAAAATTGGTTGAGAATTGACTAAGAAATCAGAGAAATTTATCCACCACGGTTAATGTGAATCAGACTATCACTGACATAGCCTCATAGCCTAGGTATAGTCTGTCCGACGGTGGAGGATGGTCTGAAATGAAAGTTAGCTTTTCGATATCCAGTCAGTCAATTCTCAAGCGATTTTTATGAAATTTTGTAAACCCTATTATCTAGTCATTTGGCATCGATCCTGAAAATTTCGTGAAAAAATATTGGATAGTTCAAAAGTTAGACTTGTATGTACAAAAAACAGATTTTTATATTTTTCAAAATCATTGGGATTTATATAAAATCCCTATGGGTTTACCATGGTTTTGCCCACGGTGGACGGCGCTGGGCGGTATCACCCAGCATTCTGACACACCGCCCACCACAACAGTTGGAAAAAATATGGAAAACTGAGTATTTTGAGTATAAAAACATGGCTGTAGTATAAAAATTGACATTTCTGATGCCAAGACCGCCCACCACTGCCCAATGTCTGGGCAGGACCCTTGTTTACAAGTATAAAATGCATTGTTAACAGATAATCCACTATTCAGTGTATGAACTATTAACTACTTCCCCTGCATTTTATTATCACTTTCTGAATTTATATGTCATGAATGGTCAGGTTTTCATAGGAAAAATATTTGATTAAGTGGGCTACTGGAGTTTGATGTGGGCGACCAAAATTAGCATCTTGGGGGGCTCACATGGCTACCAGAGTTTTTGTAGGTATTTTGGCCCCTGAACATGTATAAACCCATTGAACTTCATTCCGGTTTATTCTCAGAATTGCGTTACATGTCAAATGGTCTAACTTTTAAAATACTAAATGGAATTTCAAAAAGCTAACTTTGATTTTGGACCATCCTCCACCGTCGGACAGAATATAGGTATGTCCGAAGATGTCATTTTGGTGTTTTTTAAGTGTTTTTTCAGGATTTATGTGAATTTGTGATACATTGCATTGTTTGTTTGTTCTTTTTGCTCACTTTTACTGGTAGAAATGAAGCCATCATTGTACAATTAGAAGAATTATTTGTTTTGAATGGCATTTTTATCACCTGTTCGAGGGGTTCCCATCATTAGATTGCTCGCAATTACGAAAAATTATGCCAGCTCTCGCCTTTAATTTCATGATAGCTGCAACAAATGCTTGAATAGGTAAGTGGAACAGGCATGCTGTGGCCCCTTCTGAACCTTTTTTTCACACAGGTGCCATTTAAAAAAAATTTGTAAAAAAATGCAAAAAAATAAAAATAGACTATGTCCACTACACTATGAGGAAGTTCTGGAGGACATCATTAAGACTGTTTGGACAGAACAATGTGGGAATCTCAAAGAAATGAGATACCTGGGAAAGGCTGCACTAGTTTACCCAGGGTAAAACCTGGGTGAAGTATTGTTTGCCTACCCTGCACTCCCTTATGGGGCGCACCGAGGGTAAAAATGGAAGTTTCATAGCTATAAGGATGAGAATCCATCAAAAGTTATGTTCTTCCCTGACCCCCTGGTGGACTTAAAAAAAAAAGGCTATGCCCAAATTTCTGATTGTTATGTGCATATATGGTGTATTTGCTACTGTTTCTGTATTGCGGGGCACTCGTTGGGTGCCCTGGTGTATCTAAAAACAAAACTCTCAAACTTGTCCCTATCTCAATTATTGATGACTATTTCATGGCGGCCATTTTCAATTTTGCATGTTAGGCCTAATGATGTCAAGAATGTTCTCATGTGTGTGATTATATTCCTTGATACTGAAACACATGCTTTGGTCAAAAAATCGAGTAGGCCTATAGATCTATCTCAAATATTGGGGAAGATATGATAACTTTAAAGGGACTGGCTCAGGCTATAATCATAAAAAAATCAGTGATTTTATTTTGGCTTATTAATATGACCATATGATGTAAACATGTCCATAGACTAGAACTGCAAAAGTTTTTTATTTTTTGTGCTGCGCATTTACCAGTCAGGCTAGATATAGAGACAAAATTCTTATTTTTGACATGGTTGTCCAAAATAAGAAATCAGGAATTTCGTCTCTATATCTAGCCTAACTTATTATTTATAGATATCATGTTGCACAGTTAGATGGCAGTGATGTACTATAACTGTAGACTAGGCATTTGTGCTGTAAGACCTCAATGTCATGAATGCTGACATGAGAATTTGACCTCATTACCATTTGAGTTGGCTCCAGAGGACCAGATGCTGGGCATGCGCAGTGACAAATGCAAACCGGTATTTTTTTAGCCTCCATGGTCTAAAGCGAAAGTTGCATGTTAAGCCTGAGAAAATTCCCTGTAGGTGTGTACTGACCTTTGACCTGGATCACACACTGATCCAGAGTTTCCACTAAAGCGTTATAGCGTAGCGGCCCCGCTACACTTTACTTTTTGGCCGTTACGCTTACAAAATGCCGCTACGCTTTATTGATTTACCGATACGCTTTAATAGTTGCCGCTACGCTTGCCGTAAAACTACAGATGACAGCCACTAGAGCCAGCGCTGGGTAAGCCTTAGCAGGGAGGTGTATGGTGTATGGCCTTTCTTAGCGCGCGCAATGGTTATCACACGTGGTCCTGGTCAGGCCATCACACGAGTTATTATCTAGATCTGATAAGACGTTGATATGATCATCCATGTTGCCGTCACTGTCAAGATCATAGTCCCATGTTCATAAGCGGAGTGATATGTCCTTTACATCGTCTAATGCTCACTTATGATCTCCATGTACGTTTAGTCTCTGTCGCACACACTCTCTGATTCACTCGTCTCTCAATCACTCCCTGTCTCAGTCTCTGGCTCTGTCTCTCTCCCTCTCTCTGAATCTCTGCATCTCTCTCTCTATCTGAATCTCTGTGTCTCCTCCCCAAGTTCGTCATGTTCGTTGGACCCCATATTTTTATATCCTAGGAGCTATCGGCTCCGCTTGTTCCTGGCCAGCCATCTCGGCTCTGGCTGACGCCCAGTACTCTTAAATATGGCAACCAGTATTCACAATGTTTAAATCCGTCCGTATCTATTCACGTCCCTCCACCACGGCCGTCAGTCCGCCTCACGCCCAAGCTACAGGCTTCTCACATATCCATCAGGCTACGGGCCACACTACGACCTCTGGCATTATTACACAATCTCGTCTGCCTGCCTGCCCTATTTGAACCGTTCGAATCCTTCTCTGCGTAGCTCGACTTGGCCTGGCTAAGCAATCTGGCTGGGTCGTCGTTTGTATATCCGACCCCCTCTCTGGCTGACGTCTGGCCGTAACACTACAAGTACTGTGGCGTAAATATGGCTTACCACTTTTAAAAGATGCTATACATTGTCTGTGTTAGTGTAACTAACGCCTGAGTTAGTGTAACTAACATGTGCGACGTCAATCCAGCATTGAACCAACTATGAGTCAACATGTATGCATATAAATAGTGGCGATGATTGGACCTAACATTATAATTCATGAAATTATACATGAAATATTTTCAATTTAGTTATTTTTTCAACAAAAAAAAACGAGAAATCTATTCTAGATATCCCAGTGGCGATGGATATATATAAAAAATCCAAAATAATATAACACTAGAAATATAGGCCCATGAATAATAATGTGTTTTATTTTGTAGCCCCCCCCCCCCCCTATTACTTTAAAAAAATATAATTCATGAAATTATACATGAAATTTGTCCAATTTATTTATTTTTTCAACAAAAAAAATATGTGAAACCTATTTTAGATATCCTCAGAAACACCAAAAAACACCTTATATTTAAAAAAATTATTGGGGGAACTTACCCCGCTACTTTGTGTTCGCCCTTCAGGGGAACACAATAGCACGCGTAATTCGCGCTTGCAAATTTTCATATTATTCTCAAAAGCCACCACGCTTACATTTATTTCTGGGGGAAACTCTGTGATCACGCACGGTAACCATAAGACCCACGTGGTGGCCGCTTCGCGGGCACGGCCGTGGGCTATTAAACAAGGCCAAGGGGATCAACTGTATCACAGCAAAATGCATGTAAGCATCATCTTTCATGGCCTCCAAAACATTTTTTCATCCTGAAAATTGCACCTACCTCATCCATAGTTATTACTCTTTCTAATCTGAATCTGCTGCCCTGAGTATATCTATAAATCTAGTACAAATTCAGGTTTTAGCCACACCATATTCATCTTGAAATCATCTGTATTGACTTCCCCGACTAGTCTGGTACACTCATGTCACAAAACAATATCATGTGAGCAGGTGACAGAAAATATCAGATAGGCCAAGCCTATTAATCACATCTGCTTATTGTCAGATTATTTAGAATCTTTAGAATAAAACATTTCAAAACCTCTCTGGCGCTATTTTAATTCAAAGCGTCAGGATGGAAAAGGTGTCTCTCTCCTTTGTTTCATTCTGATAGCAGACGTAAGGTCGAAATACTTGAAAAAAACAGTTTTGCTCAGTTTTTACTTTGGAAGACATCACAAATATACCGGTACATAAATTACCAGGACCACTGAATACCGCAATGTCTTAATTGCTGTTCAAGGGATAACTAAATTGTTTTAGTGTTTAAACGGCAGAAAGGCATCCGGACCAGACAAGCCCCATCATTTGATTCTGAAAAATGCTACCAACTATATATTTCCCTGTAAACCTTTTCTGAAAAGTTGTTTCCACGCTTCTAACATCAAAGGCCCTACTGAAATCTAGAACAACAACATCTGTTTGTATCTTGTTTTCATAATTTTGAATAAATGTATCAGTTATAATTAAGAGTTAGTTTTTTTTAATGCGACATAATTTGTTAATAAATGACGAGTTCAAGTGGGTGAATATTTAAATAATATAAATCAGCAGGGAAGATTTATTATTCAACAGCTGAGACATACCACAAAGGTGATGAACTATTTAGAACTGATTATCACATGTGTATCGTTTTGTCTGTACAAATGACTATTGACTGTGATGCTGATTTTGTGTATTTTATTTTATTTACTTTAGTTTCCTGACTTTGACACCATATTTTGCCATTACACATTCGTCTATGGACAAGATTGGGTCGTAACATCAGTAAGTGACTAAAATATTGTATTCAACCCTTGTGCTGCTAAATTTAGTTTTTTCTGTTTTTCATTTATTTAACCCTTTAAGCCCTCACGATGCATCTCTGAAATATGACTTAATTTCCTACACCAGGGGGTTTTAGAGTGACAATTTTTTTGAAACTTTTAACATGTTTAATAATTACAGTATAGTTTTTTCATTTGCCACCCACTTTAAATCATCTTCATCCACTACAAGTTGAAAATTGCGACAGCAATTCGCAGCTTGTGGTGGATGAAGATGACAATGGCAAATTCAGGCTTGAAAGCTGGAAATTACAAACATCTTTTTATTGATGAAAAATCTTTCATATTGAATTGTACTTGATTAACTGAGTATCTACTATATGTGTACTAACCATTTGGTCGATTTCAGGGCCATCAATACTTGATTTTTTTAAAAGCATTCTTGAAGACATATATATAAGTTATTTATCTTTCTATTATTTATCTTTTGTTGATGGAAGACCTGATGTAAAATGCTAATTAAAAAGTAAAATATGATTATCCTGATTATAGTCGCCATTGACACTCATAGAGATAATTAATTCTTATACTTCAATGTACCCATACACTGTTACTGTATGCAAAAGATCCACAGTACATTTAGTTTCCATCTTACTTACGGTAATAATACTTTCTTTTCAGGGACTTGAGGAAGGCTTAACACAGTCAACAAAGAAAAGCAGAGATGAAAGACAAATGTTTGTCCTCAATTTCCCCATTGATATCACGTTTAAAACTACAAACCCTTTTGGATGTAAGTCTGAGTGAATCTACGATGAAAATGTTGATGGTAGTCATGAGTATTTAAAAACATTCCAAGGTGTCTAAATTTTAATTTAATTTTAATATCCACTAAAATTTAAATTTAATAGATTTTTAAGAAATTTAATATGCAATTCTGCCCCCTTTGCTAATCATGCTGATCGAATATAAAATCTTTTTTACAAATACATTAATGAAGTGGATTTTATTCAAGTCAAAGCTTGAAGGATAAAATCAATAATCATTTTCAAACAAAGTGTTCTCTGCACATATTTAACCATTGAAGCACTAAATTAAATAATTTAAATTTAACCCACTGGTCTCGCTACTGTGATCCACAAATTCAAAATTACTTATATTTCCTTAATTCGATACCAAGCATTTTCAAAGCTTGAAGGATAAAATCAATAATCATTTTCAAACAAAGTGTTCTCTGCACATATTTAACCATTGAAGCACTAAATTAAATAATTTTAATTTAACCCACTAGTCTCGCTACTGTGATCTACAAATTCAAAATTACTTATATTTCCTTAATTCGATACCAAGCATTTTCAAATATTGATGTTCAAACACTCATTTCATTCTCAATACCAGTGATTTGATCGGTTATAGTGGAAATCACTTTAACTTGTAGCGCATGTGTTTTGCCAATTCTGAGTCAATTCTCAATCGGTGATCATGGCATGGAGTATCCCGCCAAATACAGTGAAATTTTCATACATAAATATTGTATACCGGTAGTTCAAAAGTTAGACTATTTGACATGTAATAATTGGTGATTACAACGACGGTCCCTCTATAAACTGGTTAATCTGGTTAAAATTAATTTTTAAGCCCCGGATTGTATTACATGCCAAATGATCTAAATTTTAAAATGCTCGCCCTTAATATTTTTAATTTGTTTTATTATCAGATCAAATCACTGTTATTGGGAACGAAATTTCCAAATGTTTGTTCTCAAATTAAACAAATATGAGTTATTTTCGCCCACTTGAAGTTGTGAATTGTGGCAGCAAGACACATCTGAAGTGGGTGAAAATTCAAATAAATTAACTTAGTGAGATAAGGGCTAATTTGTTATAGGGTATTACTGTGCATCTACTGAATAAATGTTTTTATTTTGGGCCAATAGATATCTCCTAAATGGTAGGCCTATTTGATTAACCTTTACCATGTTTACAGCAAGGGGACCGTTATACGTCAGAATCTGACGCCTAAGACAGTCCTCGCAATGAAAGAATTAATAATGTGTAAGTGTTAATTCTTTCAGTGCGGGGACCTTCTTTATAGTCAGAATCTGACGTCTACAGACGTCAGGCTCTGACTATAAAGCCGATCCCCGCACTAAAAGAATTAAAATATATATAATGGCCGTAGACCCATAACATAGGGATTCAAATGAACCAGAGAGGGCTAACTAAGAAATTTGTGATAATTTGAATTGAAAAAAAACCCCTTTCATCTCCACGGTTTATACAAAAATAATTTGTTGTTGTAAGGGTTTACTGACACCTGTTTGTTTTGTTATAGGGCCTCAGCTAGTACTTCACATGTACGGACCCGATGCCTTCGGTACTGATGTAGTCAGAGGTTATGGTGTGACACACATACCTATCGCACCAGGAAGGTCTGTAATAATATCCCAGCAAACATGAGACATCGACCCAATGTTGGACCATTGTTGGGCCAGCGTCGTAGACGGTGGTCCAACAATGGTCTACCAGGTTGATGTTCTCGTGTTTATTTCATAAAATGGTGTTTTTGTTGAAGAAAGGTATAAATTATTACACAATAAATATATTATGTTATCCGTTGTTATTGACTTTACTGAACAGTAAGTTTGAAAATATTTTTGAAAATATTTTTTGGGTAACTTTTTACAGATGTAAAAATATTTAATACATTTATTCACACATTTATTCACATATAACCTTTTCAGCATAAAATTGTTACTAATCTTTTATTTCTTAATACTAATCTGTTATTTCAACAGGTTGATTCTGCATCACAATATACTTCAGTTGCAGAAAAGAGTACTGTTTTTAGTTGTTTACGTTTATTTAATATTTTTTATTCAGCCTCATTTTAATTTTTTTTCGTACTTGAGTGATGTTGATTTTTTTTTGCTTTCACAACTTTTACTGTTGGTTTTCACTGCATGTCAAATCATCTGAATGTTTCTCTGTTGTTTTCAGACACAAAGTAAAGATTCCGTTATTTGTACCAGAATCCTCATCGCGATTCCAGAAGTTTTTGGCCTGGATGACGGGTCGACGCCCTGAGTATGTGAATCCCCGGGTGTTGGCGCAAGGTGAAGGGCGGGAAGGTGAGAAAAACCCTTGAAGCACTTTATTATCAAAATAAATTTTTCATTCACTTTAAATTATGTCTCGCTACTGCGAACAACAGCTTCAAGTGGGTAAAAATTACTTGCATTTGTATAATTCAACTCAAAACATGTTCTAATCTAACAATTACAACCCTTATGCTGCCAATTTTTTCAGACTATTTTTCATTAATTTGAAGCTGGAATTGCTAACGCAATTTCCAGCTCCAAATGAAGAAAAATAGTTATTTTTTTTAATAAATATACATCTTCAAAATGTAACTATTAGATTAACTAAGCATCTATCACAAAACATTTTAGCAATTTGAGTTGAATTTATTGGTCTGAAATTTGCTTGAAAACCGATATATACATAATGCAAATTCTCCTTTGAATTTTCTGGTTTGAAGGTTTAATAAAAAGCCAAAAAACGGATGTAGACGTGATTAGCACTTTGCTGAAGGCTATGGCATTCAGCACATAAAAACGGGCTTCAGTGGTGAAAGGGTTAAGCCTTTAGGCGCTAGATTAAATAATTAAAATTTTCAACCACTTGAAGTTTTGTCTCGCTATCCCGACCCACAACTTAAGTGGGTGAACATTACACATATTTTTTCAATATGTTTTGCAAATCTTAAGTTTTTTAAATTTTGTGTTTTACACATTTACCAGATATGCATGTTCAAAATAAGAAATACATGAATAAATGATAACGGCTACACGTGCTATGTTGCCACAGCAACCAAAATTTTTATAGACTTCCACACTTCTAGTCTATGGACATACAAATTATGGACATATTGAGGAGTCAAAATAAAAAAGATGATTTTTGGCCTGACA
Organism: Flabesymbios commensalis; assembly: GCA_964017125.1. Classification (NCBI taxonomy): domain Eukaryota; kingdom Metazoa; phylum Annelida; class Polychaeta; order Terebellida; family Flabelligeridae; genus Flabesymbios; species Flabesymbios commensalis. Next base: position 3,268,544 of record OZ024904.1, on the reverse strand, counting down.
GAGCTGACAAAGACGTTTTGATGTTTAAGCACACAATAACAATGATTTAATTGGCTGATAAAACAGATTAAAATTGACTGTAATCATGCTTAGCCTAGAAAAAAAGGGTTAACCCTTAGAGCGCTGAGATATTCAATTGAAATTTTCGGTCACTTGAAGTTGTGTCTCGCTACAGCGATACACAACTTCAAGTGACTGAAAATTCATGTGATTTGTGATATTTAAGCTCCAACATATTTCAGCATTTCCAGATTGAATACATATTTTACTTTTAACAACTGGTTATCAGGGGTTATACATGTGATGTACAGGTGCTAATAAAACACAGAATGTCTACTGTATTCAACATCAGTGCTCTAGGAGTTCAAACACAGATTGTCTACTGTAGTCGCCATCAATGCTCTAGGGGTTAAAACACAGAATTTATACTGTAGTCCACATCAGTGCTCCAGAGGTTAAAACACAGAATGTCTACTGTAGTCCACATCAGTGCTCTAGGGGTTAAAACACAGAATGTCTACTGTTATCGACATCAGTGCTCTAGGGGTTAAAACACAGAATGTCTACTTTAGTCCACATCAGTGCTCTAGGGGTTGAAACACATAATGTCTAGTGTAGTCGCCATCAGTGCTCTAGGGGTTAAAAACCGTGCTGCTCGACTGATTACTGGAGTCGGAATCCGAGACCACATCACACCCGTTCTTAGAGAACTGCATTGGCCGGTAGAGTTGCGCATAAATTTTAAAGTGCTGTTATATATTTTTAAAGCGTTGCATGGTCAGGCATCACAATACTTAGGTCAGTTGTGCTGTGCGTCCTAGTCATCTCAGACAACCTAGAGACTTATTGTTGCAAGTGCCTATGACACAGAGGTCAGCCACAGAGGCAGCTTTTAGTGTACAAGGGACTGTCCTGTGGAATAAACTTCCACATGATATCAATGCAGCAATATTAAAAAAAAAAAGTTAAAAACACATTTTTTAGAATTTACTTTACCTAGCTAATGGTAATATTTATTCATAACTATGTTTATTTATTTTTTTAACATAACTTTATATTTATTGATGTTATTTAATGATGTTATTATTGTTTGAGCGCCATGATCAGCTGTGCTGGATTTGTGCTTATGTTTTTTTTTAAATACTTGAAATAAATAATGTCTACTGTAGTCGACATCAGTGCTCTAGGGGTTAACACACAGAATGGCTACTGTAGTTGACATCAGTGCTCTAAGGGTTAAGCACAGAATGTCTACTGTAGTGGACATCAGTGCTCTAGGGGTTAAGTCAATTAACCCTCTAAGTTCCCTCATCACATCTATTCAACACTATTTGTTACACAATAGACTAAATCTGAAACTGCTTTTTCTTATATGTATTTTCCTGTACCATACATTATAAATGTATAGATATATGCCTTACCCCATTATACTTTCAATGAGCACATATTACCTTTCAACAAAGTGTATCATATATTGTGACAACGCCATTTTTGTTTCAGTGACGCGAGTCAAGACGCAGGGTTTTGCGACGTTGTCATTTAACGTGGTTACAAAGGACATGAAGAAGCTCGGTTACGATGTTGTGGCATCTGACATGATGAACCCTAGCCTACTGGCGACATCTGGTGGGGGAGATGCCAGTGACACAACGCTTACAGCAAAATCATAGCTCTTATATCTGATATATTACCTCTTATCCTGCTGATCACGACTACAGTAGAACCTGTTACTAGCAGCCATTCTTATGAGCAGCTAACCTCCTATGCGAGGCCACTTAGCCATTCCCCAAAATAAGATTCTGATGATCACAACTATAGTAGAGCCTGGGGCCAGTTTCTGTACCGTACTAAAGTAAAAAGTTTTAGTTTTGTACTAAAGTATCTTACAGGAACTGGCCCCTGCGGCCGATTTCCATAACATACTTTTAGTAAAAAGTTAACTTTTTTACTTAAGTATGCTATGTAAACCTCTTCAAAGCTGACAATTTTTTTTAAGTACGATGTTATGAGCAGCCATTCTCAGGAGCAGCTAACCGCCTATGGGAGGCGACTTGAACATTCCCCAATATGACATTTTGTATACGAATGAACCTCTAATGAGCAGCCAGCCACCTGTCTTGAGAGGCTACTTTTCTTGTGTCACAAGAGTGGCTGCTCATAGCAGGTTCCACTGTATTGTCATTTTTAATCTGTTTTATTGGTCGACTAAATCACTGTTATTGGGAATAAAATGTGTGTCTAAACATCAATATTTGTGCTCAAATTAAACAATTTTTTTGTAATTTTTAGTAATTTTCAACCACTTGAAGTCGCAGTAACAAGACACAACTTGAAGTGGGTGTAAATTAAAAAAAAAAAATTTAGCAGGATGAGGGTTAACAGCTTAATTCCCTGGATTTTTTTCATATTTTCATGCACTATGAGCTGTGAAATGCTGCAGCAATTTCAATCCCATAGTGGATGAAAATTAGTCAATTTTATAAAATATTTTTATTCTTTCCATGTTGGAATATGTCAGAATCTGACGTCTACAGATATCCTATTCTGACGCATAAAGACATTCCCCGCTCTAAAAGGGTTAAATTGCTGTCATTGGGAATGAAATGTGTGCTTAACATCAATATTTGCAAATGTTTTGCCTCAAATTAAACAAATATGAGTAATTTTACCCACATGAAGTTGTGGGTCGCGGTAGCAAGACACAACTTCAAGTGGGTAAAAATACTCAGTAAAGTATGAAGTTTAATATCCTGATATTATATAATTATGCTTTATAACTGATCTGAAAGCGAGAGAAAATTAAGATAAGATCAATATTTTGATTTTCAGAGACATTGACTAAATGTTGGACCAATGTTGGTTCAGCGTCGTAGATGGTGGTCCATCATTTGTTCAACATTGGTTCGATGTCTGGTGTTTGCTCGGTAGCCCCTGTTTATTATTACTTTTGTTGGATTTTGTACATTGTCATGCCGACTAGTTGAATCACATTGCCGTCCATTGTTGATCATATTGCTCGCTGTATCTGCGAGACTGCTGTTGCATATTTGACGTATTCCACAATTTGTAGAATGAGGCAGCATTCAAAAGTGTTCTCCAAGTTTTTGTTCCAGCGATTAGTCATTCTTGAGAAGTTGGCCCTGCTGATTTTTTGTCTAGTATTTATCATTCCCTTGAAACTGGAATAGCTAATGCAATTTCCAGCTTTTAATTGTTGAAAAATAGATATTAGCCACATTGAGTTACTACATATTTGATTTCCTGCTCACCTAACAAAGAATATTTCGTCGATTTTAGTGGCATTATACTTTGTTTGAGATTCTATTTTGGACCACATTTAGGAAATAGAAAGTAATTTCCATGCATTTGAATACTGAAATTGCACCTTTATCATAGTGAAAATTGAAATTTGGTAATTCTGCCTCACCGTTAGCCTTATACACAGCGTGTTTTCATGCTGGCTTTAAATGTACATACTACTAGTATTTATTTTTATACATGACTTGTATAGTTTATATTTTCTACTGCGCACTGATGTACTGCAATGAAAAGTAGAACGCAAGGGTATCTTTCTGTCTTGAATTAATATGTATGATGTATTAATGTTAATTACAGATTACACTATTCTATTGAAAATCTATTTTTTAAAGTTTCTTTTCTGAGCAATTTATTTCAAATCATACAGATTACAGTTTTTTAGATATTGTGTATCATCTGAATTTGTGTATCACATCAATCAGATTTTTTTTACTTTGTTAACTCTTTAAAAGTGCTGAAATATTTTTATTTAAACCGTGGGAACCAAAGGGTTTTTTCAATTTGAAATCATCATAAATATCTTATTTAGCTCTTTCCACTTTATTTGAATACCTATGTTAGGGGTCTACAGCTATCATAAATATTTTATCCTTACAGTGCGGGGATGGACTTTAGACATCAGAATCTAACGTCTACAGATGTCAGATTCTGACGTCTAAGATCGGTCCCCGCGCTGAAAAGTTTATACTTGACTATTTAAAATTACCGTTTTAAAAAACAAAGTTATCATCCCTTTGCATTAAAGGTTCTTATCTGACCCTATATATCTCATATACAGTGGCAGATAAGTGGTTTTATTTCAAGCGGACAAATAAATAGTGTGATGTGCAAGGTAATATCAAATTTTATTTAGTTCTAGGAATTTTATATATATAGGACTAATTAAAATAAATTATTTTTATTCGTGCTTGTTTTGTAATATATTTTATGTACAATACAAACTGAAAGTGAACCATATCGTTCATGTTATTATTTTTCTTGAGTCTTGTCACTGCAGGTCAACCCTTTCACTGCTAAGTCACTGCAGGCTAACCCTTTCACTGCTAAGCACATCTATATAGTCTATGACGCAATTATCCGGAGCGCATGGTTTTCGTTGATTTCTCCGTCAATTCTGAACCGATTTTCTTGAAATTTTGCACAGGACATTTCTTAGTCATCTCCTAACATCGGTAAATTTGCGTGAAATTATATTCAATATTTCAAAAGTTAGACTATTCGACATGTAATCAAATTCCAGAAATAGTGTAACAGGTTTATAGAGGGACGTCATATTTTCAATTTACTACATCTCAAATGGTCTAACTTTTACAATTTTGCTTTAAACTTTACGAATTTTTTACCAATGTTGGGACATGACTGGGAAATGTTTAAGAAAATCGGTTAAGAATTGACAGAGAAATCGACAAAAAACATGCGCTCCAGATAATTGTGTCATAGACTATATAGTCATTTTTAACCCTTAGAGCACTGATGTCGACTACAGTAGACATTCTGGTGTTTTACAACACCAACATGACCAGTTGTTGAAAGTAAAATATGCTTTGAATCTTGAAACAAAGATATATGCTGGGACTTAAATTTCACAAATAACACAAATTTGCAGTCACTTGAAATTGTGGATCGCGGTAGCGAGACACAACTTCAAGTGGCTGAAAATTAATTTTTTTTAGCTCAGTGCTCTAAGGGTTAATCTGTTTTATCAGCCGATCGAATCATTGTTATTGGGAATAAAATGTTTATACACCATATTCGCAAATATTTTGTCTCCAATTAAACAAATATGTTAGTCAATTTCACCCACTTGAGGTTGTGGGTCGGGGTAGCGAGACACAACTTCAGCGGTGAAAATTAAAATTTTTAATGTAGCGCTGTAAGTGTCAATTACTTACAATGGCAGTTTGAACTCTTGTGCTACTGAATTGCTCATCATTCTTAGGCCAGGCCATAGGCCGGTAGCCTATTAAGTTTATTTTGCCTGTGTTTGTGTCCTATTCTGGGGAATGAGGGGTGCTGTGTGTGGGAAACGGTTGGCATTTCTGTACACCAGTCCTTATGAACATGTCCAATAAATATAACGTTTCAGGTGCCTAGGTTAAGTACTTTCGTTTTTAAAAAGAGAAAAAATATACCTTCACAATTAAAATATAGTGATGAGAGCTTAAAGGGTTTTGATTAGAATAATGTTGGCCCAGCTTCGCAGACAGTGGCCCAGCATTACATCAGCATTGGGCCAATGTATCTGGTGTTTCTGGCGCCGGGATGGAAAGCGTTACCCATATAGCTACTGTGGAACCATTACTTAAGAAGGCAGGTCTTGATAGTAATCTACTGAAAATTTTTAGACCAATGTCTAACCTCAGGTACTTGTCTAAACATTGGGGCTACAGATGTTCCAACTAGCCTTAAGTGCACGGAATCTTATAGTTATGTTTGATGAGCACATGAACTTGGAGAGCCACGTTAAAAATGTGCGATGCTATTGTTTCCAACATCTCAAGTGGATGAGTGACTTACGCAAGTATATCACAGCTGATGTAGCCAAACAGCTTGTCCACGCGTTCCTGACATCCAGATTGGACAATGGAAATTCTCTACTATATGACCTGCCATCATCCGTGATCCACAAGGTGTAGATATATGGTTCAACATACAGCTGCAAGAGTTATCACATGTACCCAAAAATTTGATTCTATCACGCCTGTTGGGCGGGGGTCCCAGGCTAGTGGTTAGCACCGCTGCCTTTCACGCCAGAGTTCGGGGTTCGGTTCCCGGTCTCGGCGGTTTGAAAGAAACAAAAATGTTTCTTCCCCATCGATGTGTGGAAGTCAATATTGTGGGGAGCCTCCGTGACCGAGAGGTAGCGTGCTTGGCCTCAGACTGCCAGGGCTCGAATTTCGAATCCTGTGTCTGGAGGACAGTGTCATCTCAATCATCTCACCATCCCCAGGAGGTTCTCCTGGCCCAGTTTTAGACACGTGCATTCTCGGTGTCTGGTCCGGTCTTGTGGGATGAGCTGCCGCATGCTATCAAGTGTGCTGAAATATTATCATCGTTCAAGTCACAATTTAAAAAACATCTCTTCTGCCAAGCTTTTAATGTTGGACTTTAAACTATGACTAAACATACGCACACACATGTGTTTCTTATTTTTCTTAATTCAACTTATTATCTTTTCAGCTAGTTAAAGGGACTGGCCCAGGCTAAAATCATCAAAAAATCGGTGATTTTATTTCGGGTTCTTAATATGACCATATGATGTAAACATGTACATAGACTAGAACTGCAAATTTTTATTATTTTTGTGCTGCGCATTCACCAGTTAGGCTAGATATAGAGACGAAAATCCTGATTTGTAATTATTGACAACCATGTCAAAAATAGGAAATGCGGGAATTTCGTCTCTATATCTAGTCTAACTGATGAATGCGCAGCAAAAAAATTATAAAAATTTGCAGTTCTAGTCTATGTACATGTTTACATCATATGGTCATATTAAGAAACCGAAATAAAATCACTGATTTTTTGATGATTTTAGCCTGGGCCAGTCCCTTTAAGTAAATATTATATCAAATATCACTGTTACGCGCCCATGAACGTCCTGAGGCCGGATTTAGGCGCTTTATAAATGCTATATTGATATATTATTATCATAGTCACCCTAATGCAGTAGTCAGAAGACAGGGTACAATCACCCAATGCTGTTTCAATGTCGAGCCAGCGACGAAGACTGTGGGTCAACATTGAAACAGCATTGGGTGAATGTTACGTGTTTGCGCAAAGTTTACAGCGGACCCAGTGATGGATTAGTGTTGGGCTAGCGTCGTAGACGATTGACCAGCATTGAACTAGCAATGGGCTGCGACGCCGGCCCAACATTAAACCGGAATTTGGTGGCTGGGCCCCCATCCACTGTACGAGGTACATCGTAGGCAAGTATTGAATTAATGTTGGCCATATACAGCAGCACCGGCGATGGTGGTTGAAGGAGTACACGTTGAAGATATATTTTAACTTGTCTCCTTGTTTCTTTCCATAATAATAAGAGATTTTACGATCTCTGATTATATCCTGAACATTTAGGAATCTGCTTATGAGGAAGACCAATACACTGTTATGATTAGATAATATTAAGCCAATTTTATAGCACCTAATAATAATAATAATAATAATAATAATAATAATAATAATAATAATAATAATAATAATAATAATAATAATAATAATAATAATAATAATAATAATAATAATAATAATATTCTTTATTTATAGAGGGTGATATTCATACATTTGAGCCAGTCAGAGTAGTGAATCGAGTTGAACAGACTAAAGGCGGGCCTCGGAGTTCTGGAACTTCTGTCCTAGTTTTGCTTTCATTTAAAGCTGGAATTGCTTCACAGGACGAAGAAATATTTATATTTTATGAATATCTTGAAAATTCTTTTTTTAAACTGAATATCTAATGTTAACCGTTTTATCAATTTCAATGACATTATATTTTCTGTGAATCTACCTTCGAACTGCATAATATACAGTCCTAGCAGCATAAGACCGAATATAGAATGTTGCTTCTTAAGGTAGAAGATATATGACATTTTTGCTTCTGCAGGACGAAATGTGAAATATGAAATGACAGTATATTGCTGTATAGGCCTAGGCCTAATCCCTCCAGACAGTATCAGTGCTACCCACAGCCTGAAATATACCTACAAATTTATTTAGATAATTTCATTCAGTATGATATTTGATCTATTTATTTATTCACCATTCACTTCATACAGATCCATGTTTTATATGTGATTCCCTTCTATGTAATAATTCCTGTATTTTGTATGCTGTATTAATTGTTGCTATATAGAATTAGCCCAGGTCAGATAATATTCCATTGATTTTTATCAAGTAGTCGGACCTACATATAGTAGTCTATGTCGTATTATAAAAATCCGAATTTAACATTGTAGTATGAAAAAAGGCTAAATGATTGACAACAAAACCACATAATTTGGGATATTTTACCTCATTTGTGACAAGGTTCAAGACAATGTTCATTGATTATAAAAAAAACGTAAAAATGTTGAACCCCCAACCCGTTCCTACAAGGTTAATTGTTCACAACTCTCCCTCGGCATTTCCACAACCAAATAGACACTTTAGCTTGACAACATCTCCAAACCATCAGCGGACATTACAACTCAGATTAAAGGCTCCTACAGCGTTATAGTAATGACATAAAATTTTCCCAATGTTCGCCTACCCGGTATGACTGGGCCGTCTAACTCATTTACTGCGCGAGGCCCAGTCACACTGACCGCCATTTTGTTTCCACAGCCAGCTGTGTAAAAACGACACTCGCGCTGACTACCAAAAAACTCGGATGTCATGAAATTGAGACGAATATTTCAAGTGCCTAGGAAAACTAGTCCATTTTCAGTAGGCGTAAATTTTTGATCATATTAGAACTATTACAATTAAAAATGGAGGTCACTGTGTCAGAGCCTTGCGATGTCATCAGGGTAATGTTCGCCTAATATGAGGAGTGAAATGTGGTCACTTACCTACAATAATCGTAAAATGTCAACAATCTTCATTAAACATTCTTATAACGTCTACAATATTCCTCAAATGCTTATCGGAATCTTGCACGATGTAGCAAATTTACATGTCTCTTCCTGTTTCCAAAGCTAAGGGAACCCATCAGAAGTTGCAACATTGTGTAATGGCCGTGTTGGCCTGGATGACAGGGTCTAAGCTGAAGCCTAATCCTAGTTGGACTGACTTTCTTCTCATTCCACATTCTTAAGTAATTCCACATGCCTAATTCTAGGTCAAGACACAAATCCATCTGCATCAGCCAAAAATATCGGTGTAGTATTCGACAGTAGCCCGGATTTCCGAAAAAAAATATCTCAAAAAAAAGACATATCCCAAACATGTAGGGCATGCTTCTATCATATCCGTGTCCTGCGTCGAATTCGAAAAATTCTGTCCTTAGATCTTCCCATGCAAATTGCAGTGGCACTGGTCAGTAGCAAATTAGATTATTGTAGCTCACTTTCCCAAAATATGCCATAAAAAGATATCGCAACATATCAACGCGTTCAAAACTGCCTTGCAAAAGTGGTAACCAAGGCCCCCACGTTTTAGTTGTTCCGTTCCTATTCTGAAACGATTACATTGGCTTCCTGTCAAATTTCTTATTTATTTCAGAATATGCACAAATACTTTCCGAACCCTAAATGACAACCAGCCTACATATCTGGCTGATTTACTTGTTTGTCTGAAATGATCGAGATATCTACACTACAATTTCAAATCGATTTGTTGGTATCGTATCTGGCCCAGCCTTAACTGGGCTGCTCTAGTTTGGGTTTTGGCTATGCCTGTATGCAACAGGGTGTTACAAATAGAACATATTTTATTAGTTTATTTAAACAGAGATTACGTGATCAATACATTCAACAATGGTTTACTTCAGTAAGTACCAGGTCGAACTGTTCAATATACAATAATATAACAAACCACTTTCGATGTCAACATTATTTCCATATGGGAACAAATTGTAAGCACAGAATTTCTCTTATAAGATTTCGAACCAAGAATCATTCACTACCAAATGTAATTCAAGGCAGAGGGAGAAATCGCAGACCCTACAACGAGCGGCTGTGTCCAACATTTAATGTCCTAGGAGATGAATTTCATTGTTTGTTTGAATGTGAGAACACACGTCACATCAGACATGTGTTACCCCGCTATTACACTTTTAGGCCAAATATGTTCAAATTTTCCTCTGTCTTATCTTCTGAAGAACCATCTGTGTTGAGAAAATTTGCAAATTTTTTATATCTACGTGATTCTTAGTCTTAGAGCCAATTTTCTCATACAAACACATACAAAATTGTTCACGCTTTATCTGTTGCCACACTATTTTACGCGTCAAACATGCACTTGTTTATATTTCTATATGTATGCACACAGATTGTAAATCTATTGCTGAATAAACTCACTTACTTATGGAACTGTGCCAATATGTAATGCCGAAACAATTTTAACATTCCGGAAATTACTTAAATCTCACCTATTTGATATGGCTTTCCCACCCTAGCTCCTCAACAGCCTGGCTCCCTGTTGACGAACCTGCTTTAAAGGCCTCGATTATGACACATGATCACGCTAAAGATTTGTGCGCTTTTGAGCTCGGTCCGCTGAGTATGTGATATGTAGAATGTATGCTAGAATGTATGCTAGAGCATACTTGCAACAGAACAGTTAGGACTGACAAGATGATTCTGAAGGGTCCAGTCCAACCATTTACTCATCACTCATCACTTTCATCGAAACTCATAACTGTCATCTTATTCTTCATGATCAACCTGGTCATCTTTTTCCCGATCACCAGCATCCAGGAGATCAACCAGCGAGGTTGACAGGACAAGACAACATGATCACAGTGGTTCCAAGACTCCCAGGTCAGTCTTTATTCACCCCTGTTGCTCCTCGTACATGCACGTAGCAACCCTGTGGTTCACATGCTGGATGTGTGGCTCCAAAGCAGACTGGTACGGGGAAGGCGAAAGAGGTCGATTCTAGACTTGGAAATTAGTTTCTTGTCTTCTCTCACCATCTTGTGGGGCAGCTTGACATGGACGGCTTTCACAGAAGATTTACTATTAATGTGTCCGTACACCAGATACGTATGCAAACTGCTCCAGCTGTTTCATCACCCGAGGCTTGACATTTGACGTCGTAACCCATTTGCCTGAATGTTTTGTAGAACCTGGTATTCTTTTCCAGCTTTTTAGGTGGCCCCACCTTTCCCTTGTCTTTGAATGAACTGGTTAAATCCTCTCCACTGAACACACATTAGCCGAGGGGAGTGGCACAGTAGGCCTACGTTGATAGTCTTCTCCGAGAGACTCAGTCACGTCAGGTAATTGTATGTTGACAATCTGTCTATGTCACACAGTCATATTGATTGAATAGGCATGATGCAGTAGAATCACAAATATGTCTGGTACTCCACCTGTGTTTTGATAAATTAAAACACTTGGCATGATTAAAATAAAATATTATGGTATTAGACAACGCAGTAGCAAGACTAGTAACATAACACAATCTTACCTAGCTATCTGTTGTAACAAATTGATGAATTATACCCTCCGCAATGAGGACTGCCATAATTGTTCTGTCGAGCCTGAAAGCTGCCTGCATACCACTCCATACAGCATAACTGACATAACTGTTTCTTTGTGTCATCGTTTGCAAGGAAGCTCTTGGAATAATATGGCTACCTGACAAATGTTCCAGCTAGAATGATCTCTGGGCTGCTACGTCTCAACCTCTCCTGCGCTTTGATAGACCCAGGATGATAACTGTCAGTCGAGATCGCCGTCTGATCGAGTATCTGTATGCATATCTCACAACAGGTCGGGGGTTGGTAATGATATGTAGCAGTGCCATGCCATCCTGTATGTACAAATCGTCAACTCTTTGGGGTATGGCAGATTGTCTGAGGTAGCGTCTTCCAGAAGGTAGGGCCTAGTCAAGGAAGGTGACTTTGTTGATTTTCGAGGAAAAACCATTTGGTGACCCAAGCCAAGTAGGTACAGCCATAAGTCATGAGATCCTCCAAGTCAATTGGTTCATTTAGACTTTACGAGGAGCGGGGATGCCACGTTGCTTTGCTTCTGGTACTGGATGACTTGAGATGATAGATTCACATAGTAAAACAGGTTGACACAGCTTACCATTTGAAAACCAATGAATATAGTTGTGAATGAGATTTTAACTGATTACCTTTCCCTGAGAGGAAGTTATGTTGATGTTGTTGTTGTCAGCTTTTCAGAATTGAGTTCCATATTGTCTGATTTTAGTGACCACCATTGGTCTTGTGAAAGCCCACAGAATGTTACGGCAAAAAAGACAACGGCGTTCTGGTACTGATCCACACTTCCAAGAATGTAAGCTTGTGCAAGAACATCAGCACGAACGATAACCGAACTGTGCAGAAGCCAGAATAAAAAGACAACATGTGTGCTCTTTGGGAATTTTTTGAAAGCTTGATAGACCTGATTCATCATAGCCATCCAGTTCATCGACATAGAGCAAGTGCAATGACGATAGCAAGAGAACCTCATTATGTTGGACAACATGTTCTTCAGTACGAATACAAGTGCCTTCTCATGGACATATCAGATCGCACTGAAAAAAGTTTTACTATGTTCTTTGACCCTCAAAATAAGGTCTGAAAACTTGTTATATGCAGTTATCTTTAATATTGGCTGAGCTATGGCGAAAAATAGACTTCCCGTTAATGGCGGCAATATTTTGCGTAATAACATGTGTTAGACACATCTGATCAATTCAAGAATAGTTTTATAATGCTCTTGAACCCTCAAAACATGGGATTAGACACCTTAATTGTTGAGCTATGTGCACTATTAGCTGAGATATGGCGAAATATACATTTCCCAGTAATGGCGTCACTAATTTGCATAAAAATGGTAAGTGGGACATTTTGTCAATATTTTAACATATCGTTTTCTATGGTATTTTTCCAATCTAGAAACATCAATTAGAAATTGATTTCCGGGGGGTGCACGATACCCCCTTCTTCCTGCCCAACTATATTGATCATATGAAAATATTGCTGACTGGTTTCATACCTATTTAGCCACCTTTACTCAGCTGAGCGTGTCACTGATCAAATTACTCTCAATGACTGAATACAGTGTTGGAAAATTTTTGTCAGGTATTCTCTGTCTATGTTACAGACTACCAATATTACGCCATGCATAAATATAATAATCTGGTTCAAATCCGATCTGAGCGCTTATTTATTCTGCTGGCCTACTGTATTGAATATGAATGTATGTTTTATGAAAATACCAAACACATTAGACATATTTTTTAATTCTTAAACATATAGTTGCAGACTGATCTTTTTATAAAATCGCATTCAGTTAAAGCAGTAGATAGGCCTAGTATTGTTTTATACTATTGACAAGCACGCCATGTGAAGACCATTAATGTTGACCGATATAAAAAAGAATTCAATAACAATCATGCAATTATGTTATTTTGCTGTATAACAGCTCTATATTGGTAAGTGATTTTTCAGATGCTGTGATGTACGTGTTGATAAGAAATAATCTAGACTTTTTCCAGCACTTTTGTTAATCTCGATTATACCCCATATATATTCATGCTACATAACCAAACTCTGCTGAATTACTATCCTTTTATTTGTAGCACTTATGCATTTGTCTATCTAGAGCATTTATAAAATGTGAACAAATATTATACAATTACCGATCTGGCTTTGAATACGTAGCTGATTATAGAGGGAAATCCCAGGAAGGGGAGAGCGAGTTGGGAACTCGCCCTTACATTAGTCCTAGGGCTAATACCAGACGTCGGACCAGATATGTATTAGAAGTTATTTGAGCAGTAAGTACGGTAACACAAGACTATCATACAAACATCCTACGCTCAGACTGGATGTGATGTCTATCCGATGAGAAAAAACGCTTATATGTTTTCAAAAAGCTCTTTGCGGCACCAGCTATATAACCAAAAACCTGATCTGTCGGCTAGTCAGATACACACCAGCCAACTGCACTAATTCTCGAGAGCCGCTCGATCTCATTGGCCATCAGAGCACACAATAATCTATATAAAAAGATTTGTTGAAGGACAGTGTCAAAGCATGCATAGGCCTACCGTGAACTCAGTCATGCAGTGTACACCTAACACTTATCTGATCGACGTGGAACTCGAATTTTATCCAGCCAAATCCGAAACACCTAACCAGGTGATATGCAACTAGCTACTATCGGCATGGCAATAGGCTATAGTGGATGATGTACCAAAATCCTGACTGGTACTGGTACTTTAAATAAATTTAAAGAGCACTGGCATTTTATGATCTATCAGAATCAGAATCAGAAGACTGAAATCAACAGTACTTTTATGAGTACCACAGGGATCCATACTGGGACCTTTACTGTTTCTCATTTATGTCAACGATATGTCACCAAATCTTTCCAGTGTTTAGTGTGTTATATTGCTGGTGATCATGGCATGGTGGCTCCCGGGTTTTTTTATTAAAAAAAATTATAATGACCATGTAGGCTATGTTTCATGTGTGGTTTGCTAAATAGGCCTAAATCAAATAAAATTACCATGCAATTGGCCAAGTTGGGCGCAATGATGAGCACTAAAAGTGATATACACTTTTGAAAATTAATTAAATATAGGCCTATCAGATGAAATACAACCCTGCATGCTTTTCAAGGTATACTATATATATACCCCAAAAAGTAGAGGATTTAGGCACGATTTGTGAATAATTTTAAATATTTTCCTGCCCATAAAGAATTATCTATCAGCGGCCGGGTGGTTGTATTAGGCTGGGCGTCGTCTGCTGCTAGGTGAACAACTGTTTTAGATGCCACTTGATTTTTATTAAAATATGTTTATGAAAGATCGGTACCCTGAAAGATGCCTATATAATAATAGGGTATACTACCTCTACATAGCCTACGCCCTAGGCCTATATCTCTAAAATCGTATTTTGATTGAATCAGCCTTCATAAAACTTGAATTACGATTACAGTTACGAGAGAAAGAGGATGACATTTTTCCCTGTACACACTTTGAACTAAATCATTCACTCATTGATTTATTCATGTGTGCCGTCCCAGTCCCCACCGTGACTTCCAGTGTGCGGCTCGCGTCTGGCCCTTCCGGCAATTAGATCTGACATCGTGTTGAAACAGGAAAGAAAGGAAACAAATTTACATTTTCAATTTCTTCTAAATAAGTTTAAAATCAATTGTGAGTGTTCTTGTCACACATTATTATTGATTATGTATTAGAACACCTTAATTAATGTAATGAGTACGTTATAAAGTAACACTATAAGCTTTAATATACTATTTACACAATTTATATTTTCGATTTATAATCCCCCATTATCGCTCGTGCACTTTTACAAATAAAATGGTGGCCACCAAGGCAACGAACTGAAAACATCACAATATTTAACTGTATGTTTAAGGCAACCCAACATTTTCAAGGGAAATTTATAGATGGAATCTAGAGCTTGAAGCCACGCTTAACTGTGTTTGATAAAACCTTCAAGTTTGTAATTGTAACGTTATACTATAATATATCATATGAATAATCAGCAAATGTGAAATGGGGATAGGGGCTTGGTCCTGGATAATTTTTGGGGGGTTAATAAACTTAATGGACAATTTTAAAAGAATGTTTATTCTGGTAATTAAAAGGTTAAAAACAATATGACCACTTCCCATGTTATTGATAGGAGATAAGCCTATTACGGAATGGGCCCATGCATAGATCTACCATATATTGGAAATAATGTTCTTTGGAGTACTTAACCCTTTAAGCCAAAGCATCATTTTACATCCCTGAAAACAGACTTAATTTTCCTACAACTAAGGGTTTCAGAGCGAAAATTTCAGTAAAACTGGTTTACCAATAAATGGCAATTTTCTATAATTTCGACACCACATCAAATCATCTTCATTCACTACAAGTCGAGAATTGCGACAGCAATTCGCGGCTTGTAGTGGATGAAAATGACAATTGTAAACTCAGGCCTGAAAGGGTTAAAGGGTGGATAATAACGTTAATCCATACATGGCATATGTTATAATAGAAGTGGATTAAAATTTATTCCGGTATTATTACTATAATCAGATAATAGGCCGAACTAACTTTAAATCGGTATTGTATAATTAAATTAACCAAATGATGGACATTGATAAGAGTAATGTTCTGCAATTTACTAAATGACGGCCACTGTTTGTGATTATTTTTTGTATAGCTTGAGGTTTAATGACATAGGCTACAGTGTGTTATTCATGGGCCTGTGTTAAGATGCTCATTTCAACGGTGGCAGTGTTATGCTTGATTGCGTGTTCATGGATGCTATTTATCAAGCCCGTAATCCACACCCCACCCCGTCATTTAGTTCATATCGTGAGCAATCTTTCGTATTTCAAACACAGGCAAATTCTGAGAATGACCAGTGGTGACGAGAGGTGGGTCTGGGCGGCTCTAGAAGAGTAAGTCCAGGTGGGCTAAAGTAGGACTTTGCCCAAATTTTTTACACATTAACGAACATAATACAAGGACCTTGTCAAGGTATTACTGTACCAAATTTGAACGTCCTATCTTTACACAGTTTTAACATAGTAGCTCTGTTTCGGCGGTTTCGGTCGGTTTCGATATAAATCACGACCCAGCAAAAAGCATGCAATGCAAAAGTGACAAATCATTTAGTGTGACTTTTTTTTAATAACAATAGTCTATTGAGTAGACAATACAATTACAACCTTTAAAGTTTTATCAAATGCAGTTAAGCCTGGTTTCAAGTTCCAGATTCCCTCTATTTCAATATGCCTTGTTGGGCGCGCAGCGAACAAGGAACAAGATCGATCGGCCAGTAATAATGTGTGTTTTTCTATGGGATCGATCATATGCCTTCTTCGCTGCTCGCCCAACAAAGCATATTGAATAGGCTAGGCTACTGCATCAAAAATAATACTGGTACACTTCCAAATTTATAGCTGTATATACAGGTCCAGCAGCATAAAATACAATATTTCTAATGGTCGTAGACCCAACACATAGGTATTCAAATGAACCGGAAAGAGCTAACTAAGACATCTATGATGATTTCAAATTGAAGAAAACCCTTTAATCTCCATGGTTTAATAAAAAATATTTCAGCGCTTTAAGGCTTAAATGGATGATTTATTTACAGGTAACAATGACAAGTGCCGAGGATAAATCATCAGAAGAGACGAGGTATGGAGGGTGCGAGGGACCGGACGCCATGTACGTCAAGCTGGTGTCGTCTGACGGACATGAGTTCATCGTGAAGAGAGAACACGCCCTGACATCAGGAACCATCAAAGCCATGCTCTCTGGACCTGGTCAGTTATTATTAATTAGACCATTACAATGCTTAACCAAATATAGTCATTTTTAACATGTTTAGCCCTTTACCCGCCGGTCCTGATTATATTCGTTTTTTTATCAGGATACTAAGCTGCTAAGTACCACCTTTTAAACTTGCTAAAGATAAAACGTGACATCAATCAGCAAGATTTGTAATTAGGTGACCCCCATTTTGTCAAATCTGAATTATTTTCACGAACTTGAAGTTGTGGATCACGTCAGCGAGACACAACTTCATGCGGGTGAAAATTCCAATTAAATAACTTGGCGGTTAAAGGGTTAATGTTTTTAATTAACCCTCAGAGCACTGAGCTATTCAGCTATTCAATTTAAATTTTCAGTCACTTGAAGTTGTGTCTCGCTACCGCGACACACAACTTCAAGTGACTAAAAATTTGTCTGATTTGCAAAATTTAAATCCCAACATATATCAGTGTTTCAAGATTGGAAGCATATTTTACATTTAAAAACCGGTTATACAGGTGCTTACAAAAGGACTGAATGTCTACTGTATTCGACATCAGTGTGCTAATAATTAATACTGATAAATCACATTTATTGGGAGAGAAATAAGTGTTTGAACATCAAGATTTGCAAATTTTTGGTCCTAAATTAAACCAGTAATTTTCACCAACTTGAAGTTGCGGGTCACAGTAGCGAGTCACAACTTCAAGTGGGTGAAAATTTAAGTTATTTAATTTGACACATTAACCCTTTCAAGCCTGAATTTACCATTTTCATCTTCATCCATTACAAGTCGAGAATTGCTGTCGCAATTCTCGACTTGTAGTGGATGAAGATGATTTGAAGTGGGTGGCAAATTGAAGAAAATTGCCATGTATTGGTAAACCAGTTTCATGGAAATTTTCATTCTAAAACCCTTTGTTGTAGGGAAATTAGGTCTGTTTTCAGGGATGTAAAATGATGCTTTAATGCATCGTGAGGACTTAAAGGGTTAAGGGTTAGTTTTACAATAGATTGTCTGGTTGACTTTTACAGTAATAACCACTGATAACAGTGATTTGATCAGCTGAAAAAAATGGATTAAGAACTATTATAGTTCTGCTTAGCTGCAAAAGGGTTCCACTATTTTGCATTCTATATGCTAAGAATATAATTTGGGATGCTTTTCCTTTGTTCGGTCATGATGTTATTATTTTTTTGTGTTTTTACATAGATGACATTGTGTTTTTCAGGTCAATTTGCTGAGAATGAAACAAATGAAATCAATTTTAGGGAAATTCCGTAAGTATTTTGAAATCTTTTTACATTGCATGCATTTTACATATACATGTATGTGTAAAATACTTATTAAATTTACAGGGTTGCCATGTTGGTCAACTATTTACCTTAAGTATTATGAATGATCTTTTATAATTTCCACTTTTGAATTGTCAGCTACAGAGACTATAAAATATATAATTCATTGGAAGCTGGAAATGCTCACGCAATTTTCAGAATGGTAATTTTTTTCAGCGATAATTGATATTTATGAATTAATTGAACATCATAATTGATTATGGATCAATAAATCAATCATTTGATCACTAATATTATTACATTAGGTTATATAATTTGTACCCACTTGAATGAAATACCGGAACACAATTGCCAAAATACATTGGAATAATGACATATTTTATGGAATGACAGGCTCCCATAGTAGATGGGTCTATTCCTGTGTGATGCTGTATTCTAATGTTCAGGGAAACCGCACAGTTCTGCCTTGCTAATGCGACCCACAACCTAAGAATACTTATATGTTTGATATGTTCAAATTGAAGCAAAAGATATATATCTAGAGAATTTAATGTTCATTTCCCATTCAATTTTTCTTGTTAGACAAGGACAAACAAAAAAGTTGAAAACGGCTCTATTACGTGATTAGCGCCTTAACCCTTAAAGTGCTGAAATATTTTTGTATAAACCATGGAGACCAAAGGGTTTTTTCAATTTGAAATCATCATAAATGTCTTAGTTAACTCATTCATTTGAATACCTATGTTATGGGTTTCTGGCCATTAGAAATATGTTGATTCTTACAGTGCGGGGATCGACTTTAGTCGTCGTCTGTAGACTTCAGATTCTTACGTCTAAAGTCAATGCCCGCGCTGCAAGGGTTAACCTGCTGATCGTGACTTGTCGTTTTCAAGCTGTTTTATTAGTCGACCAAATCACTGTTATTGAGAATTAAATGTGTGTCTAAACATCAAGATTTGCGAATATTTATGCTAAAATTAAACAAGTAATTTTAAGCCACTTGAAGTTGTGGGTCGTGATAGCGTGGTTGAAAATTTAAATTAATTAGCATGGCAGGCTAAGGGTTAAAAGATTTAATCACAGTTTTGCTTCAGTATGCTTTTTTGTTTTATTCCAGGTCACACGTTCTACAGAAGGTCTGCATGTACTTCACGTACAAGGTTCGCTACACAAACAGCTCCACAGAAATCCCAGAATTCCCCATCGCTCCAGAGATCGCCTTGGAACTCCTCATGGCGGCCAACTTTTTGGACTGTTAACATTATTTCTGTTTTCTATGAGATCAGCTTTGTCATTTTTTTGTATCGTGATGTGGCACTTAAGGCTCACATATTGCAAGATGCAGTTTGCAAAATCTGAGTCTCTGGATGTTAAGGTTTAAATTATTTTATTTAAAATTACTAAAGCAATCAACAGTTAGTTTTCCAAGGGTTATCACGTCCACGGCAAATCATTGCCTCAAGAGTTGAAAAGGTCTATCTTCAACCCTTACAGTGGGGGATCAACTTTAGTCGTCAGAATCTGACGTCTACAGACGTCAGATTCTGACCACTAAAGTCGATCCCCCACTGTAAGAGTAAAAATATTTCTAATGGCCGTAGACCCATATCATAGGTATTCGAATGAATCAGAAAAAGCCAACTGAGACATTCATGATGATTTCAAATTGAAAAAACCCCTTTGATTGCGATGTTATTTACAAATTAATTTAGCGCTTTAAGGGTTAAAATACCGGATACACCTTGTCAACCCCACTAGTTTGGGGAGTAGAAAATATTATCCAGACAGCACTTGTATCATGTCCATTTCTTATTTTTACCCCTTTAAGCCCTCACGATGCATTAAAGCATCATTTTATATCCCTGAAAACAGACTTAACTTAACTACAACCAAGGGGTTTAGAACGGAAATTTCCATGAAACCTAGCTGGTTTACCAATACATGGCAATTTTCTTTAATTTTTAAACCACATTAAATGATATTCATGCACTGAAAGTCGAGAATTGCGACAGCAATTCGCGGCTTGTAGTGGATGAAGATGATAATGATAAATTCAGGCTTGAAAGAGTTAACAACTTTCCATTAATTTTTAGAACACTACTCTAAAATACTAATAAAAGCACAGACTAGAAATTTAATGTTTTTCACCCTTTAAAATATCTTAAAATTTTAATACCTTTAATGCCTTTTTTAGCAACCCTAACCATATTGTGCTCTAAAAAATTACACTTGATGTCAGTAGCTTTCAATGTTTATTTTAAATTACAAATCATTTGATATATAGCAGGTGAGATTTTTCTTTTGGGATACAAATATAGTTGTGCAATTTTATATTTCTTCATCGGTACACACTGGTATGCTTTCTGTAAACGGTCTGTTTATACATGTATAAAAATGTAGGCTTTAATGTATTAAAAATATTCAATACATTGGGAAATTTGAATCTGTGTCTCGCAACAACTAGTGTTGACCCATAAAGCGGATTACTGGTATATGTTATACGGTTTGATAGCGTACACCATGTACACGGTCTGCACATTCGGAACCCTTGTCCTCCAGAATTCTCAATTTATTTTTCATTTATTTAAAGCTGCAAATGCTATCACAATTTTCAGCTTCAAATGACAAAATATACTATTCTATCACCCAAATTCAGTTATATTGTTAACCTTACTAGACTTATATCGCAATATATATATATATTTATTAAATTAGTATATTTTTTTATTTTACAATTTCTGCAATACTTCATTGGTTTTGAATTTTGCTTGGAATTATATATAAATGTATATATATACAGACCTATATTAGTAGGACTTAGTAGGACAAGGGTTAGACTGTGTCAGACCATTCAAGCACCATCACCTTTGTCAAACTTCGGATTTTTTTTAAAGTTTGTACTTGTAGGTACAATGTATAATTAATAAATTTTTCCCATAAATGTTTGAGATTCTTATTTACTTGATGACGTAATCAAACCTTTTGATTGCCGTGATGCTTTCAACCTTTTCACATTGGAAATCAGGGAAAAACTGGAAAAGTGAGATCGTGTTTTTCAGTCAGGCAAAAATTAGGGAGTTTGATAAATTTGCGAAAAATCTGGGAGAAATCAGGGCATTTGACAAAATTGACAAAATTTTAGTGAAAAATCAGGGAATTTCAATATGCACAAAATATAAATAAAATCTGCAATCACATTTCTTCACTTTTTTTAAAAATTACTGTACATTTTCTCTTCTACATGATTTATAACGTACCTAATCATGCTAATATGGGCCTATGTAATTGATGCGGGATTTGCATAGGCCTGATATTTCATACTTTAATTTACAGGGGTATGGCAGCCTATTCGTCAGTTGAGCCCCATAAAAATGTAATCGCTGCTGTGTATAATATCTCCGATATAATTATTTGCGCAGTGACAGGTAATTTTATAATAAGGGTGCGGGGCACAAAGGGTCAACAAAAATTCTCAACAAAAATGTCTCCTATGGCTGGAGAGGTGCAGTCTTCCCCATGAATCCTCCAGTGTTGCATAGCCTACAACTAGTCCGACAATTGAGAAATATAGATTCAAATTCATTCTTGTTGGCAGCATTTACGTCTGTATGCAGTGTATTTACAGCATGCTAGTGATGTAAATAAACAAACTGAGACTGACAGCGTTTTCTGTACAATTTAAGACTAATATCCTAAATGCCCTTAATCCTCCAGTGTGAACTGTTACTAAAAGGATGTTAAGGTCGAAATTAAAAAATAAATAGTAGGCCTAGATCTTGTATTTAAACTGAAATAATTTTTGAAAAATCTTTTACTTTTGATTTTTGAGATTTTAACCTTTTCAATTTTTGTTATGAAATCACTCAAATTGAAGTCACAAATAATTATAACAATTTCGCCTGTATGTTTCTTTTCGGTTGGGTGCCACTATAAGGGCCCGTTTCCATTCGTAAGGTTTAACCCGCGCGGGTGCCATATTATCCAGCCTTCTTTAAATCCATGTATCATTTCCATACACGCGGAACCCGCGCGGGTAATTTGCCGCGCGTGTAGAGAATCGAACCATTTTCGCTTTTTCCCCCACCGCATGGCAAAAACGCATGGGGAATTCTAGAAAATGACGTCACACATATGGGTTTTCCCGTGTATTGCGGCGTGTTTTTTAAAATTTGTGAGGATAAGCCTAACTTGGACATATAATCACCTGATAATCTGCAAATATGGCAAACGAAACCCCATCTTTAACACCATTGAAGATGGACAAGAAATGTGTGGCGGAAAATTTCTAAGAAACTAGACAGAAAGAATGACAGGTAGGACTATCTATATAGCCTACCCTAGTGGGCAGGGGTCGAAATTAACGCTATACTGGGGCTGAAGTGCTATTCTCGCTACATCCATATTGCAGATAATCTGACACAGTATCCAGACAGGGGCGGATCCAGTATTGAAAAATATATATTTTGGCGAATTTAGCGGACTTTTAAAACTATATGGCAAAGATAATTGAACGTGCACCCGCACTACCAGACACTTACATGTGTCCCAGCTAACTTAAGGGCGCCTCAACCACTATCATCATCATCGCCAACAACATCACCATCAATGGCATCATCACCAACCGTTATTGGCATCATCACCACTACTATCACCACCACCACCACCATCATCATCACCACAAACATCATCAACACCAACATCACCACCAAATTCATCATCAACACCACCATCATTACCACCACAACCACCAGCACAATCAATCATAATCATCACCACCATCATCAACACCAACACAACCACCATCACATCACCATCATCACCACCATCGTCATCACCACCATCACAACTACCATCATCATCACCACATCACCATCAACACCAACAACACTACCACCGACACCGCCAACACTACCATCACAACCACCATCACCACTAGCACCACCACCAACACAATCACCATCACCACTATAACCACCATCACCACTACTAGTACAGGAGGAATGAACTCATTTTGTTGTTGACACCTCAATTCCTAGAGATAAAAAATATATCAAGGGAAAGGTTTAAGTCTCTAGTTTATGGTGGCGTATATCGTTTTTGCCGTACGTGGTCGATTTTTTTTTAAACGTACGTTTGTGACGTCATGTCGCTATGGCAATGAAGTCATTTTATGAACCAAATTGGCCAGATAAACTACGAAACAGGGGTCTTGTTCAAGCCACTGCTCGGTATTAGTATGATGCAGTGGCGATTCTTAATGTTTCAGCACATACTACGCATACCTGGCGATAGTTATATATATATTCATTATGTCATAAATTCACATTTAATGACCATAAAAAAACATCTTTGATACAAGCGAATACATTGTTTTAAAAAAATAATGCACGCGAAATATTGTTGAGAATAAAGTTGTGTGTTATATCTTTATAATTCTGATTACGGAGACCCTTGTAATACATCATTGGAAAGGTATTAATCTCTACATTTGCGTGAGCTAGCGGTAGTAACGTCAAAATAATCATATGGTGAATACAGCGCTCTTTTATGACGTCATATTTAACAACCTTACCTTTGATTTATCCACTATTTATCACTAGGTGGATCTTCACAACTCGCTCAGCATACCCCAGTATACACAACACGTTGACCCACATTGTTGCCCTTATGTTGGACCAGCGACAAAGACGGTGGGTCAACGTTAACGCAACATTGGCTGAACGTCTGCTGTTTGCTGGGTCTGTCACCCATGCCCTCTGTTCAGTGTCCCCAATATAACAAAAAAAGGCCACATTTGGGTCGAAATATGTTCTAGAATGCATCATGTGAAGTCCTAATTAAATTTAACAATTTCTCGAAGAGCATGCCTCAGACCCCTCTAGACTGTAAATAAAGGAGGCTGACTGAGTCTGATATATGATAGGCGCCTCCTGTCAGTCAAATCTTGGATCCGTCAATTAGTGTAAGATAGTGTTATGTATAACACGATTTGAAGGCAACAAAAACATCAATTTATTTTCAATTGGCTTTCATACAATAAATTATCTCATTACTTGTGTATGTAAGTAATAGATAGAACGGCTGCTATACTCACTCTTTTTTTTCGCTGTTGTGGGGGGAAATATGTGCTGAATCGTGTTATTTGAAATTTGCTGACAAGGATCTTGTTGACAAAATGAAACCAATGGCTTCTGTGATAGATTAAACCAAAATATTAAACTTAAGGAAAGAAATGGTTAATTTACGTAACCGAGGATACTAAAAGCTGTTTTTTCAGGAATTATACCGGGACATCCACCCATACGAATGTCTAAAAATCCTTAAAACCTACCTTGTGTTTGCTTTAAATTCAATATGGCCGCCATCACGGTAAAGCCATTTTTGGTACCCCCTATGCACTTCATCACTTTTATAATTTGAAAATAATTCATTGTGTGTTTATCCAGGATTTGAGGTACGAGAAGGAATAATATCAGTTTGTTCCTTAATACTTATCCAAGATTATCGCCATATTGTTTGAGTGATATGAATAATATGCCGTAACTATCTCGTTCTTGAACCTAAAATGTCTTTTTGGGACTATTTTCAAGCCTATGAAGTATATATGTTATTATATTGTATTTATCAACATAAATATCAATATTTACAAAATCGTCGCCATTGTAGTTAATTCTACCATTGTGGGTGACGCTTTGGATCATTTTTAACTGATTTTTCACTAGAAATATTGATTGAGATTTATGAAATAAATACATAATTTTATCCCTAGTAAACCATTAATTATAAACTATAACACGTCTAATTTAAAAAGTAGGCATATTTTGCATTGATTTGAAGCGGGAATTGCGTCGGCAAAGCCTGCCTCAAATAAATAAACACGCAGCGATTAATGCCAACATAATTATGACCGCATATATATATCGATTTTAATATCACTTGAGTGAAATGGGTGAAATCTTAAACAGATTTAGCTACATTTTCAATATTTGCACAGAGGAATTAACAAAAAGATGCTGTTATTGTAACATAATAAAAAAGACCTGTATACGAAAATACATTAAAAATAATAAAATAAAATACGTCTATTATAGCAGGCGCAATACAAATGTCGTCGATTTGTGTCATTCACCTGGAATTACAGCCAATTGGACAAGAGTGCACAAAGGGTTAAAGTATAATTGCAATTATGTATACATTAGATTGATGCTGGAGATATTGATACGCGGGAATCAACCACACGCTCTAACAAAGTTATTCTGTCACATGTGATGTCTTTGAAAACAAAACCACATGGGTGGTAGGGCTGGAAACCATGTGTTGCTTTTTATGTGGTCACCATTCTAGGTCATTTTTTTCATATTATCAGTTCGAGTGGATTCGCTCACAAATACCATTAAATTCAGAAACCGTACAGTATTTCCAATAGTATTAATGTCCAAGCATTCCCTTAGAACATGATATTAGTATGGTTATACGTTTGAAATAGGCCTTAAAGCGGATGCGTTAACATGGGATGGGGTAAATTAACATATTGTGTTTATCCTACCGATTTATTGTGACACAGTAGAGGTTCCTAACCAGAATATTGTTATTTATTAGTAAAAATCAGTTATCATGCATGTTATACACTGTTTGCACGATTTTGCGCATAAGCAGGACTCCCAACTAAATAGTTCAGTTTTTAGTCACTGTGTGGCGTGTTGCTATTGGGAAAGCTGTATTGTGACACACATATAACATGTCGTTAAAGGTCGCTAGGCATCAATATTCCAATTGCAGTATTTTACGAATTTAAACTGTTGTTAGCACAGCCTGACTCCTCACATTTTAAAGTGATGAGTCACATAATACCATGTCCTAACGATATACCGCCATATTCTGACAATAAAATGCCATATTCTTACATTATACTGCCGCATCCCGACATTGTAATACACATCCTGGTCTCAACATAGTCATAGTGCCATGCACAGCGATATAATAATGACGGTAAACTGTTATATCTTGACTTTATAGTGCATATTCTGACTAGTGCATATTGTATCATATCCAGATATTAAAATGATATTTAATGATGACAAACATGCCTATATTTACATTATAATGAAAAATCATGACATTATAATGTCATATCATTACTACAAATTACTTTACTTAAAAAATTCGTCCCCTGACCATACACTGCACCACATCCTGACATAAAAATGTCATTTCTTGACAACAAATGCCACATGATGACGCCATACTGCCATGTCTTTATAATTATTACAATGCTATATTGGCACATTAATATGCCAGATCGTGATATTATAATGC
This sequence comes from Flabesymbios commensalis, assembly GCA_964017125.1. Taxonomy (NCBI): domain Eukaryota; kingdom Metazoa; phylum Annelida; class Polychaeta; order Terebellida; family Flabelligeridae; genus Flabesymbios; species Flabesymbios commensalis. The sequence goes on along the minus strand of OZ024904.1, from coordinate 3,241,658 downwards.
CACATCCTTTTATTATGAGGCCATATTGTGCAATTAAGCTACCATAGCTACTGATATTATAATGCTATATACTGATCTACCACATTATGAAAATACAATGTCATAGCTTGGTAATAAAATGATATAAAAAATGGTATGACCTAATGATATAAGGCTATATTATAACATTAAAGTGGTATATCCTGATATTATAATGCCATATCTGACTATATAGTGCCATCTCCTGCAATATTATCGCCATATCGAGACGTTAAAAGGCCATATAACCTGCCATTATAATTCCACATACTTGACTTTATAATATCATAGACACTGTCTATTAGACAGTCAAATGTGATATCGTGACATTAAAATTGCATATATTTACATTCAAATGATGTCCCCTGACCAAAAACTGCCATATAATGTCATATGATGACAATATAATGCCACATCCTGACATAAAAATGTCATTTCTTGTCATGTCATGTCTTGTCATATCCAGATATTAAAATGATATTTTATGATGCCAAACATGGTATATTCTGCGCATAATTCTGAATTGCATGACGTCAAATGCGCAACTAACACATCTGGAGGCCAAAAATGCTAAATGATGTCATGTGTTACATACTTAATTAGAAAAGTAGAAGAATAACTGATCTGAACTACTTGTCATATTTAGATATTTACACAGGTCAACATATGCCTATAGGTATTATTAAAGGGACTGGCCCAGGCTAGAATCATAAAAAAATCGGTGATTTTATTTCGGGTTCTTAATATGACCATATAATGTAAACATGTACATAGACTAGAACTGCAATTTTTTATAATTTTTGTGCTGCGCATTCACCAGTTAGGCTAGATATAGAGACGAAATTCCTGATTTCTAATTATTGACAACCATGTCAAAAATAGGAAATGCGTGCATTTCGTCTCTATATCTAGCCTAACTGGTGAATGCGCAGCACAAAAATTATAAAAATTTGCAGTTCTAGTCTATGTAGGCTACATGTTTACATCATATGGTCATATCAGGAACCCGAAATAAAATCACCGATTTTTTGATGATTTTAGCCTGGGCCAGTCCCTTTAACTCGGTGTTATATATAAATTATTAGCAAAAGGTCAAGAACAAGGTCATATCATACTGTTTTCACACCCGTCCTCAAGCACTTGCTGCACAATTTGACGTGAAAATGTAATGTTTTACACATTCATGGAAAGGGGTATGCTAAAGAAAATAAAGATTTATATCGGTTCGGGTTGCAGGTTTGGCCTTCACAGTAACAAGCAAATATCATACCAAGGACAACCTAAGGTCATTGCAAAGTCCAATAATAGTTCTTCGTACATAAAACAAATATTACGCAATCCTGGCATTTAGTTGTCATGGAATCTAAATTATCCTCCGCAAAAGATATTTGATTCATTTGTAGCATCAATTCATTCTTGCAGCTAGGCCTATATTTTTCTTCCAATTTGGGAGAGTTGAAACTAACATTGGTCATAATATTATGGTGATGGCAAAAAGCGGCAGTACCATCTGGATCTTGCATTGCTGTTGTTAAATTCCTGGAATGTAAGTTAAAAGCAGGCCTAATGTATCCTTGTGGCACGTATGTCTGAAAAATTTACTCAACATTTAGTGTGTTTGAAGTTAAGATGACCTTAACCGTGTATGGTCTGGCCTTGAGTTATTGCCCTACTACGATAAATCATATTAATTTATTGCAGAATAATTTTCATAATAAATAAATGTACGGTACATTATACAATTTGAATGAGAATTAAATGAGTTAATCTGAAATGAAAGGAAATTAAGCTGAAATGAAAGAAAATTATTATCTAAAGAGCTATTATAGCTATCATGATTGTGTAAAGTCGTTATCCATCACTTTATTTTTGTCATATAATTATGTGATATACTGTGATATATATCGGTACATTTAATTCAATGATACCTCAATATTACACTAACAAATAATACAAGATAGATATAGAGATGCAGTTATTTATGTATGAGACGTGAATCCAAAGTCGAAGCCTTTTTTAAGAGTTGGGCCAGAGAACCACTCTCAGAAACACTCTAAACTTTGTTTTTAATTTAGAAAGGATAGTTCCGAAAATATAAGCAGCAATATATTAATAATTCTGACTGGTATTGTTATATCAGATAAATGAATGCAATGCACATGTATATAATGATGCTAGAAACATAAAATAAATCAAGTTACATGTTTTAGAAGTGGTGAGCATAACAGCTTAATAAGTTTTGTCATATTACATTCTTTGACTGCTAAAATTAAAACCAAAATTGTAACCTTTACGTGTTTTTTTTTGTAGCAGCATTCTTAATAATATAATTATATAACTTCATGTTCGACATGTTTGAGGTCCCGACTCGAGTGGAGGTGCAAAAATGTGATAGTGACGTTTGAATCACAGATTTTTTTAAACTTCCACACTATCGTTATATATTGTCATCAAAAATACACATTTATTTTGCAAACCGAAGTTTACTCTGTGCCAGAATGTAATTTTAGTAACTGCCTTTGGTATTTCCATGCATTGAAGAGAATGTTTATGTAATATATAAAAAATGGTAATTACTTAATAATATTTCAGACATTCGTTGATAATATATATCATGAGGGGGGGGGGGGGTAAATGGGCGAATAAGAGAACGAATGATTGGGGTATTCGGACACTTTTTTGCACATATAAATTATGACTAAACTGGACCAGGATAACTTTCCGTGTACATGGTGTATTATTGCAGTACAGATTTCTGTATTTTCAAGCGGTGACAATTGTGGCATATCTAAGGGTATGAAAATCACACGTACTGCATATTCAAGGGTCAATAAAATTACCCAGCTGTATTATGTGTTCGTTCAAAGGCTGCTTTGTGTGTCAAACATTGGGCCTAGATTAGTGTGCTGTGCAAAAAGAAGGTTTTCGTGTTTTTGACAGTGACAGATAGTTTGTTAAATTATTTTGGCTATCTCGAGCATTGTGTCTATTCAGAAAAGATGTGTTATTGTCCAAATCTGTATAGCCCTATTAAATGGTATGTTTACGCCAGAAACTGTATATGGGGCCTAGTTATTTTCGGCAAAATGAAATCACGCGACGGATAACATATTATTTATGGGCTTACTTCCAGGAAATGGCATATTGACGAAACCACGGAAACATATAAACTTGCTACATAGGCCTACTACTGCTAATTGGAAATCCTAATAATTATGTTGTATCGGTACCGCACAAAATCCTAAAGATAAATCGTAGGCCTACTCTGTGGACTCGGCTTTAGTTGCCAGTCAGTGTCTGATGATGAATCAACATTTCATGCTCTACAGACACGGTTCGTCTTGATACTAAAAGTGTTGTGCCACGCCTCAAAGTCTGACGTCTGAAGTCTATTCCGGCACTGAAAAAAAAATAAAAAGTATAATGTCCGTAGACCCTTTAACGTAGGTATTGAAATGAAGCAGAAAGACCTCTAAACTAAGACATTTAAAATGGTTTCAAAGTGAAAATCCCCGTGATCTCTTATTTTGAATATAAATATTCCAGCGCTTCAAGGGTTACATAGAGAAAGGGAGAAACAATAATTTATTTTAGCATGTGATTTTAGGTTTCCAGAGCTGAACACACCTTTTGGTATGATATTGCTTGGAAACATGAGTATAATATAATTATGTTACCTCGAGTATACCATGTAGACTCTATACTGCAACCATGATGAATAACAATAATGGCCGTGTTGCATGGTTTCTGTAGTCGCATTATCACAGTCTTGCTATGTGCAGTTATATTGTTAGGCCTACCGGTACTTGTTATGTGGCCTACCAATTAACCCCAATTTTTGTGACAATTTATTACAAACTGAAACTGAAAATCTTTATCTTAGTGATGTTGAGCATGAGATATAAATTCTTGAAAAGAAACAGTAGGCCTATTCAGCTACTAGTCTTATTCAACTCATACTGGTAGACTATTGTGTGTGCGTGTTACATAGGCCTATATGCCCCACCCAACAAACAGAACATTTTGTATAACATTTGTAGGCCTACAATGTTGCACAAATGTCAAAGTTGTACAAATGTTATACAAATGTTTTGTGTTCACTGGGCAGTTATGAAACATCTATTCTATACATATTTTTTAAAAGCACGTTTTATTTCAAACTCGACAAGGCGGGCTGCATATTGGAGAAAATATATTTTTTGTGACTTTTCCAGCGGTATATCTTACTTGATTATAAAAAATCAAATGTCCACATACAAGATTTGCAATATTGTGGGCTATCGTGTGTCTGTTATTCAATTCACGAAAAAGTGACGTTGCGGCCATGCTGTTGTGATACGGATGTAGGCCTACGTTATATTGGTATAGGATCACGTGCATAACGTACATGAAACACGTTTTACGGTGCCAAATAAAAAATGACCTGGCATCCTGTATATTCTCATAGTCCACATGCTAACAATATTTGAAAGAAAATGACAAAATGACGTAGTACATGAAAACGTGACGTCACAAATGTACGTTTATTGCACAACTCGACCACGTGTCGTAAAAATGAAATATATCACGTGAAACTACAGAACTATACATTTCCAATGATATTATTTATTTCTGGGGAAAAAAGAAAAATGCTTTAATAATACAAATTAAAAAAATATAATAATGTTGAACCTATTTTATTAAAAAAATATTAGACCATATAAAACAAAAGCTCGAAACTGTTGCATAAAATCAAGTGATGTCATGTGTACAAAGCATGTATGTCATTTTTGTGTGACTACCTAGGCCAATTCTCTATAATTTATACAAATGCTGGATGTTGAACGGCATCTACATGTGTATATCGCAGCTCATAAATGTTCCACCTTTATAAATATCCAGTAGAAATTGGTGAAAAAGTGACGTCAAAACCATCACGACATGACGTCACAAATGCACGTTTTATGAAAAACTCGACCACTTGCCACAAAAACCGTTCACGCTACGTGAAACTAGACGTTCATACCTTTCCAGCGATATCTTATTTGTCTCTAGGAATTTAAGTGTCAACTAACTCCTTAAATAACGTCAATTTTCAGATTTCCTTCTCTACTATACGACACTACCAACAAAACCACCACCAACACCATCATCACCATTACCACCAGCACCACCATCGCAACCACCATCACCAACAACACTATCACCACCACCATCATCACCGACACTACCACCACCATCATCACTACTACCACCAGCACCACCACCACAATCACCAGCACCACCAGCAACACAATCACCACCACCATCACCACTACCACACTACCAATAAAACAACCACCAACACCATCATCAACATTACCACCAGCACCACCATCGCAACCACCATCACCACCACCACCAACACAATCACCACCACCATCACCACCACCATCACCACTACCACACTACCAACAAAACCACCACCAACACCATCATCACCATTACCACTAGCACCACAATCGCAACCACCATCAACAACATCACCAACACCATCACTACCACCATCATCATCATCACCTGGTCCATCACCAAGAAGATTACTATTATCCGCGCGGGTATCACATGCGGATTTCTATAAAAAACGCACCAATGGAAACAGACAGGCTAAAAAACCTTACCAATGGAAACGTAGCCTAAAGGGGGGGGGGGGTGGAGTATTTTGGAAATAAATATTTATCTGAAGGCAGAGTGTGAAAAAATGGAAGTTCTGCAGATATGAAGTGAAATAAATAATTTATCCAGTTCATAGTTCTGTAGTCGCGTTAGGCCCGCTTTCCATGTGAGCAGAAACGCGCGTGTGTCTGCCTACTGGAAAGTCACTTTATTACAAACAATGTGTACCGTTTGCATAAACGCCGTTTGCATAAACGCGTTTCAGCGCGCGTGCTAAACGCGCGCGGGAAAAAAAGTCGATTCAGGATCGATTGAAACGCGCACGTCTTGACACTCGCGCGCGATCAAAGAGTCATCCAGTCAGTGTGTCGTCACGCAGTGGGGTATTTTCCGTGTATTGTGCTCCGTGAAAACACTCCATGTATAGTGAACAAATTGAAGTGCGACGTTAGGCGGAAATGTCAGTTGGAAAGGATCTACACCGACCCTGTGCACGCTATGGGATCACACAAGGCGTGATTAGACTAGTAGTAGGCCTATAGACGTTTTAATAGCACATACGCTGCTCTATTGCGTGCAAAAAATTAGATGTAGGTCTATTCTTTAAACTGCTTGACAGGTAGGCCTATAATGGAAGATAGGCTTTGTATCGTATAACTCAATTATTCACGGGGCTTTGAAAATCGATGAGATTTGCAAGAATTATCCATCATGACAGAAGACCTAGTTGTTGTTGAGTGAGAACGAATATTTCTGAAGACTGCAGGATGGAATTATCTCGCTTCCCAGAATGTATCATTCATGAAGTCACAATGCATTTTTGCGTGCTTGCGCAAGTATAGGCCTAGATCAACACTGTTTCAATGCTGGATCAACATCGCGAGAGTGCCCATTGCAAATTAATGCTAAAGCGCTAGATGGTTTACCTTCTCGAAATAAAAATGATTTTTTTTGTATTTGTGAGATTGGCCCGGCATTGTGCTTTAATCACCGGCATTGTAGATTAGAGTGGGCAAGATATGTGGTATAACTCGTCACAACGTGAGATCTGTTAAGCTCCAGTGGCCTACCGTTAATTATGATTAAATGTACAGAGACGGCCGGCCAAAATGAAATGAATCGGGCTTTAATTCCTGATTTCTAATTATTGACAACCATGTCAAAAATAGGAAATGCGTGAATTTCGTCTCTATATCTAGCCTAACTGGTGAATGCGCAGCACAAAAATTATAAAAATTTGCAGTTCTGGTCTATGTACATGTTTACATCATATGGTCATATTAAGAACCCGAAATAAAATCACCGATTTTTTGATGATTTTAGCCTGGGCCAGTCCCTTTAAACTAATATGGCCTATTTCTATACCGCGGTAGCATGATGATCACATTCCGCTCAAATACTGCAGTATAACAGAATCATCATATATACGGCGGTGTCAACCTTGGTCCATACCGCGGATTACAGAATACAAAATCATTAACAGTCACCTGCGGTATAACAAGATCGTCATATATATATAGGATACATAGGATCGTTTCTTTTATTTTATTTTGAGCTGTAGCAGTCAAAAGGTTAATCAGCATTCGGAAGTAGGCCAATTGATGGTGATTTTCGGCATCCAACTGTAGCTCCCTCACCAGAAAGGCACCTTTTTCTTCTCTCCTCCTCAGAATTTCGCGCACCCAGAATATGTGGGTGTCCCTAACTATCAGCATTATGCGATGACGATTCCGCTGCATTCTATACTTATAACAGAGTAACATTTGCATGTTCCAGACTCCCAGTTGCCATTTTAAAGCTTGCGGGAATGACGTCACGCCATGTGGAATTCAACTGGAACCCCCAGCACGCTCCCTGGAACGCGCTAGCATGGAAACACTCCACTATAGTTTAATGTCTGTGCCCGTTTCCTCGCGGGTGTACTCGCGCACGTTTCTGCTTACATGGAAAGCAGGACTTAGTGTTTTGCAATTGCACTTTCATCACTCAGTTCAAACCGGTCTCTGTATACAGGTGTACGTAGGCCTAAGGCATTGAAAGGTTGTAACTAGATGGGCGCATACCTCATACCTGCGCACGCATTTCATACTCCTTTCAAATAAATGGTATTTAATAACAAGATTTATAATCAAATTAAATCATAGAATTTTGATAAGGATCAGGGAGAAATCAGGGAATTTTACATTCAGAATGGGAACCCTGGTTACCATCAATTTCTACACAGAGTAACCACATCACCTGGAAAACATGGAATTTGAAAGCACGGAAAAGCGATGAAAACACCAGGGAATATTTTGGAAATTCTGTGATTTTTTTAATTAGCATCTCTCGTGCATAGTGTTTGACTCTTAGGCCCCTGTTAAACATGTTAATCTAGGAGTAGAATTAGTGTGTGCACAATATTCAGGTTCAGGTAATTTTGTTACCTGAACCCATCTGCCAAGGACATCTTGGTATAGTTTTCTGCTCGTCGACAAATTCACATCTGTGCAGCAACTTTCTTACAATATTATGACTAACCCGTCAACTTGCGCTAAATTTAAATTTTCGCCCACTTGCAATTATGTCTAATTTAAGAACAAATATGTGCAAATATTGATGTTTAATTAAGCAGCCCTCGCCGAGGCGGGCTGCTTACTGTATTCCACACGGTCCGCTGCTGCCGCCGCAGTTATTTGTTTTCAAGATAGCTACTTATCTATCAACTTTTGCTTCCTCATACTTCGCATAGCCATCACATACCACTGGGGAATTGTTTTGGTGACATTTTGATCGTCATATCATCAACCCTTTAATTACTATGGCCACTAACGAGGAAATGCTCGTTAGCGCATTCCGGAAAAAGTTGCCATCAGATCTTCTTTTAATTTGCCAAATATGTTCAGCTATGTCAGCCAATGACCTGATTAACTTTTGGGATCAAACAATTTCAAAATGACCGTTTAGAGGCCATTTTGAGTTTCGTAATATTTACTTAATTCAAGAAATGCAAAATGACTGGACCATGAATATAAAACAAAATGTAATGTCTCACACAAGGATAACCCATGAGAAATTTCACACTAAAAAATCCTAGATGGCCGCCAGTCGGCCATTTAAAAAAAAATTTTTTTTCACTATTTTGGAAATCTTGCATGATAGCTGATCTATGAATTTCTGCTTCCTCATACTTACAAAAAATAGTGGTCGAGGGATAACAGAGGGCTGCTTTCGTGTACGTTTCCGAACAACACACATCTCCTCCAGATATGAATGATTTAATTTGCTAACAAAACTGAATAAAAATGACACTAGTGGTGGTCAGCGTTGAAAGGGTTAACCCTTTCAAGCCTGAATTTGCCATTGTAATCTTCATCCTCCACAAGCCGTGAATTGCTGTCACAATTATCGACTTGCAGTGAATGAAGATGATTTGAAGTTATCTCTATTCTTAAAACGTTCCATGAAAAAAAAAAATCTGAAACCCCTATGTGGAGGAAATTAAGTTTTAAGAATTTATTTTTCAGATGCAAAATAGTGTTTTGATGTAGCGTGAAGGTTTAAAGGGTTACTTACCCAATTTATTAAATAGCAAAGTGGAATATATTCCTAGCAGACGCGAGACATTCAGCAAATGTTTGTTCAACGTTGGGCCAGGGTTGTAGACTGTGGACCAACATTAAACTTACTGGGTTAAACTTACACAGAGCTCTTTGTAGCCTGCTCCAACCAGACACAGACGGCACGCGTGTATCCAAATGCCGACAGTTCTCTCTGCAAAGACGAGGACTTGACCCGATGTTGTTTCAATGTTGGTCCAGCGCCGTTGGCGGTGGGCCAATATTGAAACAACATTAGGTCAAAACCTGGTGTTTGCTGGGCTCCACACAGGTGTTTGTCTACACCCAACCCTCCCCCTCCATAATATTTTCGCCAGCCGATCACGATACTTTTAGCAAGACAGCCGGCCAATCACAAGCTTACTACAATACTTGAAATTGAGAGTAGGGGACATATGACGTCATCCATCTGCAAATTTTAACATGCGAAGTAGCAGTGTCTACGGCGGGCAGTGTAGGTTAAACTTAGTACAGGTTCTCTTCTGGCTGATTAAGGCATTGATGCCAGCTCCAAGTCGATCTCATTTACTGTGCTTTTAGTTCAACCCTTTCAGGCCTGAATTTACCATTGTCATCTTCATACACTACAAGCCGCGAATTGCTGTCGCAACTCCCGACTTGTAGTGGATGAAGATGATTTGATGTGGTTTAAAAAATAAGGAAAATTACCAAGTATTGGTAAACCAGTTTTTTGGAAATTTTCGTTCTAAAACCCTTGGTTTTAGGAGAATTAAGTCTGTTTTCATGGATGTAAAATGATGCTTTAATGCATCGTGAGGGCTAAGCATATTTTATTGACCTATTCAAGCAATGCATAATTGTGATAGACCACATGGCTTCGCTCGGAAAAAAGACAGTGAGTGATGTTTGCGGAGTGTCATGCTGTTACCAGCGCCACACCCACTAGGCGGGCGAGGGGAGAAGCTGCTCTGGTCACAGAATGGCGGAGTGTGTGAATACTATCAGTAGTCAGTACCGGCAGGTGTGCATCTCGTTTTAGGTGTGCATCTCGTTTTAGGTGCAAAAAATGTTATAAAACAAACAGAGGGAGGGGTTTTCGGGTGTCTGTGAACCCCCCCCCCCCCCCCCCCTCCCTGCATGTATTTCAATCGAACATTACCTTATCTAATTTAGTTAAAACATATTTTATTGAGCAATTCAAGCAATACAAAATTGTTATACATAGGCTTCGCTCGGCAGATAAAGTGAGTAATGATTCGTGGAGTAAGGGAGTCGTGGTGTGAATGCAATGAGTAGGCAATACCCACTGGGCACCCGACGTTGTTGTGACGTTGACTCAACGTCATTGGCACAGCTAGAAAATGTCAGAAAACAAATGCTTATTGGTGGTATCATAATATTGTTACCATGACCTCATATTCTGTGAAACGCAGAGACGTCACTCGGTGAAAACAAGGTTATATAATACTCCCCCCCATACTTCATTGTATTAGCCAGCTCGGTGAAAACAAAGGAGGACATGGTCATAAGAGTTTCGCAGAATAGGGCCTACTGTTGTTGCAATGTATCGGGTACAAAATCGTGCACCAGAATATCCCAGCAAACACAAGACAACGACCCAATGCCAGCCACTGTGTTTTTGGTGTGTGGTATGAGTGAGTTGGACGTTGTCCTGTTGGAGTAGGCCTACGTCGATTCGGTGTGGTCAATATAGGGTGGTCCCTCCGGTATCTATCAAGTCTTTTTTCAAAGGTTGCGACCGATGTTCCATAAATTGCCGTGTCGTCCTCTCCGATGCCGTGGATGGGTGTATTTGCTCTACCTGAAAAATCCAACATGGCGGTGACTGAGAGCGATCCCGACCCCAAGGTCCGAAAAATATCCATAACTTTTAAATGACTGTGCGACCTCTAATCTGAGCATGCGGGCATGGAACTGAAATGTTACTGATTAAAAAAAAAACTATTTTCGACCAGATGACTGTGCGGCCTCTAATCTGAGCATGCGGGCATGGAACTAAAATGTTACTGATTCTAGAAAAAACTATTTTCGACCTGATTACTCCTCGATATTTTCCGATATGACAGTCCAAAGAAATGTCACAGGATTTTGTACGCGGTCAATCTGTGGCCTTTTAATAGATAATCTTTTAATAGGCCTACATTTATAGCTCAAGATAATGAAGATCTATATCTGGCGATAACAGTCAACAGGTCTCTGACCTACAAAGGCTGTAACGGATCTACGGTAGCTGGTAAAACGTAGATGGTAAATATTTCGTTGGGATGTCTTCTGGTTTGATTTCCAGGTCCCATTTGTATATGCTTTTTCTCAAAAGGTGCGTCGAAAATGGGGTATTTTTTTTAATAGACAAAAATGACATTTCTCTATGCAAACTTGGGAATATTTTAATACTTTTCAATTCTAAACAAACTAAAGAAGCTAGAAGAGCTTTTAAATCTGAACATGATCATTTAATTTAATAATTATGACAACTTCTACTGTTTTTTGATGCATTATTTGATGCAAATAAATGGGACATTTCAAACCGTACCCAGAACAATTGTTTATCACAGGACACCGATTATTTTTTTCTAATCAATTTACGGACAAATCTGTAGAGGAAGAACTAATTTTGTATAAAAAACACATATTAACAGCTAACTTATAATAATTAGAGCCTTTTATGAAATATATTAGGCTATGGTGGTCGTAACATTTCGTGTGCTATTGACAGCTACTACTAAATCATGGCATAAGTTTTATTACCTTGCCATAATCGCATGAAAAGTGAACTAAAAGCCAAATAATATGATGCAGATGCAGAAATAATAGTTGAAAACAAATGAAAACCAAGTAAAAGGGTTTAATTATTACTATGAATATATGGTAAAATGTGCGACCGTTCGACCGCTCATATATAGTGTTTTTATTTCACAATGACTGTACAAAAAAGCAGAATCAATGTTGGATCTCGTCTTTATCTATATTTATATAGTTTTGTGAAAATTGGAGATTAAACCTACAAACCAGTGAAAAGTTATGATCACAAAACATTGTGAGACACGAAAGTGGTCGTAACATTGAAAATCTTCACTAGAAAGTAAGGACACGAAAAAATTTCGTGTCCACATGGTCGAACATGAGACACCAAAGGTCGCACACAGGACACCAAGAAAATCATTCACTGCGGTCGCACATGGCATTTTTGGGAGGACACCAAAAAGCATTTGGTGTCCTCTGCTCGACCGTTTTAAAAACACGTATTTTTAACATTTATCCTCCATTTTCTGCTTTTTTTCTGCTACCTGTCATCATTTTGAAAAGTTCTGTCATTTCTCATGTAATGCTACGGTAGTTTAGTTTAGTCCCAAATTAAACGAAAATGGGTAATTTCCACCCACTTCACGACCCACAACTTCACGTGGTTGAAAATTTAAATTGTTTGGTAATTTAGCGCTGCATGGGTTAAAAAGTATTAAATTACTCTCTATGAAATTAATTTCTTTGCAAAGGCCTATCCCAGAAAACGCAAAACATTTGTATAACATTTTTACAATGTTGAAAATGTTGTGCCGCCGTTGTATAAATGTTATACAAATGTTTTGTGTTTGCTGGGGTAGGCCTCATGGCGCATATTACTAGCAGCTAATCGGTTGAGCGCATTGGAGCAGGGTTTTTTTTCTAAATAAAACTAATTGACTGCAATTTAGGGAGATGTTCAGTCCATCTGAAATAGCGCACCGATATTTAGGCCGCAGCCAAATTTTGTTTGATGCCCATTGGCCACTATGTTTTTTCTCCGTTTTTTATTTTGTCGCCCTCGATAGCATTAGGCTTAAGATGTGTCCAATGTTTTTCTTATTTGATCGCCCTCATTAACTTTCAAAAAATAGGTTCGATAGGTTTTTTCTTAATGTTTTTTCCCACCCTCCCTCATTAGAATGTGGATTTTTTCTGATCTAAAATAGAGAAATTAAACTTAGATGTCTATTGGTCACGCCACTTTTAGTGCTATCACTTGTTTCGCGCTACTGGAATTCACATTACATTTCACATAGGGGCCCAAAGGTTTATAAATGATGACTAAACCTGAATTTCACATTTCACCTTTCTGTGACCTCTATGACCGTGATATTTTCTTGATCAGCAAATTTTCTTTTTAAAGAGATTCTCTAAACAATTTTTAGCCTATTTATCGCTCCAAAATGTATAGCATATATCACCAATATCTTGGATAAGGTAGAAAATGTGTGTACGTCATGCCAAAAAAAAAGTCGCATAAAAATTGATGAAACAGAATCGCATGATTTTCGCTGATTTCTCAGATTTTCATGAAAACATGTAGTAAATTGAAATTATGACGTCCCTCTATAAACCAAATAAACTAATTCTAGAATTTTATTACATATCAAACGTTAGGATTTGACTAGGAAATGGCCTTCGCAAAATTTCAAGGAAATCGTTTCAGAATTGACGGAGAAATCGGGGAAAACCATGCGATCCTGGTTGATCAGTTTTAATGTGACTTTGGGTTTATAGTTTATCTTAATTTGTTTTATTAGTAGATTGAATCACCTTTGTTATTGGGAATGAAATGAGTGTTTAAACATGATGGTGTGCAAATGTTTGATTTTACATTAAACAAATATAAGTAATTTCCACCCACTTGAAGTTGTGGGTCGCGCCAGCGAGACAAAACTTCAAGTGGGTGATAATTTATATTAGATAATTTAACAGGTAAAGGGTTCATATTACACCAGCATAGACGGGAATTAACCCTTTACCCGCTAAAGGTAATGTATTTGATTTTTCACCCACTAGAAGTTGTGTCTCGCTACCGCGACCCACAACTTCAAGTAGGCGAAAATTACATATATTTGTTTAATTTGAGAAAATAAATTTGAAATCTTGATGTTTATATTCCATTCCCAAGAACTGCGATTTAATCTGCTAATAGGCCTAAAGCAAATTAAAAACGAAAATCACAATAAATCTGTCACTTTGCGCTGCATGTTTTTTCGCTAATTTCTCAGGCAATTATCTCCTGATTGTCATAAAATATGTCAAGCATTTTTTTTTAATCTACTCTTACGGCACCTACCCTAAATAAAAAATCAAAAAAAAATAAGTTTAAACTTAGACCTTTTGACATGTAGTAATTTATTAATTATGGCGCTCCTCTATTTCATGCAGCTCTAATCTCAAAATTCCACTACTGTCTCTACTGTTTCTTACCAATTTGAAGTTGTGGTACGCGGTAGCGGATCACAGCTTCAAATAGGTAAAAAAATAAATTATTTAATTTAGTGTTTTAAAGGTTAACAGTTTGCTTTTAACGGGTTAAGTAATTTTCATCCACAATTCACACTTGAAAAATAGAAGATATAGAATGTTGAATGAAAGGGTCAAATGAAATCGGGACCGCCATCCCTGATGTACTTTCAAATTGACAAGATTCAAACAATAGCTGATGTCGATATTATTTTTATTTCATATTTCATTAATACAATTTTCATCTAATAATACAACAATAAGTAATCAAAGACGAAAATTAACAATTCTGCAAAGCTGTACTGATTATATAAATGTTAGCAAGTAAGTAAGTATGTCGATTTAAGTCACTTTACGACCAATATGTCAAGTTAAAAACAACATCATATTTTCGCAATATATAGTATATATGTTCAAAGTTAAAAATGCTGATGATAACATGATCGGCACCTATTTATAACAAGTGTGATGACATGTTTGTAGCGCTTATACTACGGTATAGAAAAATTGTATATACAAATTGAGATATATAAACAATGTAAAAATGATCATAAAATGGAAGACTTATGAAGTAAATCACAACTGTATTTCCCTTAAATAGTGATTTCTGTATAAAAACATAGACTTGTGAAGGCGAAATGTAATAATTAAAATAATGTTAAAGTGACACAGTACAAACATAAGAGAGAGATATATATATAGAGAGAATAAAATAAACAGAGAAAATAAAATGGTGCTTTGAAAAGACTTCTTACCAGTGAATCAATTTGAAAATAAACTGAAAAAATGGCATGTCATGCTCATGTTCAATGTTGAGCAACAGCGACCCGCAACTTCAAGTGGGTGAAAATTACTTATATTTGTTTAATTCGAAACCAAACATTTGCAAATCTTGATGTTTGAACACACACTTTATTTCCAATAACTGTAATTTAAACGGCTGATAGAACGGATTAAAAACGACCATAGTTGCGATTGACAATGAAAGGGTTTATCATTATAATGTAAATTCTCTGGCCTACTTTTCTTTTTTATTATTGAATAGTTAGTTAGCTCTTTCCGCTTTATTTGAATAGGCCACCTCCTACGCTATGGGTCTACGACCATTATAAATTTTCAATTTATTCAGTGCAGGGATTGATTTTAGACGTCATATTAGTCGGTCCCATTGCACCTTTGCATTGAAAAGGGTAAAGCCTCAGACCATGAACATGTTTTTAGTTACACCCCAAGAGGCACTTCTCTGTAAAACAAGTTTATAGTTACACCCCAAGTGGCACTACTCAGTAATCTTCACGGTGCTCTATGGGTAGCCTTAGGGATGTTGTAAAGTTAAAAAAATTCCAAACATCCAAATAACATTTGGACAGAGCTCACAAAAACCACACACCCCCCTGTCCAATTTTTTTTTAACCGATAATCATCAAATATTTTAATTTTTTTATGGTTGTCCAATTTTCCATTTTCTATCCAAAATGGCCCTGGACCCACCCACTCACTTCCAAATGTTATTTGGATGTTTGTAATTTTTTTTAACTTTGCAACATCCCTTAGTCCACTGTTGGTGCACAGTGGACTAATCCTTTATTATTGGATCAGAGTCGACAACAATGGACCAGCTTTAAGACAGCATTGGGTCTGAGTTGGGGAATGTGGCTATATGCCACTTACTCTATTTTTTCCTGGGAATATCACGACAAGCTTGAAGTTGGGAGCACATATAATCTTTTCGAAAGACTTCAAGGGTTCTTTATAGCACATGGTAAGTAAATAAAAATTGTACTTTTGCAGTACGTTAAAAAACAGTGTAAGCTAATACCACAGGGTTTTATCGTCACTTTTCAACCGTGACGTCCATTTAAGTGATTTTAAATTGCATTAAACACAGTGCATTCTGTAGATGAAAATGACGTGAGGGTGGTGTGATCGGGAATGGTGGGTTATTGAGAGTGTTTTCCTCCACCCACCTGATAAGAGTTCTGTGAATTTGTAATGTAGATTATAATCTACTGTACAAAGTATATCGTCCCTTTGGATATGAAAGGGCGTATCTGCCACTTTACAAAGTGGCAGATACACCCTTTCAGATCCAAGGGGACGATATATTCAGACGTGATTAAGCTCGGCAATTACATTACATTACTGAATGTGCTCACATGCAGTGATAAGTAAAATAGTGCTTAACATGCTTAACGGCAGTCTTTAGATGGCACAATCTTGAAATTTGTAATATGTTAAGAAGTAGCTGTACAATATTGCATAACGTCACTCTTCGGCATTGCTGATCATTTAAGTGACATTGTAATACGTTGAAAACAGCACAGTCCATGAGTGAGATGAATGATGTACATATGATGACGTGAGGGTGGGGTGATAGAGCATGATGGGTTGTTGAGTGGCTTTTTTATCACTTGCCCGATGGGGGATTCTGGGCATGTCTAGTATATATATAAAATTCACCCCCTGAAATATGTTAAAATCATTGCAATGTGTACGTAGAACGCAAGTGTTACCAGAACATGAAAGACGTGATAATTTAGCTGACAATGAACAGCAAAGGTTGGTCATGTCTGGTAGAGCTGGTCAATGGGATGAATTAGTAAGTAAGTGAAAATGTGTGATAATGTAACTTTCTAACAGGCGGTAGTAGTAGTAAATTGTTGCTTTACATCACAAAATTTTCGGCACGAAATTGTCATATAAGTGACTTTGTAATATGATAAAACAGTGCAGTCCTCTGATGAGATGAATGATGTACAGATGATGATGTGAGGGTGGGGTGAATAGAGCATGATGGGTTGTTGAGAGTGTTTTTTCACTTGCCCGATAGGGGATTCTGGGCATGGCTAGTATATATAAAATGTACCCTCTGTAATACGTTAAAATCATTGCAATGTGTACGTAGAAAGCAAGTGTTACCAGAGCGTGACGTGACGTGACAGTTTAGCTGACAATGGACAGCAGAGGCTGGTCTTGTCTGGTAGAGATGGTCAATGGGATGAATTAGTAAGTAAGTGAAAATGTAAGTAAGTAAGTAAGTAAGTAAAATATTTGCTTTACTTCACTTTTCGGCCGGTACGGCCATTTAAGTATGGCCATTTAAGTGAAAATTCCAGGTATTACAATATCCCATATTGTATAGTTAAAGTAGTAAAGGAAAGACAAAGCAAATAAAAGCATGATCGTAAGTAAGTAAGTAAGTAAAATGCTTTACTTCACTTTTCGGCCAGTATGGCCATTTAAGTGAAAATTCCAGGTATTACAATATCCCATATTGTATAGTTAAAGTAGTAAAGAAAAGACAAAGCCAATAAAAGCATGATCGTACTAAAATATTCAGTTTAAAATGTTTGATATGATAAGATGACGATGCTCCTGGCACCTATATGTAACGAGTCTGATGACATGTTGTAGCGCCTGCACTATAACACAGTTTAATGAGTATAAAAATATCAGTTTAAATAATGTTAAATATGAAGTGATTATAAAATGAACTACTTATCAAGTCACTATATCTCCATGAAATTGGAGTGATTGTGTAAAAACTACAAGTCTGAGTCTAATAATTAAAACATATAATATAGGTTACATTTCCGAAGGAACTGAATAATAAAACCAGCAGGGGTGTCCCTGAATAGCTCAAATAAGGAATTAAATGCAAAATACTTCCTTCTGATGTGCGCATATTTCGCACAACTGAGAAGGACATGTCTTACAGTGAGACGAGTATTGCAGCACATAGGTCGCAATTCTCCTCTCAATAAATAGCCGTTTGTGAAATAGGCATGGCCAATTCTGGCCCTGCATAAGACAACGTCATCTGTTCGGCGTTCCATTGGTGTAAAAGATCGCTTAATGATTGGTTGTACCTCGAACAATTTGCTGGTGACATTGATGTTCCATTCACCTTGCAAAATGGCATCAAGGTAGACCGAGATGTTATACTTGAAATCAGTATATGGTATATAATAAAACTGTTTTGTCTTATCCAGGGCAGCCTTGGCCAAAACATCAGCCCGTTCATTACCCTGTATTCCAATATGGCTGGGTACCCAGCAGAAAACAATGTCCTTGTGCCCAGACAAGTAGTGACACATAAGAGCCTGCAATGAAGATAGCGAGTCTGTGATGATCATGAACTCCTCGTCACTACTATCCCAGATGTATTCGATGGCAGCTTCAATAGCTAACAGCTCTGCTGTGCAAATTGAAGCCTCATCGTTGATGCGGCAGCTAAATTCATGATCATCACAGACAAAGGACATAGCTGTCCTCTTGTCTTCCTTTGATCCATCAGTGTACACCTTCCGGTGCCTCGGAAAACTACAAAATAGCTCTAGCAATATGCTCTGGAAGACAAGGGGACAGGTGTCTCCCTTCCTGAGATCCGAGAGGTTAAAAAGTATATTAGGCTGTTGGAGAAGCCAGGGTGGACATTCTGGTGGGCGCACAACGCTAATTGCGTCGAGCTCCACCTCCATGTCCTCCAGATGGGGTTGGAGCCTTATACCCAAAGTAGGTATAGTCCCTGGCTTGTTATTAAACAGTCTCTTGTACTCTGGGTTGACAACACACGAGTATGCCGGGTTCTCAGGATTTGCTTTCATTTTCATATAGTATTGCAGGCTCAGCTTCAACCGGCGAGTCTCTAAAGAGGGCTCACCGGTCTCCACCTGATGGGTGATGTTCGAAATGCCCCTGAGCATAATCTCAAACCTTGGTTCGCGATTGGATCAAGTACTGCTAAGTACGATCGTCTCGCTGAACCATAAACAATACAACCATAATCCAGTTTGGATCTGATGTGAGACCGGTAAATCCTCAGTAAGGTTGTCCGGTCACCACCCCAATCCTTGCTAGATATAACTCGTAGTAATTGTAATGCTTTCCTACACTTATCTTTCATATATTTGATGTGTGGAGTAAAACTGAGCTTCTTGTCGAAAAAAGACCAAGAAATTTGATCTGCTCTTCAACAGGAAGCTGTCGTCCATATAGTTTGAGGTCGGGCTCAGGCTGTAAGCCATTTTTTTTACAAAAATGTACACATAAAGTTTTTGTGGGGGGAAAAATTAAAGCCGTTCTCATCCGCACAAGTCACCAACTTATCGAGGCAACCTTGCAGGCGCCGCTCAATTATTGCCATATTGCTTGACTGGCAGTAAACAGCCAGATCATCAACATATAACGATTTTTCTATATCGTCTGGTAAAGCATCAATTATACTGTTTATTTTAACGGTAAATAGAGTTGGTGAAAGGATACTACCTTGTGGGACACCCTCCTCCTGTGGTAAGTAAGTAAAATATTTGCTTTACTTCACTTTTCGGCCAGTACGGCCATTTAAGTGAAAATTCCAGGTATTACAATATCCCATATTGTATAGTTAAAGTAGTAAAGGAAAGACAAAGCTAATAAAAGCATGTTCGTACTAGTAAGTAAGTAAGTAAAATATATGCTTTACTTCACTTTTCGGCCAGTATGGCCATTTAAGTGAAAATTCCAGGTTTTACAATATCCAATATTGTATAGTTAAAGTAGTAAAGGAAAGACAAAGCTAATAAAAACATGTTCATACTAAAATATTCAGTTTGAAGTGTTTGATATGATAAGACGATGATGCTCCTGGCACCTATATGTAACGAGTCTGATGACATGTTGAAGCGCCTGCACTACAACACAGTTTAATGGGTATAAAAATATCAGTATAAATAATGTAAAATATGAAGGTAAAATATGAAGTGATTATAAAATGAACGACTTTTCAAGTCACTATATCTCCATGAAATTGGAGTGATTGTGTGAAAACTACAAGTCTAAGTCAAAACAGTGTCATTGTCAAAACAAATATATAACATATACTATAATACTATATACTATAATAAAAAAAAGTAAACCCATTTAGACATAAATATGAATGACATAAACAATAAACAGAGAAACCATTAAGTAAGTAAGTAAATGTCTTCTTTACTTCACTTTTCGGCCAGTATGGCCAGAGAAATCATGAAACCACAAAAAATTCTCAAAAATTAAAGACTTACAGTGCCCCCACAGTTGGTAATAAGGTCTGTGATATTGGAGAACATCACAGAGCGATCACGAACCGTGAGGACACCTTAAGTCACCACAGGTTAATTGTACGGCAATGGCTTCTCTATGACATGCTGCATTATCCGCCAGGATGCCACAGAGAAACCATTAAAACAATAAAGTGAAAAAATAATTATATGACAATGGTTTCTTTCGGACATCCCGACCAACACCAGGATGCCAAAGAGAAAACACTGCAAACACAAAAAAAAACAAATCGTAGAGAAATTATGAGTAGATCTACAATGAGTACAATGAAAAAATATATAAAATATATAAATATGAATATATAAAGAATATATAAAGAATTTGAAAACTTTTCGAAAATAAACATAACAACCTCAGTGAAAAACCCTTAACCACCGGAAAGCAAACACAAAAAAACTTCACGTCAAAAAAATAGAAAAACCTGGTTTAATGAAAGGCAAAAGGCAAAAACGTTTGGGTGTGCTTGGCCTTCTAAGAAGTTGCCCAGGGGGGACCACGCGGAGGTGACACCCTTCCCCCCCATGTTCGTACTAAAATATTCAGTTTAAAGTGTTTGATATGATAAGATGACGATGCTCCTGGCACCTATATGTAACGTAAGTAAGTAAGTAAAATATTTGCTTTACTTCACTTTTCGGCCAGTAAGTAAGTAAGTAAGTAAAATATTTGCTTTACTTCACTTTTCGGCCAGTATGGCCATTTAAGTGAAAATTCCAGGTATTACAATATCCCATATTGTATAGTTAAAGTAGTAAAGGAAAGACAAAGCTAATAAAAGCATGTTCGTACTAAAATATTCAATCTAAAGTGTTTGATATGATAAGATGACGATGCTCCTGGCACCTATATGTAACGAGTCCGATGACATGTTGAAGCGCCTGCACTACAACACAGTTTAATGGGTATAAAAATATCAGTATAAATAATGTAAAATATGAAGTAAATTTAAAATAAACGACTTTTCAAGTCACTATATCTCCATGAAACTGGAGTGATTGTGTAAAAACTACAAGTCTAAGTCAAAACAGTGTCATTGTCAAAACAAATATATAATATATACTATAATACTATATACTATAATAAAAAAAAACCCCATTTAGACATAAATGTGAATGACATAAACAATGAACAGAGAAACCATTAAGTAAGTAAGTAAATGTCTTCTTTACTTCATTTTTCGGCCAGTATGGCCAGAGAAATCATGAAACCACAAAAAATTCTCGAAAATTAAAGACTTACAGTGCCCCCACAGTTGGTAATAAGGTCTGTGATATTGGAGGACATCACAGAGCGATCACAAACCGTGAGGACACCGTAAGTCACCACAGGCTAATTGTACGGCGATGGCTTCTCTATGACATGCTGCATTATAAGTAAGTAAAATATTTGCTTTACTTCACTTTTCGGCCAGTATGGCCATTTAAGTGAAAATTGCAGGTATTACAATATCCCATATTGTATAGTTAAAGTAGTGAAGGAAAGACAAAGCTAATAAAAGCATGTTCGTACTAAAATATTCAGTTTAAAGTGTTTGATATGATAAGATGACGATGCTCCTGGCACCTATATGTATCGAGTCTGATAACATGTTGAAGCGCCTGCACTACAACACAGTTTAATGGGTATAAAAATATCAGTATAAATAATGTAAAATATGAAGTGATTATAAAATGAACGACTTTTCAAGTCACTATTTCTCCATGAAATTGGAGTGATTGTGTAAAAACTACAAGTCTAAGTCAAAACAGTGTCATTGTCAAAACAAATATATAATATATACTATAATACTATATACTATAATCAAAAAAAGTAAACCCATTTAGACATAAATATGAATGACATAAACAATGAACAGAGAAACCATTAAGTAAGTAAGTAAATGTCTTCTTTACTTCACGTTTCGGCCAGTATGGCCAGAGAAATCATTAAATCACAATTTTTTTTCAAAAATTAAAGACTTATAGTGCCCCCACAGTTGGTAATAAGGTCTGTGATATTGGAGGACATCACAGAGCGATCACAAACCGTGAGGACACCGTAAGTCACCACAGGCTAATTGTACGGCGATGGCTTCTCTATGACATGCTGCATTATCCGCCAGGATGCCACAGAGAAACCTTTAAAACAATAAAGTGAAAAAATAATTATATGGCAATGGTTTCTTTCGGACATCCCGTCCATCGCCAGGATGCCAAAGAGAAACCACTGCAAACACAAAAACCAAATCATAGAGGAATTATGAGTAGACCTACAATGCCCCCACAGCTGGGGATCGGGTCTGTCATCGAGAACTAGCACGACAGAGCGATCATAATCCGTGAGAGCACTGTAAGGCACCACAAGTACAATGAAAAAATATATAAAATATATAAATATGAATATATAGAGAATATATAAAGAATTTGAACTAAAAACTATTGGAAAATAAACATAACAACCTCAGTACCACCGGAAAGCAAACACAAAAAACTTAACGTCAAAAAAATAAAAAAACCTGGTTTGATGAAAGGTTTGGGTGTGCTTGGCCTTCTAAGAAGTTGCCCAGGGGGGACCACGCGGAGGTGACACCCTTCCCCCCCTTCACTGATTGTGCGGCGAGCTTTAGCGTAATCTTTCTTATATCCGTCAAGGTTTTGTCTAGTTGGATGTTTTTTAAATTTTTGCAAGGATTTTTTCCTTTTGTCTCTTGCCTTTCGGCAACCTTCATCAGACCAGGGCTTGTCGAGTTTTTTGGGAACTGTCGAGGTTTTGGATATGCTTTTATCTGCTATATTGTGTAACTTGGCTGTAAAAAGGGCTATAGGGTCATCAACCCTCTCTTCATTCTCAAATTGAGAGATTGTGAGGCTCTCCCCACAAGACTGTTGGAAGGCCTCCCAATCTGCTCTGTGCAGCCTCCAATGCTGCCCTCTTTCTTCAACAATAGAGTTGTTGCTCTCTATAAATATAGGATAATGATCACTGCTACAGAGATCCTCGTTGACCCTCCAAGTGTAATCCAAATATAAATCGGGATCACACAAGGATAGGTCAATGGCTGTTGCAGATCCTGAAGCAGGGTGCAAATAGGTGGTAGTATCATCATTAAAAATGCAGAGATTTTCCTCTGAGAGGAAGTCTTCTATTATTCTGCCCCGTGGGTTGATGTCCCTACAGCCCCACATTGTGTGGTAAGTAAGTAAGTAAGTAAAATATTTGCTTTACTTCACTTTTCGGCCAGTATGGCCATTTAAGTGAAAATTCCGGGCATTACAATATCCCATATTGTATAGTTAAAGTAGTAAAGGAAAGACAAAGCTAATAAAAGCATGTTCGTACTAAAATATTCAGTTTGAAGTGTTTGATATGATAAGATGACGATGCTCCTGGCACCTATATGTAACGAGTCTGATGACATGTTGAAGCGCCTGCACAACAACACAGTTTAATGGGTATAAAAATATCAGAATAAATAATGTAAAATATGAAGTGATTATAAAATGAAAGACTTTTCAAGTCACTATATCTCTATGAAATTGGAGTGATTGTGTAAAAACTACAAGTCTAAGTCAAAACAGTGTCATTGTCAAAACAAATATATAATATATACTATAATACTATATACTATAATCAAAAAAGTAAACCCATTTAGACATAAATATGAATGACATAAACAATGAACAGAGAAACCATTAAGTAAGTAAGTAAATGTCTTCTTCACTTCACTTTTCGGCCAGTACGGCCGGAGACATCATAAAACCACAAAAAAATCTCAAAAATTAAAGACTTACAGTGCCCCCACAGTTGGTAATAAGGTCTGTGATATTGGAGGACATCACAGAGCGATCACAAACCGTGAGGACACCGTAAGTCACCACAGGCTAATTGTACAACAATGGATTCTCTATGAAATGCTGCATTATCCGCCAGGATGCCACAGAGAAACCTTTAAAACAATAAAGTGAAAAAATAATTATATGGCACTGGTTTCTTTCGGACATCCCGTCCATCGCCAGGATGCCAAAGAGAAACCACTGCAAACACAAAAAAACAGATCATAGAGGAACTATGAGTAGACCTACAATGCCCCCACAGCTGGGGAACGGGTCTGTCATCGAGAACTAGCACGACAGAGCGATCACAATCTGTGAGAAAATATATAAAATATATAAATATGAATATATAAAGAATATATAAAGAATTTAAACTGAAAACTATTCGAAAATAAACATAACAACCTCAGTGAAAAACCACCGGAAAGCAAACACAAAAAACTTCACGTCAAAAAAATAACAAAACCTGGTTCGATGAAGGTTTGGGTGTGCTGGGCCTTCTAAGAAGTTGCCCAGGGGGGACCACGCGGAGGTGACACCCTTCCCCCCCGGGCCATTTATGGATGTTTCTTTTTCCCTGGATTCAACTGTGCATGGATTGCAGCGGCAGTAGGCGCAAGCTTAAGGCTTACCCCATCATCGCTGCCGTCCTCATCATCTGCAGGCTCTACTACTTCCATAGCTTGGAATTGGTTGTAAGTGGAGACTGGGTTTTTCATTGCCTTTGTTAGCCTATCTGGTGGTTTTGGCTTGGGTTTTATTTTAGGCTTTTGTTTCTCTGAGCTCTTTGAATCATCTTTTGATTTATTAGTAACCGTTTCAGATTTTTGAGTGCTTAGTCTACTTGTTTTTGTTTTATCAGCAGAGCCAGATTGTTTTGTGTTTGTTGCTGATGTGTTTGCATGCTTTACAGTTGGTTCTGCTGTTGTTGTAGCGACATTTGTTGTTTTTTGTATTCCAGGTTTTTTTTGTATCTGGGGGTTTGCTAACGTTACCGCACTAACAGTTGCACCCGTCGCAGGCATGATCACTATGGGATCAGTCTGGCAACCAACAGACACAACCTTCCGTGCAGCAACACTAGCAAATGACCTTGTAGGTATGTTGTTCCTCCCCTCAACTATTTTCCTGGCTTCTGGGAAGGAGATCTTCTGCTCGGTGCGAACTTTCTGAATCTCCTTCTCCTTCTGCCATACAGGGCAATCTTTCGAGAAAGCAGTGTGTTTCTCACTACAGTTTACACATTTCACAGGGTTGTTGCAAGAGGAGTCATTGTGGTCTGGCTGACCACATCGACCACAGACTTCATCCCTCTTGCAATTTTCCCTGTGATGTCCAAAGCGCTGACACTTAAAACACCTCAAAGGCTGAGGCACGTATAGCTGGACTTTGACCCTTTCAAAACCCATCTTCATGGTTTCGGGTGGAGTTGGAAACCTGAAGGTAATGATGGCCGTATTCAGTTTGACTATTTTGCCGTCCACTTTCTTAGTTAGTATGCGTGCCTCTTTTGCTCCGGCATGCCCGAGTTGAGCAATGATCTCCTCATTGGTTGTGTTCCTCAACTCAGGTGTCCGGATTACACCCTTCGAGGTGTTTAGTGTCCTATGCGGGGAAACCTTGATGGGTTTTCCCGCAAGCTCTGTAGCTTTTTGAAGGTTGGTAGAGTGAGATCCTCGGTCAACCTCAATTAAGAGGTCATCGGATCTCAGCCGCTTGATGGACTTAGGCTCTCCAGCCAAACCTTCGATGCCCTTTTGTATGGCAAAAGATGAGAGCTTGTGAAGGGATTTCTCCTCATCATCAGGCATCATCATCAAAAACCTAGGAAACAGTATATGACCTTTTTGAATTTCTTGTCTTGTTTGATTGTATCGAGCTCTAGACTCATTGTCAATATCTGATTCTTCTGTGTGTTTTCGTCTTTTTTTTGTGTTCGAGGTAGTCGGGGGTGAATTGTCGCTATCCATGGTTGATAGGCTATGTTTTTCATCGCTCAGGCTCTCCACCCTCCTCGGAGCCCTACCAGGGGACAACCTTCCCCGGAAAACCAGCAGGAAGTATTGCCAGAGCTACCTGAGCGATATAGTCGAAGCAGAAGAACAGCAATTTCAATAATCACCATGTACACATTCCTCCACCAGATTAGCCCATAAGCCACAATGACGTGATGTCCATGATCATGTAGTTGTAAATGAGAATGAAACTGTATACATGCGTCAAGAAGTGGTTGATGATGAGAGGTGAGGATGATATTAGACAATTATGGACATCAAGCCAAGAGACAAAAGCCGATTGATCTGGCCGGGCCCACCAGACCGCCCGTCTCAATGAGATAAGGGCCAAAGTGGTGTGTTGGGAGTATGGAGTCCGCAGGCTCCTACGCCCTCAACCACCAGGATCCCTTCTCCCACCTATACGGGATGCAACCCACGGCAAACAGGTTGAGGGTGTGTTTAGCCTTCTAAAAAGAAGTTACCAGTGGGACCACGTGGAGGTAACACCCTCCCCCCTCCTGGCACCTATATGTAACGAGTCTGATGACATGTTGAAGCGCCTGCACTACCACACAGTTTAATGGGTATAAAAATATCAGTATAAATAATGTAATATATGAAGTGATTATAAAATGAACGACTTTTCAAGTCACTTTATCTCCATGAAATTGGAGTGATTGTGTAAAAACTACAAGTCTAAGTCAAAACAGTGTCATCGTCAAAACAAATATATACTATAATACTATATACTATAATCAAAAAAAGTAAACCCATTCAGACATAAATATGAATGACATAAACAATGAACAGAGAAACCATTAGGTAAGTAAGTAAATGTCTTTTTTACTGCACTTTTCGGCCAGTATGGCCAGAGAAATCATGAAACCACAACAAATTCTCAAAAATTAAAGACTTACAGTACCCCCACAGTTGGTAATAAGGTCTGTGATATTGGAGGACATCACAGAGCGATCACAAACCGTGAGGACACCGTAAGTCACCACAGGCTAATTGTACGGCAATGGCTTCTTTATGACATGCTGCATTATCCGCCAGGATGCCACAGAGAAACTATTAAAACAATGAAGTGAAAAAATAATTATATGGCAATGGTTTCTTTCGGACATCCCGTCCAACACCAGGATGCCAAAGAGAAACCACTGCAAACACACAAAAAAAAAAATCGTAGAGGAATTATGAGTAGATCTACAATGAGTACAATGAAAAAATATATAAAATCTCCATGAAATTGGAGTGATTGTGTAAAAACTACAAGTCTAAGTCTAATAATTGAAACATAGAATATAGGTTACATTCCCGAAGGAACTGAATAATAAAACCAGCAGGGGTGTCCCTGAATAGCTCAAATAAGGAATTAAATGCAAAATACTTCCTTCTGATGTGCGCATATTTCGTACAACTGAGAAGGAGACGAGTATTGTAGCACATAGGTCGCAATTCTCCTAAATAGCCGTTTGTGAAATAGGCATGGCCAATTCTGGCCCTGCATAAGACATCAAGGGTAAGTAAGTAAGTAAAAAATAGTGATTAAGATCACTTTAAGACCAGTATGCCTCCAATAAGAACTGTATTTTACTCTCTAAATCATTTCGTATCCCTGAAAACTACTTTAATTTCCTACTCTTAATGGCTTCAGAACAAAACAGTATATATTGTCATGCAGTATTTGCTTATGTTTTGAAGTAAGTAAGTGAAGTAAATTGTGTTTTAACGCCACTGTTTGAAAAGGACCCAGGGACATTTAGTATAGTAAAGTGAAATATTGAATGACGTCACTTTTCAGCACTAATGGTCATTTAGGTGACATTGTAATGTGATAAAAACATTGTATTTAATTGATGAGATAAATGATGTAGAGATGATGATGTGAGGGTGGGGGTCAACACCAGTTTCTGCATTGATGTGGGAGGATAATATCTCAGGTTTTTTTCAATATTCATTTGAAGTCGCTATAAATAGGTGCCCATCATATTACCATCAACACAAACGTCCCATTGGATATAAAAGTGTGTATCTGCCACTTAGCAAAGTGGCAGATATACACTCTCATATCCAAGGGGTCGATATGTGGGTCACAATATAATCAGAAGGTGAGGTAAACTATGATGCACAACAAACATAAGCGACAATGTCATCGTGCTAGGGGGCTATCTTTATTCAAAGTAAGTAAAATAATGTGCCATGTCACTTTTCTGGATGATTGTGACTTGCAATACATTAAAACCTTGCAAAGTGTAGTGTACACCAGACTAACCAGAAGGCACAGTGACACATAGGGAAGAAAACAGGGTGTGTCCACGAGTGTAAGTGAGTAAGTAAGTAAAATATCTTTAAAAGTATGGCCATTTAAATGACAATTCATACTAAAATAATAATATGATATCTTGAACAGTAAAAGTGATAAAGTAAAAAGTCCAAACTGATAATAGTATGTCCGCACTAAGGCATTGAGATAAAAACGACTGATGATAACATGATGCGTATTGAATATATATACACTCTTAAGAACCTTAAACAGCGCCTGCGCCGATACACAATATAAATTAACACAAAAAGATGACAAAAACAATTATAATTGAAAGTATTTAACTGATGAGATAAATGATGTAGAGATGATGATGTGAGGGTGGGGTTCAACACCAGTTTCTGCATTGATGTGGGAGGATAATATCTCAGGTTTTTTTCAATATTTATTTGAAGTCGCTATAAATAGGTGGCCATCATATTACCATCAACACAAACGTCCCATTGGATATAAAAGTGTGTATCTGCCACTTAGCAAAGTGGCAGATACACCCTTTAATATCCAAGGGGTCGATATGTGGGTCACAATATAATCAGAAGGTAAGGTAAACTATGATGCACAACAAACATAAGCGACAATGTCATCGTGCTAGTGGGCCATCTTTATTCAAAGTAAGTAAAATAATGTGCTATGTCACTTTTTTGGATGATTGCGACTTGCAATACATTAAAACCTTGCAAAGTGTAGTGTACACCAGACTAACCAGAAGGCACAGTGACACACAGGGAAGAAAACAGGGTGTGTCCACGAGTGTAAGTGAGTAAGTAAGTAAAATATCTTTAAGAGTATGGCCATTTAAATGAAACTTCATACTAAAATAATAATATGATATCCTGAACAGTAAAAGTGATAAAGTAAAAAGTCCAAACTGATAATAGTATGTCCGCACTAAGGCATTAAGATAAAAACGACTGATGATAACATGATGCGTATTGAATATATCTACACTCTTAAGAACCTTAAACAGCGCCAGCGCCGATACACAATATAAATTAACACAAAAAGATGACAAAAACAATTATAATTGAAAGTATTTAATTGATGAGATAAATGATGTAGAGATGATGATGTGAGGATGGGGGTCAACACCAGTTTCTGCATTGATGTGGGAGGATAATATCTCAGGTTTTTTTCAATATTCATTTGAAGTCGCTATAAATAGGTGGCCATCATATTACCATCAACACAAACGTCCCATTGGATATAAAAGTGTGTATCTGCCACTTAGCAAAGTGGCAGATACACCCTCTCATATCCAAGGGGTCGATATGTGGGTCACAATATAATCAGAAGGTAAGGTAAACTATGATGCACAACAAACATAAGCGACAATGTCATCGTGCTAGCGGACCATCTTTATTCAAAGTAAGTAAAATAATGTGCTATGTCACTTTTCTGGATGATTGTGACTTGCAATACATTAAAACCTTGCAAAGTGTAGTGTACGCCAGACTAACCAGAAGGCACAGTGACACATAGGGAAGAAAACAGGGTGTGTCAACGAGAGTAAGTGAGTAAGTAAGTAAAATTTCTTTAAAAGTATGGCCATTTAAATGACAATTCATACTAAAATAATAATATGATATCTTGAACAGTAAAAGTGATAAAGTAAAAAGTCCAAACTGATAATAGTATGACCGCACTAAGGCATTGAGATAAAAACGACTCATGATAACATGATGCGTATTGAATATATATACACTCTTAAGAACCTTAAACAGCGCCAGCGCCGATACACAATATAAATTAACACAAAAAGATGACAAAAACAATTATAATTGAAAGTATTTAATTGATGAGATAAATGATGTAGAGATGATGATGTGAGGGTGGGGGTCAACACCAGTTTCTGCATTGATGTGGGAGGATAATATCTCAGGTTTTTTTCAATATTCATTTGAAGTCGCTATAAATAGGTGCCCATCATATTACCATCAACACAAACGTCCCATTGGATATAAAAGTGTGTATCTGCCACTTAGCAAAGTGGCAGATACACCCTCTCATATCCAAGGGGTCGATATGTGGGTCACAATATAATCAGAAGGTAAAGTAAACTATGATGCACAACAAACAGAAGCGACAATGTCATCGAGCTAGCGGGCCATCTTTATTCAAAGTAAATAAAATAATGTGCTATGTCACTTTTCTGGATGATTGTGACTTGCAATACATTAAAACCTTGCAAAGTATAGTGTACACCAGACTAACCAGAAGGCACAGTGACACATAGGGAAGAAAACAGGATGTGTCCACGAGTGTAAGTGAGTAAGTAAGTAAAATATCTTTAAAAGTATGGCCATTTAAATGACAATTCATACTAAAATAATAATATGATATCTTGAACAGTAAAAGTGATAAAGTAAAAAGTCCAAACTGATAATAGTATGTCCGCACTAAGGCATTGAGATAAAAACGACTGATGATAACATGATGCGTATTGAATATATATACACTCTTAAGAACCTTAAACAGCGCCAGCGCCGATACACAATATAAATTAACACAAAAAGATGACAAAAACAATTATAATTGAAAGGATTTAATTGATAAGATAAATGATGTAGAGATGATGATGTGAGGGTGGGGGTCAACACCAGTTTCTGCATCGATATGGGAGGATAATATCTCAGGGTTTTTTCAATATTCATTGGAAGTCGCTATAAATATGTGCCCATCATATTATCATCAACACAAACGTCCCATTAGATATAAAAGTGTGTATCTGCCATTTAGCAAAGTGGCAGAGTGTAAGTGAGTAAGTAAGTAAAATATCTTTAAAAGTATGGCCATTTAAATGAAACTTCATACTAAAATAATAATATGATATCTTGAACAGTAAAAGTGATAAAGTAAAAAGTCCAAACTGATAATAGTATGTCCGCACTAAGGCATTGAGATAAAAACGACTGATGATAACATGATGCGTATTGAATATATATACACTCTTAAGAACCTTAAACAGCGCCAGCGCCGATACACAATATAAATTAACACAAAAAGATGACAAAAACAATTATAATTGAAAGTATTTAATTGATGAAATAAATGATGTAGAGATGATGATGTGAGGGTGGGGGTCAACACCAGTTTCTGCATTGATGTGGGAGGATAATATCTCAGGTTTTTTTCAATATTAATTTGAAGTCGCTATAAATAGGTGGCCATTATATTACCATCAACACAAACGTCCTATTGGATATAAAAGTGTGTATCTGCCACTTAGCAAAGTGGCAGATACACCCTTTATTATCCAAGGGGTCGATATGTGGGTCACAATATAATCAGAAGGTAAGGTAAACTATGATGCACAACAACCATAAGCGACAATGTCATCGTGCTAGTGGGCCATCTTTATTCAAAGTAAGTAAAATAATGTGCTATGTCACTTTTTTGGATGATTGTGACTTGCAATACATTAAAACCTTGCAAAGTGTAGTGTACACCAGACTAACCAGAAGGCACAGTGACACACAGGGAAGAAAACAGGGTGTGTCCACGAGTGTAAGTGAGTAAGTAAGTAAAATATCTTTAAGAGTATGGCCATTTAAATGAAACTTCATACTAAAATAATAATATGATATCCTGAACAGTAAAAGTGTAAGTAAGTAAGTAAAATATTTGCTTTACTTCACTTTTCGGCCAGTATGGCCATTTAAGTGAAATTCCAGGTATTACAATATCCCATATTGTATAGTTAAAGTAGTAAAGGAAAGACAAAGCCAATAAAAGCATGATCGTACTAAAATATTCAGTTTAAAGTGTTTGATATGATAAGATGACGATGCTCCTGGCACCTATATGTAACGAGTCTGATGACATGTTGTAGCGCCTGCACTACAACACAGTTTAATGAGTATAAAAACATCAGTATAAATAATGTAAAATATAAAGTTATTATAAAATAAACGACTTTTCAAGTCACTATATCTCTATGAAATTGGTGTGATTGTGTAAAAACTACAAGTCTAAGTCAAAACAGTGTCATTGTCAAAACAAATATATAATATATACTATAATACTATATACTATAATCAAAAAAGTAAACCCATTTAGACATAAATATGAATGACATAAACAATGAACAGAGAAACCATTAAGTAAGTAAGTAAATGTCTTCTTTACTTCACTTTTCGGCCAGTACGGCCGGAGACATCATGAAACCACAAAAAATTCTCAAAAATCTAAGACTTACAGTGCCCCCACAGTTGGTAATAAGGTCTGTGATATTGGAGGACATCACAGAGCGATCACAAACCGTGAGGACACTGTAAGTCACCACAGGCTAATTGTACGGCAATGGCTTCTCTATGACATGCTGCATTATCCGCCAGGATGCCACAGAGAAACCTTTAAAACAATAAAGTGAAAAAATAATTATATGGCACTTGTTTCTTTCGGACATCCCGTCCATCGCCAGGATGCCAAAGAGAAACCACTGTAAACACAAAAAAACAAATCATAGAGGAACTATGAGTAGACCAACAATGCCCCCACAGCTGGGGATCGGGTCTGTCATCGAGAACTAGCACGACAGAGCGATCACAATCCGTGAGAGCACTGTAAGGCACCACAAGTACAATGAAAAAATATATAAATATGAATATATAAAGAATATATAAAGAATTTAAACTGAAAACTATTCGAAAATAAACATAACAACCTCAGTGAAAAACCACCGGAAAGCAAAATCAAAAAACTTCACGTCAAAAAAAATAACAAAACCTGGTTCGATGAAGGTTTGGGTGTGCTTGGCCTTCTAAGAAGTTGCCCAGGTGGGACCACGCGGAGGTGACACCCTTCCCCCCCCCCCCACAGTAAAAGTGATCAAGTAAAAAGTCCAAACTGATAATAGTATGTCCGCACTAAGGCATTAAGATAAAAACGACTGATGATAACATGATGCGTATTGAATATATATACACTCTTAAGAACCTTAAACAGCGCCAGCGCCGATACACAATATAAATTAACACAAAAAGATGACAAAAACAATTATAATTGAAAGTATTTAATTGATGAGATAAATGATGTAGAGATGATGATGTGAGGATGGGGGTCAACACCAGTTTCTGCATTGATGTGGGAGGATAATATCTCAGGTTTTTTTCAATATTCATTTGAAGTCGCTATAAATAGGTGCCCATCATATTACCATCAACACAAACGTCCTATTAGATATAAAAGTGTGTATCTGCCACTTAGCAAAGTGGCAGATACACCCTCTCATATCCAAGGGGTCGATATGTGGGTCACAATATAATCAGAAGGTAAGGTAAACTATGATGCACAACAAACATAAGCGACAATGTCATCCTGCTAGTGGACCATCTTTATTCAAAGTAAGTAAAATAATGTGCTATGTCACTTTTCTGGATGATTGTGACTTGCAATACATTAAAACCTTGCAAAGTGTAGTGTACGCCAGACTAACCAGAAGGCACAGTGACACATAGGGATGAAAACAGGGTAAGTAAGTAAGTAAGTAAAATATTTGCTTTACTTCACTTTTCGGCCAGTATGGCCATTTAAGTGAAAATTCCAGGTATTACAATATCCCATATTGTATAGTTAAAGTAGTAAAGGAAAGACAAAGCTAATAAAAGCATGTTCGTAGTAAAATATTCAGT
Source organism: Flabesymbios commensalis (assembly GCA_964017125.1). Classification (NCBI taxonomy): domain Eukaryota; kingdom Metazoa; phylum Annelida; class Polychaeta; order Terebellida; family Flabelligeridae; genus Flabesymbios; species Flabesymbios commensalis. The sequence continues at coordinate 3,207,326 of OZ024904.1, read as the reverse complement.
TTAAAGTGTTTGATATGATAAGATGACGATGCTCCTGGCACCTATATGTATCGAGTCTGATAACATGTTGAAGCGCCTGCACTACAACACAGTTTAATGGGTATAAAAATATCAGTATAAATAATGTAAAATATGAAGTGATTATAAAATGAACGACTTTTCAAGTCACTATATCTCCATGAAATTGGAGTGATCGTGTAAAAACTACAAGTCTAAGTCAAAACAGTGTCATTGTCAAAACAAATATATAATATATACTATAATACTATATACTATAATAAAAAAAAGTAAACCCATTTGGACATAAATATGAATGACATAATCAATGAACAGAGAAACCATTAAGTAAGTAAGTAAATGTCTTCTTTACTTCACGTTTCGGCCAGTATGGCCAGAGAAATCATTAAATCACAAAAAAATTCAAAAATTAAAGACTTACAGTGCCCCCACAGTTGGTAATAAGGTCTGTGATATTGGAGGACATCACAGAGCGATCACGAACCGTGAGGACACCGTAAGTTACCACAGGCTAATTGTACGGCAATGGCTTCTCTATGACATGCTGCATTATCAGCCAAGATGCCACAGAGAAACCATTAAAACAATGAAATGAAAAACTAATTATATGGCAATGGTTTCTTTCGGACATCCCGTCCAACACCAGGATGCCAAAGAGAAACCATTTACAAAAACGAATACATACAATAGAAATACTTAAGACAGTCCCGTATACTAATAGAACGTTAGACACACATCCACATACCGATTCAGATTATATTGAACATCACAAACCAATGACTATGCTCTGTATTTACCGCCAAACCGATTTAATATAGATTGAAAAGTAATGCAAAATACTCTAGACCCATGTGTAATAACGTGAGAAAAACACAATATTAATAAAACGTTTGGGTGTGCTTGGTCTTCTATGAAGTTGCCCAGGGGGGACCACGCGGAGGTGACACCCTTCCCCCCCTGAAAACAGGGTGTGTCAACGAGAGTAAGTGAGTAAGTAAGTAAAATATCTTTAAAACAAGTATGGCCATGTAAATGACAATTCATACTAAAATAATAATATGATAGCTTGAACAGTAAAAGTGATAAAGTAAAAAGTCCAAACTGATAATAGTATGTCCGCACTAAGGCATTGAGATAAAAACGACTGATGATAACATGATGCGTATTGAATATATATACATTCTTAAGAACCTTAAACAGCGCCAGCGCCGATACACAATATAAATTAACACAAAAAGATGACAAAAACAATTATAATTGAAAGTATTTAATTGATGAGATAAATGATGTAGAGATGATGATGTGAGGGTGGTGGTCAACACCAGTTTCTGCATTGATGTGGGAGGATAATATCTCAGGTTTTTTTCAATATTCATTTGAAGTCGCTATAAATAGGTGGCCATCGTATTACCATCAACACAAACGTCCCATTGGATATAAAAATGTGTATCTGCCACTTAGCAAAGTGGCAGATACACCCTCTCATATCCAAGGGGTCGATATGTAGGTCACAATATAATCAGAAGGTAAGGTAAACTATGATGCACAACAAACATAAGCGACAATGTCATCGTGCTAGTGGGCCATCTTTATTCAAAGTAAGGAAAATAATGTGCTATGTCACTTTTCTGGATGATTGTGACTTGCAATACATTAAAACCTTGCAAAGTGTAGTGTACACCAGACTAACCAGAAGGCACAGTGACACACAGGGAAGAAAACAGGGTGTGTCCACGAGTGTAAGTGAGTAGGTAAGTAAAATATCTTTTAAAGGTATGGCAATTTAAATGAAACTTCATACTAAAATAATAATATGATATCTTGAACAGTAAAAGTGATTAAGTAAAAAGTCCAAACTGATAATAGTATGTCCGAACTAAGGCATTAAGATAAAAACGACTGATGATAACATGATGCGTATTGAATATATATACACTCTTAAGAACCTTAAACAGCGCCAGCGCTGATACACAATATAAATTAACACAAAAAGATGACAAAAACAATTATAATTGAAAGTATTTAATTGATGAGATAAATGATGTAGAGATGATGATGTGAGGATGGTGGTCAACACCAGTTTCTGCATTGATGTGGGAGGATAATATCTCAGGTTTTTTTCAATATTCATTTGAAGTCGCTATAAATAGGTGCCCATCATATTACCATCAACACAAGCGTCCCATTGGATATAAAAGTGTGTATCTGCCACTTAGCAAAGTGGCAGATACACCCTCTCATATCCAAGGGGTCGATATGTGGGTCACAATATAATCAGAAGGTAAGGTAAGCTATGATGCACAACAAACATAAGCGACAATGTCATCGTGCTAGCGGGCCATCTTTATTCAAAGTAAATAAAATAATGTGCTATGTCACTTTTCTGGATGATTGTGACTTGCAATACATTAAAACCTTGCAAAGTGTAGTGTACACCAGACTAACCAGAAGGCACAGTGACACATAGGGAGGAAAACAGGATGTGTCCACGAGTGTAAGTGAGTAAGTAAGTAAAATATCTTTAAAAGTATGGCCATTTAAATGACAATTCATACTAAAATAATAATATGATATCTTGAACAGTAAAAGTGATAAAGTAAAAAGTCCAAACTGATAATAGTATGTTCGCACTAAGGCATTGAGATAAAAACGACTGATGATAACATGATGCGTATTGAATATATATACACTCTTAAGAACCTTAAACAGCGCCGATACACAATATAAATTAACACAAAAAGATGACAAAAACAATTATAATTGAAAGGATTTAATTGATGAGATAAATGATGAAGAGATGATGATGTGAGGGTGGGGGTCAACACCAGTTTCTGCATCGATATGGGAGGATAATATCTCAGGGTTTTTTCAATATTCATTGGAAGTCGCTATAAATATGTGCCCATCATATTACCATCAACACAAACGTCCCATTGGATATAAAAGTGTGTATCTGCCACTTAGCAAAGTGGCAGATACACCCTCTCATATCCAAGGGGTCGATATGTGGGTCACAATATAATCAGAAGGTAAGGTAAACTATGATGCACAACAAACATAAGCGACAATGTCATCGTGCTAGCGTACCATCTTTATTCAAAGTAAGTAAAATAATGTGCTATGTCACTTTTCTGGATGATTGTGACTTGCAATACAATAAAACCTTGCAAAGTGTAGTGTACGCCAGACTAACCAGAAGGCACAGTGACACATAGGGAAGAAAACAGGGTGTGTCTACGAGAGTAAGCAAGTAAGTAAATAAGTAAAATATCTTTTTTACGTCATTTTTCGGCCAGTATGGCCATTTAAATGACAATTCATACTAAAATAATAATATGATATCTTGAACAGTAGTAGTAGTAGTAAATCTTTGCTTTACGTCACTTTTCGGCACAAAAGGTCTTTTAAGTGACATTATAATACGATAAAAACGTTGTAGTCAATTAATGAGATGAATGATGTACAGATGATGATGTGAGGGTGGGGGTGATAGGGCATGGTGGGTTATTGAGAGCGTTTTCCTTCGCTCGCCCGATAAGGGGTTCTGGGCATGTCTAGGGGATATACCCCCAGACATGCCCAGACGGCCGGAGACTTGAGTTTCGCTGTACAATTTAATGATGAAACTCTTTGGCATTTTGCGCAGCTCCGCTATCCTCGGGTCGGATAGTCCCCAGAGTAACAATAGGAAGGATCACTCCCTCTGGGTAACTCCATTCATCCCACGTGAGAGACCTAATGTCAAACACGCTATTGCCGGTTATTTAAGGCTACCACAGCCTACATCAGCGCCAGCACTGATGCGGGTGCTGCATTGGCTCCGCTGTTGAGCGGAGGAACCAGGGTACGCCACTGGCAATCCGCCCGAAGATTATAGCCAGATACGAGGAGGCTGCAGCTGCCCTTGGATGATTGCTGTAGACTAGTGCTTCCGTACAATGCCGTAACAGCATCCAACAGACGAAACAGATCCCTAATGACCCTCCCTGGATGGGGGCGAAAAGTACTACTACTAGCAATCATCCCAGTACCCCATCTTGAACAGTAAAAGTGATAAAGTAAAAAGTCCAAACTGATAATAGTATGTCCGCACTAAGGCATTGAGATAAAAACGATTGATGATAGCATTATAGTGCTTATATGGCACCTATACGTAGCGAGTTTTGTAGATACATTCTAAGAACGTGACACAGCGCCAGCGCCGATACACAATATAAATTAACACAAAAACATGACAAAAATAATTATAATTGAAAGCCTCAAAACAGTGTACTTGTCAAAACAAATATATAATGAGAGAAACAAATCATGCTTAATATATTTTATATAAATATATATAATATAATATAAATATATAATATAAATACTTAAGACAGTCCCGTATACTAATAGAACGTTAGACACACATCCACATACCGATTCAGATAATATTAAACATCACAAACCAATGACTATTCTCTGTATTTACCGCCAAACTGATTTTATATAGATTGAAAAGTAATGCAAAATATTCTAGACCCATATGTAATAACGTGAGAAAAATACAATATTAATAAAACGTTTGGGTGTGCTTGGCCTTCTATGAAGTTGCCCAGGGGAGACCACGCGGAGGTGACACACATCCACCCCCCCCCCCCCACCTGTCCACGAGAGGGAACCTGCCACTGGTGAAGTCATCAGGATAATGTGGGAAGCTTTAAGTAAGTAAAAATAGCTCCCATCAATCTCCAAAGATCCAACTAATAACGGCATGTCAGCACTAAAATATTCAGTTTAAAAAGTTTGACATGATAATATGATGGTGCTCCTGGCACCTATATGCAACGGGTTTGATGACATGTTGTAGCGCCTGCACTACAACACTGTTAAATGAGTATACAGAATAAATAATGTAAAATATGAAGTGATTATAAAATGAACGACTTATCAAGTCAATATATCTCCATGAGTAGCAGTAGTAAATCATTGCTTTACTTCACGTTTTGGTACAAAAGGTCTTTTAAGTGACATTGTAATACGATAAAAACGTTGTAGTCAATTGATGAGATGAAATGATGTACAGATGATGATGTGAGGGTGGGGGTGATAGGGCAAGGTGGGGTATTGAGAGCGTTTTCCTTCGCTCGCCCGATAAGGGGTTCTGGGCATGTCTAGGGGATCTACCCCCAGACATGCCCAGACGGCCGGAGACTTGGGTTCGCTGTGCAATTTAATGCTGAAACGTCGTGGCATTTCGCGCAGCTCCACTCTCTTTGGGTTGGATAGTCCCCAGAGTAACAATAGGAAGGTAGTATTAGTAGTAAATCATTGCTTTACTTCACGTTTCGGTACAAAAGGTCTTTTACGTGACATTGTAATACAATAAGTAAGTAAGTAAAATTTCTGCTTTACTTCACTTTTCGGCCAGTATGGCCATTCAAGTGAAAATTTCTACTATTACAATATCCCATATTGTATAGTTAAAGTAGTAAAGGAAAGACAAAGCTAATAAAAGCATGTTCGTTCTAAAATATTCAGTTTAAAGTGTTTGATATGATAAGATGCCGATGTTCCTGGCACCTATATGTAACGAGTCTGATGACATGTTTAATGGGTATAAAAATATCAGTATAAATAATGTAAAATATGAAGTGATTATAAAATGAACGACTTTCTTTTCAAGTCACTATATCTCCATGAAATTGGAGTGATTGTGTAAAAACTACAAGTCTAAGACAAAACAGTGTCATTGTCAAAACAAATATATAATATATACTATAATACTATATACTATAATAAAAAAAAGTAAACCCATTTAGACATGAATATGAATGACATAAATGAAACAGAGAAACATAAATGAACAGAGAAACCATTAAGTAAGTAAGTAAAATGTCTTCTTCAATGAGTATAAAAATGTCAGAATAAATAATGTAAAATATGAAGTGATTATAAAATGAACGACTTATCAAGTCAATATATCTCCATGAGTAGCAGTAGTAAATCATTGCTTTACTTCACGTTTCGGTACAAAAGGTCTTTTAAGTGACATTGTAATACGATAAAAACATTGTAGTCAATTGATGAGATGAAATGATGTACAGATGATGATGTGAGGGTGGGGGTGATAGGGCAAGGTGGGTTATTGAGAGCGTTTTCCTTCGCTCGCCCGATAAGGGGTTCTGGGCATGTCTAGGGGATCAACCCCCAGACATGCCCAGACGGCCGGAGACTTGGGTTCGCTGTGCAATTTAATGCTGAAACGTCGTGGCATTTCGCGCAGCTCCACTCTCTTTGGGTTGGATAGTCCCCAGAGTAACAATAGGAAGGTAGTATTAGTAGTAAATCATTGCTTTACGTCACTTTTCGGCACAAAACGTCTTTTACGTGACATTGTAATACAATAAGTAAGTAAGTAAAATTTCTGCTTTACTTCACTTTTCGGCCAGTATGGCCATTTAAGTGAAAATTCCTAGTATTACAATATCCCATATTGTATAGTTTAAGTAGTAAAGGAAAGACAAAGCTAAAAAAAGCATGTTCGTACTAAAATATTCAGTTTAAAGTGTTTGATATGATAAGATGACGATGTTCCTGGCACCTATATGTAACGAGTCTGATGACATGTTTATTGGGTATAAAAATATCAGTATAAATAATGTAAAATATGAAGTGATTATAAAATGAACGACTTTCTTTTCAAGTCACTATATCTCCACGAAATTGGAGTGATTGTGTAAAAACTACAAGTCTAAGTCAAAACAGTGTCATTGTCAAAACAAATATATAATATATACTAGAATACTATATACTATAATAAAAAAAAGTAAACCCATTTAGACATAAATATGAATGACATAAATGAAACAGAGAAACATAAATGAACAGAGAAACCATTAAGTAAGTAAGTAAAATGTCTTCTTTACTTCACTTTTTGGCCAGTATGGCCAGAGAAAGACTTAAGCCACAAAAAATTCTCAAAAATTAAAGACTTACAGTGCCCCCACAGTTGGTAATAAGGTCTGTGATATTGAAGAACATCACAGAGCGATCACGAACCGTGAGAACACCGCACGTCACCACAGGCTAATTGTACGGCAATGGCTTCTCTATGACATGCTGCATTATCCGCCAGGATGCCACAGAGAAACCTTTAAAACCGTGAAGTGAAAAAAATAATTATATGGCAATGGTTTCTTTCGGACATCCCGTCCATCGCCAGGATGCCAAACCACTGCAAACACACAAAAAACAAATCATAGAGGAATTATGAGTAGACCTAAAATGCACCCACAGCTGGGGATCGGGTCTGTCATCGAGAGTCAGCACGACAGAGCGATCATAAGCCGCTCATACAATCATTGTTAGTCATTAGAAGGAATAGTGCCACTTGGATGACTGTTGCAGAGAGGTTGACTGCGTAACGTGCTGTTTAACTACAGCAGGCAGCAGACATGGCACCCCCTTATTCGGACGTGCCCATAAAGCTCGAAGCATTATACAGCAGATCCTGATACCATTTGCTACCATGCTGGTTTTCAAATCAGCGGCGCAAACAAACTCTTCCCGGTTGTTAAAAAATATTAAATTGATAAGTGGTCAGATCAAAACACTACCTACACCTATGCCGCATGCAATGAACGCCTTTCATTTTTAGGTGCATGAACTGAACGCCCTTGATTATCTTGCTGTAAAAATAGAAGAAAGTAAGTAGAAGTATTTGACTTCCAGGCCGGGGTGCATGCCAGGATCCAGATATACTGGTGTAGGAGTTCTATTTTTCGTCATTTGAAGCTGGAATTGCTAACGCAATTTCCAGCTTCAAATGACGAAAAATACATAAATGTAGTATATATTTGACGAAAATTTGTGTCATTTTATGGTTACGTTCATTGACGAATGACGACGGAAATTTCCGTCATGTATGGTAGTGAAAAGGTTAACGTCAATTTTCTATCGGTATTTAACCCCTAGTGCTACTGAAACCTTATATATAATTGGAGATGTCTATTTTATTATCTCAGCGCAAGACAAAGTCAAGCTCCCTTCACAGAAGTAAACCTCAGCTAAAACACCAAGCTAGGAGAAGGAAGGAAGTACCGGCAACCGATGGAGCTTAAGTAAAATAAGAAACTGTATTAGCACCATTGATGAATGGCATTCCAAGAGGACCTCTCCTACAATCATTGTCAGACATTTGAAAAAATAAAGCCACTTAGATGACTGTTGCAGATAGGTTGACTGCGTACCATGCTGTATAACTACAGCAGACAGTCACATGACGTCCTCTTATTAGGAAGTGCCCATAAATCTTTAAGTATCATACAGCAGATCATGATACCATTTGAAACCATGCTCGTTTCCGGATCAGTCACGCGAATATTTTAAGAAACTCTTTCCGAGTGTTAAAAATATTAGATTTATGAGAGGTCAAAGCAACACACTAGCTACAGCCATGTTGCCTGAAGATGGATGAACTGAACGCCCTTCATTATCAGGTGCATGAAATGAACGCCCTTGATTATCTGGCTATAAATAAGTAAGTAAGTAATATTATTACTTAACGTCAATTTTCTATCATTATTCAACCCTTGTGCCGCTAGAACCTTATATATTTGGCCTCAAGCATATTTAAATCAATAGAAATATCACTTAATTTGATAAAATAGTTGTTGGTAGATGCTCAGCTAATCCTATAATTCAATATTGCAAGCCATTAACCCTTTCAAGCCTGAATTTACCATAGTATCTGTGTCTGTATATTACGTGGCAGTACGCACTATTGGGCTATCGCGCCACGGGAGTAACTTAGCAAGGCCTGCTATCATTCATGATATCATTCATGACCTTATATATGTGCCAAGTACTCCATATTGTGGATTTTTTGGGGTCTCGCCGGATGGAAACTGCGCCTACGTCCATTGAGGTTATTTTACGTCCAACTCAAAGTCAGTCAGACGAGCCATCTGATTTACGTGGTTATCTGAGCCCCACGATAGTGTATACGGCACCTGGCAGTCCCAGGCGGTCACCCATCCACTTATGAACCGGGCGCGACGTCGCTTAACTTCAGTGATCGAGCAAGATATCGATGAGCGAACGCCGAATTGCTGCCGCAATTCTCGACTTGTAGTGAATGAAGATGATTTGCTGTGGGTAGAAAATTCAAGAAAATCGCCATGTATTGGTAAACCAGTTTCATGGAAATTTTCATTCTAAAACCCCTAGTTTTTAGGAAAATTAAGTCTGTTTTTAGGGATGTAAAATGATGCTTTAATGCATCATGAGGGCTTAAAGGACAGGTCCCCAAAATAGGAAATAGAGAACGATACTCCTCTCGTTTTTGTGATAATCTAAAAAAAGCCGCTGCTCTGAGGCATTTGATACCGCAAGACAAGACACGTTTTCTGCATTTTGGAATATGGACTGGGGTAAAAGAAATCCACATTGCCATGCTTGTTGACATGAAAGAAAAAAAGCGTGACAGATCTCTGACTGACAATCCGCCACGTAGAGCATACACCGTGTTCTATTACTTGACAGTTGGTGAAGAAATGGTTCAAGTATGTCAGAAAATGTTCATGAATACATTCGGCGTAGATCCAAATCTTATTCACGGATGGCTGAAGGAATCTGACAACGGCATGCTAAGCAGCCCAACTGAAAAGAAAAAGAATTTCTAAACTATTTGGCCAAATTGCCATCACATTATTGCCGGGCCCATACAGGAAAAGAAAACTTGGAAACGATCATACCTAACAAAACTGAACTATATAAAGTATACAAGACATGGTGTTCTGAAGAGGGCACACATGCAGGGTTCAGGTGGTTGGTAATACGTGTGTTTAATGATCTAGATTTGGGATTCCATCGACTGTGAACTTTCAATCACCGTGTTGATACAATCACTGGGTTGAGAGAAAAAGATGGGATTGTCTGCAGGCCCGTCATTTGGGGGAGTTCGAGAGGGTCCCCCCCCCCCCCCCCCTGTGACCACAAAGCTAAAAATGTACCCCAGCAACATCCTCCAGAATCCACCATATTGCACCAATTTGCAGCTAAAAATAAAAAAAATCCAAGAGGGCATGCCCCCAGACCCCCTAACCTGCATTTCCCATTCGCTCAACGCCAAATATTATTATTCAAGCGGTATTTTACAGGGTGTCCAATTAACTTATTTCGGAAATACCCCAGCAATCCAAAATTCGACCCCCCCTTCAAAAATTTCTGGGCACGGGCCTGGTCTGATTTCATTAAGTAAGTAAAAATAGGTATGCCACATATAATTGTCCACAAGCACAATGTCATCGTGTTAGTGGGACTCTTTTAGCCCTTACAGCGCGGGGATCGACTTTAGTCGTCAAAATCTGACGTCTGTAGACGTCAGATTCTGACGACTAAAGTCTATCACCGCACTGTAAGAGTAAAAATAAGGTATTCATATGAATCGGAAAGAGCTAACTAAGACATTTATGATGATTTCAAATTAAAAAAACCCCCTTTGGCTGCGATGTTTTTTATAAATAATTCAGCGCTTTAAGGGTTAAGCCTATCAGTCAAAGTAAAGCAGAATCACACAGTTGAGGCACCAGGCCTTGACAGACTCCACCTGATTATCATGGAAAACTTAACCCTTATCCTGCTGATCACGACTATTGTCGTTTTTGATCTGTTTTATTAGTCGATCGAACCACAGATATTGGGAAAGAAATGTGTGTTTAAACATCAAGATTTGCCAATATTTGTGATCAAATTTAACAAATATTAGTAATTTCCAGCCACTTGAAGTTGTGGGTCGCGGTAGCGAGACACAACTACAAGTGGCTGGAAATTTAAATAAAATAACTTAGCAGGATAAGGGTTCAAATGTGTAATAACTGATGTATCCAAAAAGTAGAAACACTCTTGATTACATTATTTAGGAAATTATACTACTCACATGTGATAAATAAAATAGTACTCAACGTTACTTTTAGGCTGCAATGGTCTTTGAAGAGATCATTTGCAACACGTTAACATTAATCTGTGAAAATATGTAGAAGTAAAATCAGTGAAGTACAGGTGATGTGACATGAGTGAACATTATTTTTCTGATGATATGGTTTCCCTTCACTCGCTCCATAACGTGTGGTATGTTAGGGGACTTTGTCCTTGCCGCTCCCACAAGATGTTTGCATGAGAGCTATGCCGTGCAAAGGCAAACAGCAGTAACTGCTTACTCTTCAAGTGAGCAGTTACTGTTGTTTGCTTTAATATCATTCTAGGAGAAGCATATGTAAAATAAGAATCTGTATTAGCACCATTGCTGAATGGCAGTCCAAAGGGGAACTCTTATACAACCATTGTCAGACATTAGAAGGAATACTGTCACCTGAGTGACTGAAAGATATGTTGACTGCGTACCATGCTGTATATTCATATCACCATCCACAAGAGGTTCTCCTGGCCCAGCTTAGCCTATATGTGCACAAAATTGGCCTAAAACCCTATTCATTTTATTTTTTACCACGCTGTATAACTACAGCAGGCAGTAGACATTCACATGGCACCCCCTTATTAGGACGTGCCCATAAAGCTCGAAATATTATACAGCAGATGGTGATACCATTTCCATTACCATTTGGTGATAACTTTCCGATTGTTAAATATTAGATTTATGAGTGGTCATAACAACACACTAGCTACAACTATGTTATCTGAAAATGCATGAGCTGACAGTAAGTAAGAAAGTCTCTTTACCTCACTTTTCGGCCAGTATGGCAATTTAAGTGACAATTCAGACTAAAATCCTATCATATCTTGTGCAGTAAGAGTGATAAAGCAAAAATACCAAAATAATAACAGTATGTCCACACTAAATTATTCAGATAATTGATGATAATATGAGCACGTGCTTCTGGCACCTATATGTAGCGAGTTTTGTATTGAATATATACATTCTAAAAACCTGAGACAGCGCCGATACACAATATAAATTATCACAAACTATGTTGCCTGGAGATGCATGATCTGAACGCCCTTCATTTTCAGGTGCATGAACTGAACGCCCCTGATTATATTGCTGTCAAAATAGAAGTAAGTAAGTAAGATTATTGCTTGACGTCAATTTTCTACCATTATTTAACCCTTGTGTCGCTGGAACCTTATATATACGGCTTCAAGCATGTTTAAATCAATAGAAATGACACTAAATTTGATAAAATATTTTTTGGTAGATGCTTAGTAATCCCATAATTCAATATTGGAGATGCCACATCTCGCTCTGTGAGCAGGTAATCTCTATTCAAACTTTTTAAACTGAACATTTTAGTGAGAACATGCTGTTATTAGCTTCTTTACCACTTTTACTATACAATATAGGATATTGTAATACTAGGAATGTTCACTTAAATGGCCATACTGGCCAAAAAAGTGAAGTAAACAAGACATGTTACTTACTTACTATTCAAATAAAGTAAGTAAAGCCATGTGTCACGTCACTTCTGTTCAGGATAAGACATTAGGTGACTTGCAATACATTAAAACCTTGTAAACTCTAAACAGGGCTTGTTCACAAGAGGTGAAGATATGACGACTTTGAGCTTTGAATCACTGTGTTGAGAGAAAAGGATGGGATTGCCTGATGTCGTTAGGTAAGTAAATATATGTATGCCACAATATAATGGACCACAATGTTATCGTGTTAGAGGGACACTATTATTCAAACTAGGAAGAAACGCACACTGTGCCACCGTGGAGGAACCAGGACATGACTGACAACACCTAATTGTCAAGGATAGCTTACAAATTGATATAACTTATGTACCCAAAAAGTAGAATCACTCTTGATTGCTTATTTATAAAGTTATACTACTTACATGTAATAATTAAAATAGTGCTCAGCGTCACTTTTGGGTTGCAATGGTCATTTAAGTGATAATTTGCAACACGTTATCATCAATCTGTGAAATATGTGGAAGAAAACTCAGTGATGTAGAGGTGATGACATTCATGACTGAACATGATTTTTCGCTAATATGATTTTCCTTCACTCGCTCGACAAGGAGTGGTATGTTCAGGGTGCTTGCCCAAGGGGCTTTCGCAAGATGTATGCTTGAGAGATGCATGGTGGTCAGTATGCCAGTACTCGGTGGCAGAAAAGAATCCTGCAGGTCAAAGACAAACAGCAGTAACTGCTTACTTGGAAAGTAAGCAGTTACTGCTGTTTGTATTTGCATGGTGGTCAGTATGCCAGTACTCGATGGCAAAAGAGAATATTGCAGCTCAAAGACAAACAGCAGTAACTGCTTACTTGGAAAGTAAGCAGTTACTGCTGTTTGTATTTGCATGGTGGTCAGTATGCCAGTACTCAATGGCAAAAGAGAATCTTGCAGCTCAAAGACAAACAGCAGTACCTGCTTACTTTCCAAGTAAGCAGTTACTGCTGTTTGTCTTTGCACGGCGGTCAGTATGCCAGTACTCGATGGCAGAAGAGAATCCTGCAGCTCAAACACAAATAGCAGTAACTGCTTACTTTCCAAGTAAGCAGTTACTGCTGTTTGTCTTTGCACGGCGGTCAGTATGCCAGTACTCGATGGCAGAAGAGAATCCTGCAGCTCAAACACAAATAGCAGTAACTGCTTACTTTCCAAGTGAGCAGCTACTGCTGTTTGTCTTTGAACGGCGGTCAGTATTATGCCATGCAAAGGCAAACAGCTTAATTACATTGATTACGGTTACCAGTACTGCAGTTTGCTTTAATATAATTATAGGAGAATGTGGCAATCGTCAATGGTTTGTTTATGTCTGATCTTACACACTTCCATGCTCTGACAAGAACATTTGAAGTACCGGCAACTCATGGAGCATACGTAAAATAACAAACTGTATTAGCACCATTGCTGAATGGCAGTCCAAGGGGGGGGGGGGGGCATTTGAAGTATCGGTAACAGATGGAGCATACATAAAATAAAAAACTGTATTAGCACCATTGATGAATGGCATTCCAATGGGGACCTCGTCTACAATCATTGTCAGACATTAGAAGGAATTGTGTCACTTGGATGACTGTTGCTGAGAGGTTGCGTACCATGCTGTATAACTACAGCAGACAGTCACATGACACCCCCTTATTAGGAAGTGTCCATAAAGCTCGAAGCAGTATACAGCAGACATGGCACCCCCTTATTAGGACGTGCCCATAAATCTTGAAGTATTATACAGCAGATGGTGACACCATTTGAAACCATGCTGGTTTTCAAATCAGCCACGCGAATATTTCAAGAAACTCTTTCCGATTGTTAAATATCAGATTTATGAGCGGTCATAGCAACACACTAGCTACAGCTATGTTGCCTGCAGTGGATGAAATGAACGCCCCTCATTATCAGGTGCTTGAAATAAACACCATTGATTAGCTGGCTATAAAAAAGTGAGTAAATAACTAAGTAAGTAAGTAACCCTTTAAGCCCTCACGATGCATTAAAGCATCATTTTACAACCCTGAAAACATACTTAATTTTCCTACAACTAAGGGTTTTAATAGTCCATTTTATCACAATAATCGCAACGTTATCTATGACTAAATCACTCAATCATTACAATATCTGTTCATGGTAATTATTGTGAGGATCATACACAGTCAGTACCGTTCACGTGACATTATAGTTAGCTTACCTGCCTCGCCCGTCTAGCTGTGCATGAGAGGACTTTCAGTACCCCAGTACTAATACTTATACACTGAATTTGTATACATAGCTAGCATACAGCCTAAACACAGTGTACGTTATGAGTACATGAATGGCTACACATTCATAGGCCTACTGTACGCAAGGAGGTTAGGGGGCCACCATTCAATATCCAGGGGGGGGGGGGGGTGGGTGGCTGGGTGCTGGATTTTTTGTCGCGGGCGCAAATTATTTATTGAAACCGGGCTCGGCGGGGCGCTGAAAATTTCACATTTTATTACATGTTTATATAGAACAGCATTCCCCACACATAGATGTCGCTCAGGTCAACCCCGCTCTCTATCTCTGAGGTCAGAATGATAGAACAGTTCTTGGGGATACCCTTAAACAAGTTCCGAAGTTCCCAAGTTCCGGGAACTTCAAGTTCCCAGATTCCGAAATAAAAGTTAACAAAAAAATGTTTTTTCCTATTTCAACAAAAAACATTTTAGATACTGCCTTTTGCCTTTCCACGCATTATAGATTGCCAAGCTGCGCGCATGAATGGAATTAAATGTGGTTTTCTAGACCGCGCACACTAATTGTTATGTTCAAATGACGAGTTCGGCCTCTATGTGTTGACCCAAAGTTGAGGTAAGGTTTGTCCAACGTCTGTGACCTTACAGCAGCATTAAACCAAGATCGGGTCACGGTCTGTTTGATGGGAGCTTCACAGCTGGTAGGCTATTAGGCAGCAATCCACAGAAGAGTTGATCTGAGTAGGCCCAGTTGTTTTTCAAGTTCAAAGACTATTATAACATGCCGCTATATATGCATAGAAAATATATAATGATATATAGAGCCTAGGCCTACAAATCACACCTCGAAGATGACAACACAGCGCCCTGACCCAATGCTGGATTTACGTTGGGCCAGCGTTGCAGACGGTGGTCGAACATAAAATGCATCATTTGGTCAATGCGGTACAAACAGCGTCGCGCGTGGAGGAAAGACCTAATAAGCTCTACCATGTCTACAGGATATTAAATAATATATGCCATCAATCACGACAAAGACCCAATACTAGTAATCGTTTAATAATGTTGTTCTATCGCCGGCCACCACCACTCGAGCTCGAATATAACATATCTGGGAAAATATCATATTGTAATACTCTTCATTTTAGATTTTGTATATTAAATTTGCGGTTCTATTGTAAATTTTATTTCATACCTGTAGGCCTAGGGCTAGACCCCTATATATTTAATTTCACATCGTGAAATGTTTGCCAAGATCGCATATAAATAAAAGATAAATATGTGAAAAACTAACTTTAGTCTACAGCACTTAAAATTAATATTGGGTACCAAACTGTTTTTCCGACAAAAACGATTTTTGCAAATATTGTTTTAATATATTTTTTCACTTATTTTAGAATTTCGGAACTTGAAGTTCCCGGAATTTGAAAATTGGGAACTTGAAGTTCCCGTAACTTGGGAACTTCGGAACTTGGAGTCCGCCCGAAATTATTTAATTAAAAAAACTCTAGCCCCCCCTCCTGGAAATTGAATGGTTGCTCCCTTAACTCTTATGTTCTTATAGGCCTACTGCTGATTACGACTTTTGTCGTTTTTAACGTATTTTCTTGGTCGATCAAAGCACGGATATTGGGAACGAAATGTTTCATCTCAAATTAAACAAATATGCATAATTTTCACCCACTTGAAGTTGTGGGTCGCGGTAGCGAGACACAATTTCAGGTGGGTGAGAATTTAAAAAAATTACCCTAACTATGCAAAGGGTTAAATATGAGTAGGCCTACCCGGAAGTGAGCATTCTTTTCTTTAAAAATACCCCTAATTTGAGATTTTAGGTCATTTTGACCCCCTAAACACTGTACGCGCGTTACGCACGCTTTGTTATGAAAAACAACCCTTATAACGTGTTTTCAAGGATGGGACGCCAGCTTTATGGGAAGCGCCCCCCCCCCCCCCCCCCGCGGAATTTGAGACCAAACATTTGCAAATATTTATGTTAAAGAGGATATATCACCTCTTATATGGTAAACAGGGGGAATTGGTTTTTCAACAAAGCAAGATAGTTATATGTTTTTTTTAAATACACTGAGCGGTCTGAAGTATAATATTATATAATTTGTCAGATTATATTTTAACGTTAGTTCCCAGGAACTGTGATTTAATCGGATTGAAAACGACTGTAGCCTACTTACATGCAGTAATATTATGGCCTACCGTCCTGATAGTAGAAGCAGTAGTTTGCAACCTATCAGTTACACTGCTCACCCTAGACACTGCGCCTACGCATGTTAAAATGTGCCGATGGTGGACGTCATATGTCCCCCGCTCTCAATTTCAAGTATTGTAGTAAGCTTGTGATCGGCCGGCTGTCTTGCTAAAAATACCCTGATCGGCTGGCGAGAATATTATGGTGGCGGAGGGGTGGGTGTAGACAGACACCTGTGTGGAGCCCAGCAAACGCGAGCTGTTTCAAAACCCAATGCTGTTTCAATATTGGCCCACCGCCAACGGCGCTGGACCAACATTGAAACAACATTGGGTCGAGTCTTCGCGTTTGCTGGGAGAGCTTGATACACGCGTGTCGTCTGTGTCTGGTCGGAACAGGCAGCACAGTGCTCTGTGTACCTATCAGTATCACTACTACTGTTAGGGACGCACCATTTGATTTCTGGGGGGGGGGGCCTAGACTATTACTTTCAGTTATGTTTTTTTTTTCTGAAAAATTAGCACACAATCTTTTTTTTTAGCACCGACCTTGAAACAAACATTTTTTTTGTCCCTGGAAAAAAATAAAACATTTTTTTGTGACAGTTGATATTTAATTAAGTATGTTGACAAATGTCATGCACTGACCTTGATGAAGGTCAGTCTCTGACATAAATACAGTAACTGCGGCTGTATTCAATGGTCTACTTAATAAATATTTATTTTGACTCACCTTTCATTCTAAAAGCAGCATAATCTGTACGCATCATTTTATAAAACGTCAGCCCTTGACGTCGTCCTGACGCCAATACGACAAGGCGGACGGCGAAGAGCTGGTTATAAACTCTATAGATTCCAGATTCGTATTAACACAGACACCATGATTCTGGGTCAAAAGTCGTATTTATTTCATTCATTTCACTGTGTAGAACACATAAGATCACATACAGTCCAATCGTCGGTTTACCCTGTCTAACATGACAGGGAAACACAATACGTAGCCTTCTAGCTTACTTCACCAGTTAGGGCGCACCACTCTTTGGTCGCCATCGCTCGACCTTTTATATGCGACCCCATCATCATATCTAATAATAATTACAACATGGATTTAACATCTAATCATATATAAACATAATCCCAACATTGCGTTAACATACATTTCGTGGCGAGGCTGCCAGTGACTCACTCTGTGAGTCGGCCTATCTTGATGGATCTTCTGACCTTGGGCAGACCATCCCGGACAGTCCGGTAACGACTGAATCCAATCATACTCCAATCCATAATGGATTGTTGTTTGACGGTGTCCGCTTCTGGCCAGGTCAACAGCAGTTATCATCTCTGCGGTTGCCTACTGCGTTAGGCATGCATAAGTTTACATAGGCCTATCCCTCAAAGTTAAAAAACGGATTATGTTCTTTTAACTCCAACTAACACTGATAAAATTATGCATGGACCTCCAACAGTGGTACACGGAATGTGAGTAAGATGAACATTTCTTAAGTAACAACAAGTACGCTCACCCCTGGATGGTGAGTCCCACAATGATAGTACTTTTACGTAAGTCAAATACGACCAACTTGTGTACTTGTGAGGGGTTCTTCTATACTAGTGTACAACAGTGATACAATCATATACAACATAGATACACAACAATGATACATTACGGAGATGCGCATCACACAACGTTACATGATTATAGGCATTACACTTGATCACCTGCCCTCTCTGGTCGCGTGATTGCGATCCAATGGGCTCCAGCTGTTGTAGGAGTTGGAGGTTTGACTGCCTCCGTCAGGAGACCACGGCGAAGTTTCCACAACTGGGCTGCCGGACACTTCCACCATAGCAAGAGCGCACAACCAATGACTAGAGCAACCGGCGACAACAAAGACAGCGGCAATGCCCAGCGGAACGAGGACCGCCGGCCGGACGTGTCCAATGTCCAACTGGGCACCCGAGCATTTAATTTTTCAAGGGTTATGTCCTCAATTTGTGGTAATGCTTGCCAGTCCGGGTGCTCGAGGCGTGTTTGTAAGAGCTCTTGCGGTACAAGGGTGGATATATTCAATGGCAGATGAGTAAGAATAGCTGGTGTTATCGCTAACTGAGCCTGCAGATGGGCCACCCCTGGGAGTGTCCAATCTCGACCCTGCACTCGACAGTCAGCAGCCACTCTTAATATAAATATGCCATATTTTGTCGTATTTCCGGTTTTCCACGACAATGTATGGAATATCCCTCTCCGTAGGTACTAATAGCATACATGGCAGGCGCCACCTCCTCTGCATACCCCTCAGGGCTTGTCTCTCGAGCAGCGGTAAACAGACAGCTGCCTCGTTGAGTGACGTCACCATTCAGAATACCTCTGGTGCAGAGAAGACGACCCCTGCCGTAAATGGGACCCGAACGACAGATGGCCGGCTCGTTGCCTACGCAGTCGTGGGGTTCAAATATTCCGCCACGTTGCGTATCAACGGCGACATCTTCGGTGGTTTGTACCTGGAGGGTGTGGCCCGATCCATTAACAGGAACCGGCCACGAACGGATACGGTAACGAGCGTACCGTATTTTGTCCATCAGAGGCAGTTGGGCTGTGAACACCAAACGTCGGGTCTCTTCCCACACTGGTACTAACGATATATGTTGATAATACCAAGCGAGACCCGGCGAAAACAGACCAACGCCCTGACTATTCTCTAGAATCAGCATCAGCTCGTTAGGAGGCAATATCTCCTCCGTTAGCTGTCCCAATTCTAGGGATGCGCGTTGGCGCTGATAGCGATCGGATTCGCGCAGCCAAAGATTATGTACACTCTCTAGGGCAGACAAAATCCGATCGATCTGGGTGCTCTCTTCCAGAGCAATTAAACTGCCCACGAACCCATCTAATACACGGCGGTAAGTTACTAATTCAGCGTACAGCTCCTTGGCGAATTGTTCAACAGCAACGAGGTGTTGGCGATTGAGACTTACCTCAGCCCGTGTCTGATTGATCACCGATATCAGTTCGTTGGTGTAGTGGACAATACGTCTATTTGTTCTTTGGGCTTTGGTAATGTGATGTTTTAACTGAGCCACCTGGTTCTCTGTGGCTGTGCCGAACAATGTAGCTCCAATCTCACCCACAAAATTGAACAAACCTCGTTTAATTCGTGTGTTGGGAAGCATCTGCGAGGGAGGTGTCATCGTAGCCTCCATGTCGCGGATGCGCTGCTCCCAAACATTTCGAGTCGTACGCGAATAGTTCTGATGGGTTCCCAGTTTTTCTATGACCAGTCTTAATTCATTCAGACGCTCCTCCATGCGAGGCTCGCTTCTGGGAGCG
Organism: Flabesymbios commensalis; assembly: GCA_964017125.1. Lineage (NCBI taxonomy): Eukaryota > Metazoa > Annelida > Polychaeta > Terebellida > Flabelligeridae > Flabesymbios > Flabesymbios commensalis. Next base: position 3,187,116 of record OZ024904.1, on the reverse strand, counting down.
TCTATGACCACTAAGACTGTGTATGTCCCGCGGCGCACGTGTATGTCCGAGGCACGAGTAATTAACAGTCCGTCACTCAACAGGTGTGGGACGTTGTCCGTCAACATGAAGGGCATCTGTGCCGCGTGACATACAGCTAGCCAGCAAACGCACACACGGAAGTTAGCAACTCGCATTTTGCACGTTTCTGGTGATCTGGTGACGGAGGTGAGCAAAATGGTAAGCGTCGTTTAGGTGTGCGACGTAACATGTATCGACCGCGCTGTCGTCGATGAGGAACATCGGGCGCAGGGCGTTTTATTGAAGCCCGGCCGTCAATTGCCCAGCGGCGATTTCGGAGACATAATTTCAGAGGGGGCACATTATCTGGCAAATTAGGGGGCGGAAAATTTGTAGGCTGTTTGACGGCCCATCCTTCCTCTCGGCGAGTTAATGTCAACCGACAGGGGGAGGGGTTGTCCTGTGGTGGGGAATCCATAATTACTGAGGAGGGTCCCGATCCCACGGAATGTCCCGAGTGGGTGGAAGGGGTGGGGGAACCTGGCGACAGAGGAATGTCGATGTCTGCCGCTGGGGGCGCGTGTGAGTCTCTCTGTGAAGGCTCGACCGTTGGCGGCGTCTGTGAAGGTTCGCACTCCTCCTGACCGGCGCGTGCCAGCCCGTTCGGGGGGGTTTGTGGCGGTCTAATTATGGGAGCACCACCGATTACTGCACGGGGGCGACGCTGAGTACGGCGTGGGCGTGGCGTAATCTCATCCCAGTTGAGGTGGGGGTCCACTAGCTTTACTTTTTCGCGATTAGCGACGCGAAGTTTACCGCTCTGTTGTTGGCGGAGCCACAGGACAGGACCGCGCATGCGCACGACCTCCCACTGCGGATCCCAGCGGCTAGTTAATGTTAATCGCTCCTCCGCTTTGAGTAAGACCGTGTCACCAACATGAATATCTTTTGCATCGGCGCGGTTCGCTAATCGTTGCCTATTGTACTTACGACTGTCTGCTGTGGCATGGCGTGCCGTCTGAAGAGCTGATGATAAGTCATCCAGACGGTTACCGAAATGATTGGCGGTGCGTGGCTGTAATAGCCGTGTCAGCGGTGTTCGAACACGGCGCCCATAAAGTAAAAAGAAAGGGGTGTGTCCAGTGACGTCACTGACGCTCACGCGGTATGCCGCAAGACAATCTCCAAGCCGATCTTCCCAATCTGGTGCATAATTATTCACAGATTTGGCTAGCAACTCTTTTAACGTGCGATTAAAAAGCTCGGTTCGGCCATTACTCTGAGGGTGAACGGGGGTGGTGGTGCGGTGTTCTACGCCCAGTTGCTTCAAATATGTGCGCCAGGCGGTGGCTTTAAATTCCTGTCCGTTATCTGTAATTAGGACTTCCGGTGCGCCGTGACGTGGTACGACGTGGGTCGCCCACGCCTGCCAAACGCTGGCGTTTGTTTTGTCTTTTAGGGGAAACGCTTCTGCACACCCTGTGCAATGATCGATCAATGTCAATACATATCTATTCCCATTATGAGAGGGGACAAACGGTCCTATCAAATCTGCCCCGACTATCTGCATTGGATATGCCGCTAACGGCATCTCACCCATTGGTACATGATCTGTACGACGTTGGTGAACACGGCAGACTGGGCACAGTTTTACCAGCTCGTTTATCTCACGTCGCATACCTGGCCAAACATACGCCTCGCGCAGACGCGCAAGCGTTTTGCCGGTAGCCATGTGTCCCACTTCCTTGTGGGCTCTTTTAATGACTCTTTCCCGGTAAGTCGCAGGTAATACTAGACGTGGATAACAGGCTGAATTTGGGGAGGGTAGTGCTATGCTGAATAATCGGCCTTTAATTAATGTATAGTCGTCACTGTCCTCGGTGAGCGACTGTAATATGTCAGGAAACTCTTTGTGCTGTGCTTTGCTGACCTCCTCGAGATCAAGGCCATCCTATAGTAATGGCAGCACATCAGAAGTGTCCTGCTCAGGGATGGCTGTGGGGTCCACCCAGTCATCGCAATCGATAGTATGTATGCCTGTCTCTGGGGGAATGCGGGATAACATGTCTGCGCGAATATTATTTTTACCCTTGCGGTATTGTATTGTAGCGCCATATTCTGATAGTAATACAGCCCACCGCTGAATTTTCGTGTTCTGCATTTCTTTCGTGAATAAAGAAGTGAGGGGCTTGTGATCGGTATAAACTGTGAAGTCGGCACCATAAAGATAGGGGCGTAATTTTGATATGGCATAGACTACCGCATAGGCCTCTTTCTCAATTGTAGCCCAGCGTCGTTGAACGCTTGAAAGAGAGTGTGATACATACTGAATAACCCTTTCAGTCCCACTATCGTCCACTTGCACTAAAATTGCTCCCACGGCATAGTCACATGCATCGGTATACAGTTTATACGGCCTATCAGTGCGTGGGGCGGTCATGACATGGGAGGAAGTTAATAACTGTTTTAATTTTTCGAACGCTTCGCTTTGAGACGGTCCCCACACAAAATGTGCGTATTTTCGTTTCAATTCTTCGAGAGGCTCCACTATTTGCGCATAATCTTGTAAACATTGCCGGTAAAACCCTGTCATCCCTAGGAATGACCGCACACCCTTTAAATCCCGGGGTGGGGTTAGCTTAGCAATAGCGTTGACTTTTTCTGGGTCAGTATGGATCCCATCCCGATTTACTATATAACCAAGCAGTTTGATCTCCTCTAGGCCAAAGAAACATTTTGTTGGTTTTAAACGTAACCCAGCCTCACGAAGGCGAGCAAATACGAGCTCTAAATGCTGTACGTGCTCCTCTTCGCTACGGCTATAAATGACTATGTCATCTAGATAGACCATGACAATGCGGCCAATGAGACCCGCTAGTACCTTGTCCATCATTCTTTGAAATACTGCGGGTGCATTCGTAAGTCCGAATGGCATCCGTAAAAATTCATAATGGCCTAAGTGACATCGAAATGCTGTTTTTTCAATCGAGTCTTCTGCTACGGCTAATTGCCAGTATCCGGCCTTAAGGTCCAAAGAGGAAAAAATAGTACTGCCTCCAACTTGGTCAAAAATATCTTGAATTTGGGGTAGGGGATACTGATCGCGAATGGTGACTGAATTCAACTTACGGTAATCCACACAAAACCGTGTAGAGCCGTCACGCTTTGGGACCAGCGTGATCGGGCTCGCCCAGGCCGACTCACTCGGCCTGATTACATTTTCAGTCAACATATCAGCGATCGCCTCCTCTACAAGTTTACGTTTTGACAGTGGAGTGCGATAAGCGGCCTGACTTATGGGAGGGTGGTTGGTTTTAATATGTATGGGAGAATTCGAACAAAAACCATTTGGCTCACCTTTTGCTGAAAATAGGTCTGCGTTTTTCTGAATTAACTGGTTGATCTGCTCATCCCCAGTCTCTGGCAATACCTGACCAAGGCTAGCCTCGAAGGCGTGCTCAATGCGTCGCATTGGCCACTCCCTTCGATGCCATCTCAACACATTTCGACCGAAATCGATTATGCCTTGGCCATCCTGTAGTGCATCTTCTCCCAGCACCATTTTGCACGGCAGGTCGCCCAAAACCGTAACCCGGATTGGCTTTGCCACCCCTTGGATTTTGATTTCGGTCGACCCTCTGACGTCCAAAGATGCGCCGGAGACGCCTCGCAACGCTGGGGCGTCTGCCAGGAGCCTGTGGCGATGAGCACGATCCGCCAGTGTGTGAAATATGTCTAGTCGTAGGAGCGTACAGGAGGCTCCCGTGTCCACCAATGCACCAATAGACAGGCCACCAACCTGTAAATCGACCACTGGTCGACCTGACACCGCACCTACGACTTCTGTCCGTTTCCCGCACGGCTTTGGCGGCACTCTCGGCGCATGTGGCCTACGCGGCCGCACCCGAAGCAACGAGGTTTTCCGTCGGGGGTCCAACCAGCCCCGGGCTCTTGCACAGTACGCGGGGGTTGTTCTGGTCCTCTCTCCCGGAATGCTGGCCGAGTCGCAGGAGCGGCAGTGGTCCGCGGTGGCCTTGCCTGGGCCTCCAACTTTGCCACCTTCGTCTGGAGCCGCTCCTGGCTCTGCAAGAGTTTCTTCAGTAGGGTGGCAGTAGTCTGGTCGTCCCGTGCGACTACTGGCCGCGGTGACGCGGGGTTCACCGGCGCGACCTCCATCGGCTCCTCATGCCGACTCAGCCGCGCGTATGCGTCCTTCCTGGCACTGTAGCCAGCCAGGGTGGAAAAGGCCTCTTCCAGCGTGGTAGGGTTGCCCTCTTCCACCAGCTTTCTTGCGAGTTCGTCGCTGCGCAGCCCCCTGGCAAAAGCGCGGATCAGAATTCTATTCTGATCCTCGTTTCTACCTTCTCCCGGGTAGGCGGCGTCAGCGACTTCCCGGAACCGGCGGCTGAAACTTGCTTCTGGCTCGTAGGCACTTTGCCGGGTCTTTTCCACTTCGTCGCGGAGGGCACTACTTTCGTCCACATTCAGGAACGAGGTCCGCAGATGGGCCTTCACATCTGCCCACGGCACATTAAAACGAGCGTTAATTTGGTCATTGGTGGCCAGGACGCCAGCGATATAGCGCTCCAGCTCCCAGCGCAATGAGCCAGCCGCAGTCCTAGCAGCGACCTCTATCTGGTTCTCGGCGCCTACCTCGGCGCCAGCCAACTCAATGTCTTTGAACCAGGCCCTGACGCCCGCCGGGCTGGTTCCGTCACACGGCGTCGTTTGCCGTATCAACGCCTGCTTACATTGTTCGTGGTGACGTCTGAGGGTTCGGGTTGTCTCTAGGACGGCCATGCCGTCGGTATACTCTTTAAACTGGGCAGGATCCATACTTAAAAAAGGACAGCTTACCCTTTTAAAACAAAGTTTTTCTGGACCCTGTCACCAGTTTACTCACAGTTTTGGCAAGATCTGGCCGATGTTGTAGATCTCAGCACATCTCCATCCATGCCTCCATCTCCTCCTCAAACGCCTCCTCGTCGCTGGTGAGCTCTGGGAACTCAGCCAACGCCTCACAGATCCTCAAGACCCTCTTCTTCTCCTTGTGAGACATTGGCGCCCATTGCGTCCGCGGTAGCAGCTTAATAACCTTGGGCTTGTCCTGTGTAGTTTCACCCGCAGCAGCCTGTACTGTTTGTCCGCACGTATCGGATTTGGCCGTGGCGTATGGCTTGCCTGCCGGCACAGTGTTTTCCATGTGGCCTGCGTCTGCTGCCACAGTGCGTTTTGTAGTGTCTGGCTGAGACATTGTCAACTTTTCAAAATTTAAATTGTCTACACAGATCCTGAAAGCAAACTCGCCATTTATAAAACGTCAGCCCTTGACGTCGTCCTGACGCCAATACGACAAGGCGGACGGCGAAGAGCTGGTTATAAACTCTATAGATTCCAGATTCGTATTAACACAGACACCATGATTCTGGGTCAAAAGTCGTATTTATTTCATTCATTTCACTGTGTAGAACACATAAGATCACATACAGTCCAATCGTCGGTTTACCCTGTCTAACATGACAGGGAAACACAATACGTAGCCTTCTAGCTTACTTCACCAGTTAGGCGCGCACCACTCTTTGGTCGCCATCGCTCGACCTTTTATATGCGACCCCATCATCATATCTAATAATAATTACAACATGGATTTAACATCTAATCATATATAAACATAATCCCAACATTGCGTTAACATACATTTCGTGGCGAGGCTGCCAGTGACTCACTCTGTGAGTCGGCCTATCTTGATGGATCTTCTGACCTTGGGCAGACCATCCCGGACAGTCCGGTAACGACTGAATCCAATCATACTCCAATCCATAATGGATTGTTGTTTGACGGTGTCCGCTTCTGGCCAGGTCAACAGCAGTTATCATCTCTGCGTTTGCCTACTGCGTTAGGCATGCATAAGTTTACAATTTGGCGATCTGTTGTCTTCAAACTAGGACGCAAACAACTATGACTTGAATACTATGTGGTAGAGCGGGTTCGGGTATTTCCGAACGGGTGGGTATTTCCGAACATTGCCAATATATTTCATCCCGTTGCTGGCTAGACATGAATAAATTGTGTCAGGCAGAGCTGCCCGTTGTGCGTGACTGTTCTGTCACGCACTGTTATTATGGACCAATTTTATATCCATTAATTTTGCTATTTTAAAAAGTCACTTTCAAAATGTCGTAAAGTAGACAAATCTTAAAAAATTAAGGTAATTACACGGAAGGTAATGGTCTATTTATGATATGTATTATCAATCCTGGAATTATTATTTATATGGGAAAATGTACCTTGCAATGCACCTCCTAGATATAAAAACATCAAAAAACAATTTTTGGTCATGATACTCTGGTTCCCAGAGCCACACTACGCGGCGTGGCCGAGCTTCATGTAGCCTCTGGTATGCCCCAGTGGCAAATGTTTGTGACTTGTTGCTATTTTTAGATGAAAATAGGGTAATCCCCGATTTCAGACATTTTTGAAAGGTCACTTCCCCGGATGAAGAGTTGTTCACAGTATTGTATTTCCCTTTTGACGCATTTCCTATGACTTGACCCAGAAAATTATTCACTGGCCTCAATAGCACAGGCATGATGGTCACGTGACTAAGAACCTTGGCAAATACCCCGCCAAAAATAAAATTGGCCGGGCTCGCCGGGCAATGCTCATGATAGCCTTATCATTTGGGACGTGTTCGGAAATAGACCCATCAATTAATTTGGTTTCGTCTAATTACGAACACTAGGCCTATAGGGCCTACACCACAGTTTCACAGCGAATGCGTCATTGCGAAAGGAAATACATCAATGGAGCGATTTGTAGGCTTTCAAACGGTTGTGACGTTACTATGTGGTTTTGAAAAGTAATATGAAGGAAACTTTGAAAAAAATCTCAGATTTCAACAGATTCGGGTAATCTCGAACAGTGGATTTCCTAATATTTTTTTTTGTGGACGAATTACAATTGGCATTGATTCTATTTGTATCATATTTGAGTATACTGCGCATGTTCCTGCTTCTAAACTGGTTATTTTCTCTTTAGATTAAAAAATGGGTGGGTGTTCGATTATACCCGACTTGGTGTTCGACATTACCCCCTCTATTTCGAGTATACCCGCCGTTACCTTGGGTACTACAACTTCCTGTACAACTTTCAGATTCATGAATGGCCGTGCACGTGGGTAATTACGTCATCAATCATAGTTTCATTCATCAACTGATGTTGTGGGAGCTGATAGACAAATGGGGACACCAGACATCAAGTGCAGAGGCTTATGTGTTCGGAAATATCACAAAACATAAAGATTCACAAAAATATAGAAAAATATCACATTCTTTAATAGACAATAAACAAACAAAAAATACATCAGTAAAGCCGCGTCCAATTTCACTGGTAAATAATACCTTGTAGTGATATTGAGAATTTTCCTAGAAATATTTTGCGCTCCAATTATTCCTTGTATTAGTCGTTTATTTGAAATTCCACTTTGATGTGCCTCTTCAAAAATTATCAACAATTAAAATTATCAACAATTTTTTTGGCACAATCTTTCAACATAGTATTTTTTTATGTACAAGTGTTCAGCATATATTTTTTTTTACAGAAATTTGAAAACAAACATTTTTTTTCAAAAATAATCTAGCCCCCCCCCCCCAGAAATCAAATGGTGCGTCCCTAAGGAAGAGTAAAAAAAAATATGACCCATCTAAAAAAGAAGCAACAAGTTAGTAGACTAGCCTAGTCTACATGTAAATGCGCACTTAGCAGTCTATTCTTTATGTGGTGTTGCATAAAACGCCGGAAAAGTAGGATACAAATGCAATAGGCCTGAATGTTTCTCTTTTTAATGACAGTCAAAAGTTCATGACATGTATGACTATAGTGCCGCTAAACTTGCCGTGGACGAGCCCACACCCTAAAGATGTGGGGCCGTGGATTACTACATTCGTTTTACCCGGGGAAATCAATTTTTTTCAACCAAGCAGTCAATGAGAAAAGGTGGAAAAATGCTAATAACATTTTACAGTTTTTTTTACAAATGCACTGAGCGTACGATGTATACAAAATAACCTTTTTTTGACCTGAATAATCGAGGCAAGTCTTAGATATGAGCGTCCAAAGAAATGTCCCACTTTTTTACCCTTGAGTGGGCATTACATTCTGTGGCAGTTCTGTTTCAGCAACGTTATGGGGCTAATTATAAACGATCTATTTTTGTACTTGCACTGCACTGTGTTAAACAAATGATAGGCTGCACAATGACATGTATACATGCATAAATCCCATGCTACACTGACTAGCTTCTCAGACGTTAAGACACTGGTGACAAGAGTGAAATCCCATGTAGGCATTCAACCAATGTTATACTAATGTTGGTTCATTGTCTACGACACTGGCCCAACATTAAAACAATTTTGTTTCAACATCTCATGTTTGCTCAGGGCTGATTTATGCCTATCACAGCGAATCATGTAACGAGGTAATAATGATCAAATAACGTTTTCGTATAGTGTATATAGTGTATATATAGTGTATAGTTTCGTTTTCGTGTAAGGTTATCTGTTTTGTATACTGTCTGGCAACTGGCATAGTAATAAAAATCATGGATATAGATCTGTATGCCTAAAAATAATAGTTATTTCATCTTTCAACCCCTCCACACACGCTAGCCTCTAATTATGTATGACTAAAAAAAATTGAGGGCCATTAAATATTTTATTTACAACATGTCCTTCATACAATTATTTATTTCATGAAAATTCAATCTCAAGATATTTACTTCAAAAACACTCCACCCCCCCCCCCCCTGGCGATTGAATGGTGGCCCCCTTATGACCAATCACAGAATGTCCAGCTTAGCTATTATTCGTGCACACAAAGACTACATAGTCAAATGCTGGATCCGCCATGTCTGTTTTTAAAAAAGTTGAGGCTATTTATGGATAATCGTAGGCTACTTGACCGAAAATAATCAGTAAATTTCAATATGTAAAAACTGAGTAAAATGATTTAAATTATATTATAACTTGATATAGACTAATTCAATTTTTAATTTTGTTGCTGTAACTTTATTCAATTTTGAAATTTTACAAAAAAATATAAAAAAACTCAAAATTTATAAATCAATATCTTTACCGCAAATACCATCAGATGCCACCATTTGCGATCTTTTTTTTCCAATTTTCCCCGGGGGAGGCCCCCCGGACCCCCCACCGTGTCCGCTGGGCTGCGCGCAGCGGGTATGGGGGTTTCCCCCCCCCCCCCCCCCATAAAATAGCAGCCATGAATTAGGGAAAATCCACTCCCTCCCCGTTTCGGAAAAGCTCTGTAAATCCGTACCCCCTGGCGTTGTGCGTACACATGTTCATAACCCTGGCTACGCCCCTGCCTAGGGTCATAATAGTCACAGTACATTGGATCACAAGGTTAATTTAGCCTATAATACTAACCCAGTAAACACAAGACATCGGCCCAACGTCTTCGACGTTGGTCCAACATTGGATAAATGTTTAATACAAATGTTCTGTGTTTGCTGGGAACTAGACTATGTAACTATAGCCAACTCTTAAAGGGACTAGCCCAGGTCTAAAATCATCAAAAAATCGGTGATTTTATTTTGGCTTCTTAATATGACCATATGATGTAAACATGTCCATAGACTAGAACTGCAAAAGTTTTTAATTTTTGTACAGCGCATTCACCAGTTAGGCTAGATATAGAGACGACATTTCCGAATTTTTATTTTTGACATGGTTGTCAATAATTAGAAATCAGGAAGTTCGTCTTCATATAGACTAGTTCTACTAGACTATAGATTTAGGACTATATTTCAAAGCCTATATTTCTACTGAAGACTACCGTGAACCAAGAAAATTGACGCTCTTTTTATAGGCCTCTTTGACAATTTTGAGGGTTTGATAAAAACTGCAAAAAAATAGTCAGGGACATAACTGATAAATGGGGCTGTTCAACAATTAGGTATAGCTTGGGGGGGGGGGGGGTTAAAGGGTCAGGCAGTCTAAGACTATACATAGTGTTCATTGAGTAGGTCATATGCTATGACCTAGCAAATAATAAACATCTCACTTTCTCTGGAATTTAAGTGATTACATTTTACTCTACAACATGTTCTCTACTATCTCACTTTCTATATTTTAGAGGCCTAGATCAACAGGGAAGGTTATTTCATAAAACTGAATAAATCTGAAAACATGTACCGGTACATGTAGTTATTTTGAATAAATATTTCATCTTCAGAAACTGACATATTGGTGTACAAACAAGGAGATCATATTGGTGTACAAACAAGGAGATCACTGTCTTGGTGTTTTATACATGTAGGGTCTGTAGAAAAACAGCATTATTATAGGCCTACTCTCAACGAATCTATTTTCCCATTCAAATATGAAATCTTAAACACCAAAATATTATAATAATATATATATGTAGATCTATAATTATACTGTATATAGAAAGTCCAAGACTGAAAATTTCAGAACATACAAAAAATATATGCTTTAACTGGAATATGGTAAAATTTGTTACCAGGGTTGAAAAAATTGAGAAATAACCCTTGGATTGAACTGTAGTGAGCCTACTATAAAATCTACCCAGAGAGCTAGCTAAAAGCTCAGATTGGTAATCACTCTGGACAGTCTGACATACACACAACCAGTTACCTAGGCTATAACAATCTTGCTTGATTATTGAAACACACTTCACTTTTTATTCAAACACATTTTATTCTGTAAAAATTTTCAAATTCAATAGATGCACAAGCCAGTTACCTAGTAGTCTATTTGCCAAATAGACCATATCCATAGCCAACCCAGAAATGTTGAGTACCCTAAGGTTTTTTTGTGGAAATGTGATCTATGGGGTCCTGAGACTCCAAAACCGTCGAATGCCTAAGTGCACACTTTGGGCATTTTTTCTAATTAGCATAAATCCAAAATGGCCGCCATATACACGGATGAGCTGTAATTTTTGAAGCAATAGACACAGAAAAATGTGCAATACCTCATTTTGGGCTAATTTTAATGCTAGGAATCGATTTCCGAAGTCAGAATTATGATTAGAGGTCAATTTAAAGGTCAAGGTCAAATCTCAATATTTAAAAAAACTCATCTACATGTACGTTATGTCTACAATTCATAGCCTCAGTATTGTAATTGCAAAAGAAAGATGTCATGAATTTTTTTCTGATGGAGAAAGTTGTTATCAAAGTTTTGAAGCCCACCCACTATACACAAAACATTTGTATAACATTTGTACAATGTTGGACCAACGTCGAAGAATGTCGAATGTTTTGTGTTGGGCATGACCAATTATCAGTGTACCTGGTATTGGATGTAATTAACCATTATTTTCCCTTTATTTTAGATAGTTTCGGATGGTTATGCAGTCTCGCTAAAGATTTTAGAATCTGTAAAACTTAATGTGCTTTTTCATTTATTTTTTCAGATCCAAAATGTCCAAGCGCTGTTTCTTTGCGCCTTCCTGTAAATGTGGTGGTGGTGGCTGGCGTGTGTGTCATCTTGTTGGAATTCAGACAAGCATCAAGAGAAGCAAAGAAAGAAATGACAATTACCATTTAGAATTAGATAAACCGAGGGAGATGTGACAAGACATTCAAGCCAGGGTAAGAAGAGAAGATTCTCCTCCACGTCCGATACTCATAGAGTGTTGAAATCCCAAGTCACATCCACGTTCATATGGAAAAAACATTGTTTTCTGTGTGGTGAGGAGTGCAAAGAACTCGACCCAAAACATAAAGACCGGTGGATTCCATTCAAAAGATGTGAAACAAAACCGATCAAAGAAGGAGAGCACTCCTTTAAGGACACATTGTCTGATATATGTGATCAACGTCAAGATAAGTGGGGTAGAGAGGTTGCTTTGCGAATCGCAGATGTCAGATGTGACCTACCCGCAAATGATGGTATGTATCATGTATCATGTTATAACCTATTTCGCAAAATACCCATGGATACGAGCCAGTCAACGAGTTGTAGACCTAGCATTGATGAATCACTGCAGAATGTTGTCGACATTATGAGAGCAGACATGTGTTTGACTTGGACAGTTGCTGAGCTGTACAGCATATATGTAGAGACATTGGGTCACTTGTCCAGGAAACAGATGCTAGTCAACTTGTGTGATTACTTTGGTGATGAAGTGGTTGTCTTATCCGTGGAGGGTTGTGATACCATAGTTGGATTCAGAACATTTGTGGCTAAATCACTGAAGATGGTTAAAGTGTCCGGCTCCGACGAAAATGATGATGTGGCGAAGGTGGTTAGGAGAGTTAAAGCAGAGGTGCGGAAAATCCCTCAGCCAAGGGAATATGACTTAAGCGACTTTACATTTTCCAAAACTGTTGCTGATACTAGTGAAACCCTGTTAAGGCTAGTGTCCGCCCTGGTGTCAGATGGAAACGTCACGAAGCCCTCCCTTACCATCTCTCAGACTATTCAACAACACATTAGTGGTGCAAGAAACCAGACAACCGTCGGTCTTGGTATTAAGCTGCACCACAAGCATGGGAGCTCAGATGTTATCAAGTTGCTGAATAGTCATGGCCCTGTCAGTTCCTATGATGAGGTTCTTCGTTTTCGCAAATCAGCTGCATCATATGTTTCGAAGAACACTGATATATATCACAAGAAGCTGGGCCTCACAGTAGAACTTGGACCAATTTTTGGCTGGGGGGACAACATCGATCTAATGGTCTTCAGTCCCAACGGATTGAAGGGAACACATGCCATGGTCACAGAGTTCACTCAGCATCCAGCTGGCATAATTGAGGCGGGGCGTGCTGATGTGGCTAATGGAGTGATGAATCTCAAGTTTACTCGCCTTAAGAAATCTGAGGCAGCATCACTTTGCCTGCCCGAGCAATTTCAACAATGTGAGCACTACACTGGCCCTAAAAAATTGGACCCACCAAATCTCAAACAAACAGTGTCTCCTCTTTCTGATGTGGCTCACCTTGCCACTAGTTTTGCAAAGGCCAAAGACAGAGATGTTGCTTGGCTAAAACAGCTCACGTCCGACTCAAAACCACTTGATTGGGGAGGATATAATGCCCGAGAGGACCGTAAGGAAGCCATCCCTGCAAAGCCAAAGACCCCCTTCGTGTTTGGTCCATTGTGGGATATGCCACCTTCACATCCAGATACAATGCAGACCACTATGGCGTACATGGACAGAGCCATGCAGAGTTTTGGGATGGAGTGCACAATTCTGACGTTTGACTTGCAGCTATACATTGTAGGATGTCTCGTGAAATGGAGTGACCAAGAGCGATGGAAACGCATTATTCTAAGACCAGGGATGATGCACGCACTACAGTCATTCCTTGCATGTATTGGTTTTCTTATGAAGGCCAGTGGTCTTGATGTACTTCTTGGGGCAGCATTTGGTGGACTCACAGGGATTTTGAATGGAAAGTCGTGGCCAAATGCTCTAAGAGCCTACCGAACAATCGTCGCAGCTATAATGAGTAACATTTTAAAAGATAAACAAACTACAGAAACGATCATGAGATATCTCGAGAGTGCAAGATCACATCCAACCGGACGCTTGTGGGTTGACTGCCTAATCAAGCCTACAATGATTGCCCATAGGTTTGTGCGCTCATGGCATGACGGTGACTTTCTCTTGGAGCAGCAGTGTCTGAAAGAGATGCTGCCATACTTCTTCGCCTCAGGGCATCACAATTATGCGAGATATGTAACATGGCACCTGCGTGAGATGGCAAATCTTCCACACAGTGCCAAGAAGTATCTACTTGATGGAGCACACGTATGTCGTCATGCAGATGGACGAGCACCAGTGCCATCAGACCAGTTTGGTGAACAGACCTACATTAAGCAGGGGAAGGGTGCAGGTGGACTTAAGGGTATTTTCACAAATACAGGCCAAGTGGCAGTGTGGGTTAACTCCTTCAGCATTTGCTCCCATGTATCTATGACGATGGATACAATGTACTGTGCTGACCAGGCCAAGGAGGAGCACAATACAACAGCTGCAAAGCACAAGGAGGCAGGTGAAAAAAGAAGGCAGCTTGATGCAGATGACAGACAGAAAGTGCTTGATGAGTTTAACAAGTGCTCTCATCCCCTGGAAGTATCTGACCCAAAACTCTATAACATCAACAATGGACAAAAAGCTTCCGCTGATGTAAATGTTCAAGATGCTGTTTACATTGGAGATAAGCAGAGCCAGGCTTTTGCTGAATCCCTGCCAGCAGGCTTCCACAGTCCAATCAAAAAAATGGTTAAAACCATGCAGAACATGAAAAAATCTGTCCTTGTTAAAGGTAAGGCGATCTATGACATGGATGTTATATTTGGTCGTCTCATTGTTGTGGGGCAGCTTCGCGGTGTTAACCTCAGTGATGTTTTTCAGTTTGAGCTCAGTCCAGTTCCACCATCTATCATTGATGAGTTCGGCTGTCTGAGAAAGGGTGACAAATCTGTTTTGGTGAGGCGTTTGGGCTATCCACTTGCACATGCTCCTGATTCAGATGTCTTGTTAGTGGATGCAAGCCAACTACTCTATCACGTGGTGTGGCCAGTCTCCGGCACGGTCTCAGACATTGCTAACAGTTTTGAAAAGAGGCTTAATGGTTACCCAGGAGAGACATATGTAATCTACGACAGGTATGATGAGAATGCAAGTGCCAAGGATCATGAGCGCCAGAGAAGAGCGGGTGTAGGATCAACAGAATTTAACCTGAATCTAAATACTCCGCTGTCAGGCAGAGACCATGTGATGAAGAACAGTGATAACAAGAGACAGCTCAGTCGTCTGCTGTGTACATTTGATCTGGGAAGAAACGTTCATATGATTGGGCGAGCAGACAGTTTCGTCACGCATGATGAAGCTGACATCACAATTATCAGCTACATGCTCCCGGCCGCAGCAGCAGGAGCGAGTGTCACCCGTATCTTGTGTGATGATAGCGATGTATTCATACTAGCAGTCTACTGGATGTGGAAGAAGCAAGTAAAATGCCATGTGCAGTTTGAGAAATGGGACCACACAGTGCTGGACGTTAATGCAACAGTTGCAGCACTTGGTACCAAATGCCAAGATCTTCTCGGCATGTATGCACTCTCAGGATGCGACACTGTGTCATTCCCTTGCGGTAAAGGAAAGCTAACTGCTCTCAAGGTCATACAGAACAATGACATAGCAGGGCTTGACACAGTACTAGGGAGGGAAGATGCTACTCTAGATGAAATCAAGAAGACAGCCGAGGAATTCTTCCGAGCTCTCTATGGTCAAAAGAAAGCAGCTTCTCTCAACGATGCCCGTTGCAGAGTCTATAAGTCAAGGAAAAAAACCCTGCACTAAAGAATCTTCCTCCCACTGACCAGAATTTGTTACTCCACACCCTCAGAGCTCACTTACAGATGCTGCTCTGGAAGGCTGCTGACAAGGACAAACCACCAGCTGCTGCTAGTGACATCACCAACTTTGGTTTGGGAAATCACTCAAGATGGTGCGGTTATGCCAAGCATTTCTGACCAGCAAGTAGCCCCGGCACAGTTGCTAGATATTGTGAGCTGTGGATGTAGTGCAGAGAAAGCCTGTAATCAGATGAACTGTAGCTGTAGAGTGGCTGGTTTGTCGTGTACAGACTACTGTACGTGTGCAGGTGGCGATCATTGCTGTAATCCAATGACCACTCGACATGATAATGATTATGAAGATGATGACGACAATGAAGATTGTGAGGACGAAAAAGATCATTGGAATATGTATCAAGCCTCACACTACCTATCAGCACAAGTTGTAATATAGATGTAGATATGAGGTGTCATGTAGCTAGTATCTACAAGTTGTAGAATATCAGTCAATAAACAATAGCTGTACAATTAATATAGAAGTGTATTATCTGAGTAGTTTGTCATACATTTTTTGACGATTTGTAAAAACATAGTTACGTCTTGAATTTTGCTTCATCCATTTTTGTTTGTGCACAAGTTGTAATACAAACGTACGTGTCTGGTGTCATGTACATGAAGCTAGTATATACAGGTTGTAGTACGTCACTTTACTAGAGCTGTGCAATTAATAGAGATATGTAATATTTGGGTAGTTTGTCTTTTATTTCTGAAGATGTTTATGAACATTTTTAGATGTAGATCTGAGGTGTCATGTAGCTAGTACCTACAAATAATTGTAGAATATTAGTCATATAAACAATAGTTGTACAATTAATATAGTACATTAATGTAAATGAAGCTAATATCTACAGGTTGTAGTACGTCAGTGACTATACTAGAGCTGTACAATTAATAGAGATGTGTAATATCTGGGTAGTTTGTCATTATTTTTTGACGATTTTTAAAAACATGGTTACATCATGAATTTAGCTTTATCCATTTTTGTTTTTGCACGAATTATAATATAAACGTACGTGTCGGGTGTCATGCACATAAAGCTAGTACCTACAGGTTGTGGTACCTCAGTGCTGTACAATTAATAGAGATATGTAATATCTGGGTGATTTGTCGTTTGCTACATTAATTTTTGTTTGTGCATGGATAATAAAATTCATCAATTTAGTTGTGTGTGATATGTGGCATTTTACTGATTCCGCACTTATTTTTATTTATTTTGCCCTTGAAATTGACCTCAAACTCACATTTTGTCTGTGGATTTGAATTCTGTGGTGAAATTCAGAATAAATAGAGGTATTACTTGCCTTTCTACGTTGATTGTATCAAAAGTTATACCGCAGCAATAGTGCATGGCGGCCATTTTGGATTTATGCTAATTACTCAAAATGCCCAATCCGTGCAATTAGGCATTCGACGGTTTCTGAGTCTCTAGACCCTATATATCACATTTCCATCTTAAAACCTTAGGGTACTCACAATTTCTGGGTTGGCCAATTGGCAAATAGACTATAGGCTAAGATAAGATAAGATAGAGTCTACCTAGGCTATATAACAATCTTGATTTAATATTAAAGTCATACACATTTCACTTAAAGGGACTGGCCCAGGTTAAAATCATAAAAAAATCGGTGATTTTATTTCGGGTTCTTAATATGACCATATGATGTAAGCCTGTACATAGACTAGAACTGCAAATTTTTATAATTTTTGTGCTGCGCATTCACCAGTTAGGCTAGATATAGAGACGAAATTCCTGATTTGTAATTATTGACAACCATGTCAAAAATAAGAAATGCGGGAATTTCGTCTCTATATCTAGTCTAACTGGTAAGTGCGCAGCACAAAAATTATAAAAATTTGCAGTTGTAGTCTATGTACATGTTTACATCATATGGTCATATTAAGAACCCGAAATAAAATCACCGATTTTTTGATGATTTTAGCCTGGGCCAGTCCCTTTAATATTCCAACAAATTCTGTAAAAATTACAAAACACAATAGATTCACACGCACAGATAATAATATTCTGTTGCGATAATTTATTTGGACTAGCTCCCACACCAATGAGTATAAATGGATATGTAACAAATGTGTAAATCTTAGAACAATGGTACCCTATGAATTTGTTATTCACATATTGATCAATAAAATATATAATTTATTAACTGAACAATATTAACAGCAATGTTTGGGAATAAAAGTACCCTTATACAAACATTTCCAAGAATCCCACCCTACAAACATTGTGTTACATGTAGACCTATACATAATGACAGTATGTAAGGACATATATTTGAAAATAATGAAAATAAAGAAGTGAACTATGATGAAATGAAATGAATAATATTAGGATGTTCTGGCATTTCATGAATTAGTATAATAATAACTATACTAACTTGTGTGTTTCATAAATCAATTCATTTTTCATTCAGAATGAAATGGGAGTTGCATCAGCTCTTCACATCTAAAGTTGAATGGGAATGAGAAAAGAGTAGTCTATTTAAATTACAACTTTATAAAATCTAATGAATCACAGTATTAGCTTCAGACTAGTCGACAGATTTTGGATCTATATTTCTAAGACTAGAAGACTTTTTTTTTATCATGATATAATAATCAATTATTACAAAGAAAGGAAAATATGTTGTCTAGCTCATCAGTGCATTTAATAACTATTAGATGGTGATGAAGAATGCTGTGTTGGCAGAACTGGAGGTGGCCAAGTAAGTGATCAAACTTGAGGAGTATTGTGTAATTCCTGCAAAAAATACAAAAATAACATAAAAATTGTATGATAATTACTGGTGTCCAATAATCACATAATCTATATCTAATATTGACAGTTTTTCAGTACAAAGATAATTTCACATCTAAATAATTTCACTCTTAAATATTTTGGTGGAATATTTGTCCTGAGAAATGTATACATGCCTACATGCAAAATATTGAGCAATCACCATGATTAACATAAGAGTAGGTTGGTGACATACAAAGGCAAATGTTATCCCTGAATT
Source organism: Flabesymbios commensalis (assembly GCA_964017125.1). Lineage (NCBI taxonomy): Eukaryota > Metazoa > Annelida > Polychaeta > Terebellida > Flabelligeridae > Flabesymbios > Flabesymbios commensalis. Next base: position 3,168,689 of record OZ024904.1, on the reverse strand, counting down.
TACACTTTTCAATTAATAAACACAATTCAATGAAATAGAGCTACATGTAACCTTTTTTTTCAATAAGAAAGGCAAACATTTTTTTCATAGCAGAGTTTAGACAGGCACATTTTTTCCCAAATGTACTAATTTAATCTTTCATTTCTGCAAATTCTCATCCCCATTCCCACCTATTTAGATTGTGCTGTATAGATTAATGTATTTTGCAGCAGTCAATTTGACTTCCAAGAAATTAGGCCCCTAGCAAATTCTAATTTCTAGTCATATGCAGCAATCCATAAAGTTTTAAAAAAATTGACCATGATTTAATTTCACGATTGAAACTGAAGAAAATTAACAGGTTGTTTAGTCAGAGGGGAGCTATATTTGTAATATTACATGTTAAAACATAGACTTTTTAACTATTGTTTACAATGGGCCTAGGCCTACTAGACTACTGATTTTTGGAAAATTATGTAGGCCAAGTACTCCTATTATTATTAGCCCCTAAGCCTAAGGCGCTGAAATATTTCTGTATAAACCACGAGACCAAAGTGGCAAATGTTTTTTTTCTGCCTCTTTTGAAAACCTGCTACTATGCCTATGTAGGCTATGACTAGGCCCTATACTATAGTCTATATATTTAGACTACAACATGTTAGGCCATATATGCATGCGATAATAGGCCTATGAGGCTATGGGTTTAAAGGGGTGATGATGAAACCCGAAAGCAAGCCAATTGCCGAAAGCAAGCGAAAGCAAGATCGCCGCACCGAAAGCAAACTTATACAGGCAGAGTTCAAAAGTGAAACATTATTATTATATTGATTTATCATGCGCATATATCGTAAGTAAATCTTGTATATTGAAATATATGTTTAAATCGGTATTTCGTAGAAAAAAACATATAATAACTATTAACTATCCCCACCGAAAGCAAGCCTATATAGGCAAAATTCAGGTGATAAGCATAATATTTCTGATGATTTACAACGACTGAATTATTGTAGGAAATATAATGTATAAATGAGAAATAATTTTATCAATTATTTTACAAAATGTAGTATTGTATTACATGTATTAAATAATACCGGCGACGAAAGCAAGATCCCCGCACTGACAGCAAGCCTTCAATGGTAGAACTCGGAAGTACCATTCGAATTATTTTTCTATATAAGAAATTACTACAAAACATTGATAATGACATGTTTATCAAAATTTTATCTTGCAGACAACGAAAACAAGATCCTTTCCCTGAGAGCAAACGTATATGAGTTATATATAACATACAATGTACTAAACTGTGTGCACTGGGCGACGAAAGCAAGATGCTACCACAAAAAGCAAGCGAGTGACTTGTGTAACACCTGACGACGGAAGCAAGATCCCAGCCTGTCACCGAAAGCAAGATCACCCCCTTACTAGAGCCAAAGAGCAAAAATAACTTTATAAAACCTATGCAATGCCAATGATAATACTTTTATTCAGTTTTATCGACAATTAAAATAACCTGCATATTAACCCTTCAGCAAGCAAGTGGTGTGGGTAGGCTTCAGGGCGACGAAAGCAAGACCCCCCCCCCCCCCCGGAAGAAAAGCTTCCAAGCGAAGCAAATCTTTATTGTAATTTCAGATAGTATGTCATGTGTTGTAATTTGCAGCTCATGTGAAAAAGGTCCAGGTTGAGCATAGGCCTACTTTTAACAAAGTAACTGTATACGACTCACCGACCCCTGAGTGAACCCTAGCACCCGAAGGGTGCTGAGAGTGGGATTAAGGCATTCGAAGCTTGTATGAAAGCTTTCTCTTAGCCTATCCAAATATTTCATTAGTATATAATACTCATTAGAAAATGTCTGGTTGGCAAGGGAGGCAAGGAACCTGGAAACAGAAGCATTTTAGAATTTAATTAATTTTGATGCGCCCTCGGCGAACAGAGGGTCGCGGTGGTCTAAATGAGGTGTTGAATCAGCCGGTAGCTACCCTATATCTCGTGTCTTAATTCTTGAAATCTTGATGGAAAAGACCGATAAAGTTTTAGTTTTGACAGATCCTTTAAATGAACATTTGAGACATTTCTTTTATTAAACCTATGCCTCTCGTGTACACTTAAGTTCACTTAGTATGTTTGACATACTTAAAATTGCGTTCTGAATTTTGGATCAAATGTGATCAATTTACCTCGTGTTGTTTGCCTGACTGTCTGTGTGCCATCGCCATACTCCCGCATACCCTGAGAAAGAACGTCAGAGTTATGTAATTTCATTGAATTTGGGTGGAATGGTCTAAAAGGTGTCTAAAGTTGATAATTTGAGAAATAGAAAATTCCTAGAAGCGTGTCATCTTAATTGTGAAATTAAGAAAGTTCGCTTGTTCTCTTTTCAGAGCCACCAGGGGATTTAAACCCTTGCTTTCACTCACCATGACAGTCCTCACGGGGGGTGACAATTATGTTGATTATCACCCCCTGCGATGACATGTGGTGAGTGACAACAGACTGTGACGTCTGTTGTTATCGTGACGCGGTGGCTGACCAACGCCGTAGGTGTTGGCCCGTCAACGCGTCAACGCTGTTATCACACTCACGAGTGCTTGTCAGCGCCGCTAGCGTCGCGCCAATGCCGGCTCAGCGTTGTTAGCGCTGGACCGACATTGGCACCGCGGTAGCCACACTGTGAAAGCACTTCGCTGTTTCTGTCACTCACGCATGCTGCCAACGCTGCCAGTGTTGCGTCAATGTCGGCCCAACGCTGTTGACGCCGGACCGGCATTGACACAACTCTAGCCGCATTCACACAGCAGTCTTAATTTTCATCATAAATTTCGGCATATTCTGATATTAATTTGTCCAAATGTGTTTTATGCCCTCTTTTAATTCTTGAAGCTCTTAATTCATTTTGAAGTTTGAAAAGATCTGAATGCTCTTTGAGCGAATCTATGAATTTATACGTTAAAATTTGGAATCGATCTTTGATCAGATCGATCTTAGCAATTTTATGAATATCTTCAGTGTGCGAAAGTGGATCCAATTTGTAGGCTATTCTGATGGCCTTATTTTGAATGATTTGAAGTTTCTTGATATACGTTTCTGACGCTCCTAAAATTACTGGAGCGCCGTATTCTAGTACTGGACGTATATAACTTTTATATAGTCTCATTAGTGTTTTGGGTTTACAGCCCCACTTTGAGCCGCTCAGGAGTTTGAGCAGACCAAGGCGTTGCCTTCCTTTCTTAGCGTTCTCATCTATATGAGCATTAAAAGTCAGTTTCTTATCTAAAGTTACTCCTAGCAATTTTGCTTGCTGTACTGCAGTGAGTTTTTCGCAAAAAAGTTCTAGTTCTATATTTTTCTTAGTTTTAAGCATTATAAGCTGCGTTTTTTTAGCATTTAGTTTTATTCTCCACTTGGAGCACCATGCTTCCAGGTCTGATAAAACTTTGGCTAGCCTATATTTAATTGTTTTTTCACTTTTAGCAAAAGTCCAAAATCCCAGGTCGTCTGCGAACTGAGAGACCCCTACTGTATTACTGTAGGGATCTATTGGAATATCATTTACATAGATTAGGAATAGAAGTGGGCTGAGAACCGAGCCCTGAGGTGTGCCGGCATTAAGTGAAATTTTGTCTGAAGTCTCATTATTTATTTTGACTGAAATTTTCCTGTCAGTTATAAATGAAGACATTAATCTTACTATTTTATCTGGTAAATTTGTATTCATTAATTTATATCTTAGTCCGTTGTGCCATACGGAATCAAAAGCTTTTTCTACATCTATAAAGATTGCAGCTTCTTTATGGTGACGGCTATGTGCTATGTGCGCATCATCAGCTAGTCTGAGAATGTGTTCCATAGCACATCTTTTATTTCTATAGCCAATTTGTCATTTATTAAAGAAATTTTCTTCTTCTAATTTACTGCGCATTCTATGAGCAATTATTTTTTCAAAAAGTTTGCCTATGCAACTTAATAAACTGATTGGTCCATAATTAGTTGGAATTTTATTGTCTTTTTTAGGCTTTGGGAGCATAATTCCTTGAGCTTCCTTCCATTTACTTGGAAAATACCCTATTTTTAAGCACTGATTGTACATAGTTTTTAAATTCTCAAATACTATTTCTGGACATTTTTTAATTATAGTGTATTTAATTCCGGCTGCTCCTGGAGCAGACCTACCTTTGGTCCTATCTAATTGTAGTTTTATTTCTTAAATCGAGATATCCCTGAGTAGTATACTATCGTCGCCATCTTCTACTTTTGGTGCGGGAAGCAAAATGATAGACCCCCATGTTATCTTGGCTATGCCTTTTAATTTTATTTTAAGAAGTAGTCATTTGTATCACCGAAATACCCAGTTTTCATTATGGCAATGCCACCTAACATGATTTTAGTTGTTTATCATACTATGTATATTGACTCATATGATTTTAACAAACTAACATTCTTGTATATACATGTACATATATCTCTCTTATTACTATGACAAATAAGTCTGTAATGACTTTTATTTCTGTCAATAAAATATCTGTCTGTCTGTCTGTCTACTTTATTTTCTTTTAGAGTTGAAAAAAGCTGCGATTTTTCATTTATAGCTTTATCTATTAAATTTTAAAATTCATCATCAAAAATTTCACCTGTGTGAGTACTATGAATTTTGCCTAAAGATTCAGCGAACGTGGTTGCTTTTTCTAAGTCGTTTTGAGTTAAATTACCATTTTCTTTAATTATTGGCTTGGATGCGCCGCCTGATTTCTTACCATTAATACTATTGATAGTTTTCCAAAATTCTTTAGAGTCTTTAGTTTCGTCTAGTTTTTTAGTTTGCTGATTCCAAAATTCTTCTCTATCTCTGTTTACTTGTTTACTTACTAAGTTGTTTAATTGATTATATAGAGTTTTATCCTCTGCTTTTTGCGTATTTCTAGCTAAGCGTCTAATTTGTCTCTTTAATTTAATTAATTTCATTGTTTCATTTGAGATAAAAAGTGCTTTATCTTTACGTTTTGCTTTAGGACACGCTTTATTTAGCCCTTCTTTAATTATATTGCTTATTTTTTTGTTAGCTAAGTCTAGTTCCTCTGGTGTTTCAGGTTCGAGTCTATCTAAGTTGTTTATTATTTCTTTATTAAACCTGTTCCAATCTGTTTTTTCATATTGTAGAATTTCTCTCTGAAATTGTTTTTGAATTTGCCGTGAAGCTAAAGTTAAATGAACTGGCAAATGATCTGAACCAATGTCATCGCCTACATCACATGATTGGATGCGTGACGCCATCTGGCGGCTAACTAGCGCTAGATCTAGTAGATCGCCGCCAGAGGACGTCCCTGGTCTATAAGTTACAGTGCTGTCGTTAGTTATTAGTAAGTCTAATTCTTCAATTATGTTAAATAGAATGTCTCCGTTAGTATTTCCTACTTTACATCCAAAAAAAGTATGCTTACAATTAAAATCTCCGATAAGAATTGAAAGTGGATATAAATTAGTTATATGCCTGAAATTCTCTATGTTTGGTTTAATATCTGGCGGGTTATAAATAGTTGCTAATGCCACTGTCTTACCTTGTGATTTGAAGTTTATTGCCAAAAATTGTTCGTTAAAATCTGAAGTATCTATTTCATTAAATTTGATATCTTTTCTAATTAAAATAGCTACACCGCCTGCTGCTTGCTGCAGGCGCCCATTAGGATTAATTACATTTCTATCTTTTCTGATAATGTTATAATTTGGAATTCTGATTCTAGTTTGCTCTCTAAGTCTAGTTTCATTTAAAGTCACAAAATGTGGTTTATATTCATTTAAATAGTTAATTAGTTCCGTTAATGTTAGCATGAATAATTTGAACGTTTTTAGTTGGTGGTAAACTGTTATCCATATTTTATAAGTACTGTACTGTACTTAGCCCTACTTTAGTTTTTCCTACTTTAGTTAGGTTTTTACTGGCGAGTACTGTACTGTACTAGACCTAGTAAAAACGGCCCTACTTTTTCTACTTTAGGTTTAGGTTGTACTCACAAGTCTTTTGGAAGGTGGAGTAAGTAGTCTCTGATGGTCAGTGGGGAGACGTTCGCTCTGAAGGCCCAGTTGACTGATTTGCTGGCTATGTGTGGTACGTCATCTGGCTCCATCGTTCCTGCGTTCATGGCTCTGGCGTACAGGATCGTGTGGGCTGAAATAAAAAGTGCTACTCGAGTTAAATCATTATCTGACAGATTTAAAATAGGTAAATCGGGAAACTCACCTCGTGCGGCCTTCTTGGGCTGCTCTGGCTGCTCAGCACGTTTGCTCTGGCGCTGGTGTTGAGCTGGCGCAGGTTTCTTGCTGGTTGCTTGAGTGCCACGATGTCGCTGGCCTTCTCTCTTCTCAGCAATCTTCTTCTTCACCTCTATCGCTCTAGGGCATCTTCCGTCCGACGCCAGGTGATCTCCTGTACAGTTGGCGCAGTAGCTGGCTCTGGCTGTACACTCAGCTCTTTTGTGGGGTCCGGCGCACTTCCCGCATCTCACGTCTCGTGCCTTGCAGGAGTCCTGGGCATGGCCGAATCGTTGGCACCTGTAACATTGCAGGATTCTGGTCTTCTTCTTGTACTCCTCCGTTCTGTAGGAGTGAGTACCGATGAGGAGATGGCTGTTCTTGGTTGCTGCCTCCATCTCTTCTTTCTTCTCGAACATGACCTTCACTTTCGGGATGCCACGTCCTGATGATCTGTTGATGAAGCGCACCACCTTCACCTTCAGTCCTTGCTCCTCCATGATGGCTGCCTCTATATCTTCTTCTTCGGCCTTGATGTCGACGTCCTTCACAACTACGCTGAGGGAGTCTTCGACCTTGGCCTCGGCTGACTTTTTTGGTGGCCTGAAAATCGCCGAAGTTCCTATGAGGCCGCTATCTTCTCTCTTCAGGGACTCGTATATCTTCTTGGAGTCCTCTTCTGTTTCCGGGAAGATGAGCAGGTCCTTTGCCATCGTCCTTCTAGTCTCACTTACCTTGATGTTCATTTGTCTAGTCCACTTGATGAACGTGAGATGGTTCGTCGAGTAGACTGATCTTGGCAGGTTCACGCCGATGACTGGTTTTACCCTCTGCTTCTTTTCTTCGTTTTTTCCTGATGTTGCGGCCTTTTCTTCTTTTTTCTTTTGCTTCTTCTCTTCTTTCTTCGCTCTCTCCTCACTGCTGGTTGGAATCGTCGTCCAGTCTGATCGTTCACCATCAGACAGAATCTCTTCTTCTTCAGCCAGGGGGGTAGCGAGAATTTCTTCTGCTGGAGACGCTGCTGCCTCCATCATCTCTTCTGGCATCTCAGTCTCGTCGATCTTCTCTGGAGACTTGGTGCGCTGCTTCTTGGATGGGGAGCCTCCCAGACCTAATTCGAAATACTCATTCGCTGTTTTAGACAGCGCCGTCAACTTGCTGGATCTCAAGCTAAGCTTGTCTCCATCGAGGGGTCTCATCACTGCGGTTGATGGACGACACCTCTTCCTTGGCGTTTTCACGGGAGTCACCTGTACTGGCGTCCCTGGTATGCTTGCATACTTACTTTTGTTACCTGTGGGTGGGGATGCATCACCCTTGGTTGCTCCAGCGTAACTCAGTCCGTCCTTCACTCACCGACCCCCACCCCACACCCCACTTTTATACAAGCCAAAGAAACATAAATACTATACTCTTGTCAGCTGAAACTGTCATTATACGGCCTAATACCCAACGCGCCTTGCCGTTTATTATTGATCTTTCAGGCTATTATTTATAATCTTACAATCTTCTAAATATTACTTGTTCGTTTTTTTTATAAAACGAAATATCGTTTTTTTCGCTACCATAGGGTCAAGCAGGTGGATACCGTGATATGACACTTCTTTGTTAGTTTTTAGCTTCTCCTTGACCAAACTAACACGGCTAACGTGCTGCTCCTGTTGATGATATGCTCCACGTAATTCCCGTGATTTACACGCCTAACAGTTATCACGAGTATAATATCACCTATTATGGCACCTCTTTGTTATTTTTTTGCGGCTTCTCCTGACATGCTGCTCCTGGTAATGATATGCTCCACCTATATCCCGTGACCCGTAACGGTTATCACGGTTACAATTAGGCCTATGTATAGGCCTACTACTAATAATGTTATTTATTATTATTATAATAATTTGGCCCAGTCAAAGTCAATGGCATTGATCATTAAGAACACTTTTCTCTTTGCTATGAGTATGCTACTCGTACCGAAATTAAAGGTGTTTTTCACAAAATTTTTCTATATACAATACTCGGATACGAAGTTCTGCTTATGTTACATGCTTGCCCACCCAAAAATAAATGGGTGTGGAGCTATTTTATTCCGGTACGACGTTCTGCTATATTGAACGTCCAGTCAAAGTCACTCAACGAGAATGCTACTATAATCATGATAATAGGAATAAAGTTGTACGAAGTCCTGCTATGTTGAATGACCACCCAATAACAAGTGCTTGCAGTCAATGGACTGATTTGTCTTTTTTCATTTACATCCGTTTCATACACTGAAGCTGCGTTTTTTATATAATAATAATTAAACAATATACAATAAACCTTACAGTGCGGGGATCGACTTTAGTCGTCATTATGACTACTAAAGTCGATCCCCGCACTGTAAGAGTAACAATATTTGTAATGTTTGTCTTGTTTTTTATACTTGTTTATTGTTCTTTGTGTGTTAGTATACTATATGTATAATAGATTATTCGTGTTAGTGTTAGTCGCGATTAAACCTCTTCACCTGGGTTGAGAAAGGTGCGATCAGTCATAATATGATTATCACCTGAATTCTGCCTGTATACTATAGGCTTGATTTCGGTGCGGGGATCTTGCTTTCGTCGACGGTAATAGTTATTATGCATTTTTTTCGGTAAATACCGATCTAAATATATATTTGAATATACATTAACTAACGATATATGCGCATGATAAATCAATATAAAAGTAAGGTTTGAGTTTTGAACTCTGCCTATAAACGCTTGCTTTCGGCAATTGGCTTGCTTTCGGGTTTCATCATTACCGGTTTAAAGAGGTTGTCTGCGCTGAAGTGAAACTGAAAGGGTTAAAGAATGTTCCAGGGCCAGGGGCGGATCCACGATCTGAAGTAAGGGGGTAGCTGGAGTTTGTTGATTTCGGTGCTAATAATATTCAGGCTAATTAGACTCTAGAGTCTAGCTTGACGCATTGAGCCTTGAATCTGCTGGGACCAGTGCAAAGGCAGTCTATTGGGATATGGAGAGGTGACTGCCGACATGACTGAGTGAGTGTGCTGTCAAACTCACACTCACCAGGCCGTGCATGCCTTGCAGCATACTGTGACGTCACAGTGCAGGGCCCCGTTTTATCAACATGAAAAGATACGAGCTCCTATAAACAGCTCATTTGCATATGAGGATCGTTAATATTCAACGAGTGGGTCAGAGTGCTCGTATCCTCCCGATACATGTTATAGAGGGAGACATACGAGGAAAATCAACGAGATTTTATATTCTCGTAAGTGGCAGGCCAAGGTCACAAGAATTACGAGATCTTGTATCTTTTCCTGTTGATAAAACGGGGCCCTGGTCGCCCACTACCAAGGCGATATTTACAGGGATCTCGCCCTAAACTATACCGGAACACAATTTGAAGTGTTGCTTTTGTTATTAGAGAGCGAGACCAGTCAGTATCCCTGACAACAAAGTTACATCTGGGCCCCGTTTTATCAACAGGAAAAGATACGAGATCTCGTAATTCTTGTGACCTTGGCCTGCCACTTACGAGAATATAGAATCTCGTTGATTTTCCTCGTATGTCTCCCTCTTTAACATGCATAGGGAGGATACGAGCACTCTGACCCACTCGTTGAATCTTAACGATCCCCATATGCGAATGAGCTGTTTATACGAGCTCGTATCTTTTCATGTTGATAAAACGGGGCCCAGGCTTGGAATTATGACTGCTCCAATTTGTGAACCAAAAAGGTTGCAAGATAGCCCCCCACGAAATACACGTTCTCACACAACACATTGAAATTCTGGCTCTTCACTACTTACTTGCTTCTAAAATTGTCAATAATACCATTTTCATGCTTGCTAACCATGAGAAACTATCGTTTAAAATCTGTAATTAAGATCATCTCACCTCTATTTTTGTGATCACCAGAGCCCGGGTTATACATATTTCTGCTGTCACAGCGTGAGGGATCATAATAATGAAACTTGGTGGAGGCAGGGCTATAGAGTACGTAAGACCGGCGAGGCCTCCTTACGTCACACTTACGACTTCTCACTTTCTAGTTCCCACTTCCTACTTTCGACTTCTCACTTCCCACGTCCTAGTTCTGACTTTTAATTAATTACTTCGCACTTCTCACTTCCGACTTCTCATTTCCTAGTTCACACTCCCCACTTCCTACATCTTTTCCCCACTTCCGACTTCCTAAGTCTTCTTCCCACTTCCTACTTCCGAATTTGTTGTTTTCGTGACTAAGAAACATATTGGTGATATTATTAGATTTCTAATCTGATAAAAAAACTTTCAATTTAAATCCTTTTGATCTGATGCTGGTGGTGGGCGTGTAGCTTTTTATCGTTTTCAAGAAATGAAGAAACTAACATTATATATCTTTAATAATGACATCACACAAGGAAACATATATCTAACCTTTTTTTGCATCGCTATTTTATTATACTAATAAAAAAACACATAAACACCAATGACATCAATTTTAAGGGGTTAAAGGTATCTTTCCCAGGTTTATCACCATACTCGAAAGACAAAGTCGCACATATAACAGGTTTATTTCCAATATGTTTATTATCAAAATCTGAAGTCACGTCGTATGCATTTCCCATGCAGGGTTAAAAAAACATTAGTAAAATGTGTGGTACGCTGTCAGGTACACAAATAATATACATAACTAAATGTGTATAGCTTGCTAGATTTTACTAAATCCCGCGGTATTCTGCAGTGTAAAAACCGTAAGTTTCTCCAATTCGTCTGGGTCTTCCATCCCCCTGGGCAGATTAATCACCAAGGCACATGTGCTAGCTGTTGGGTACCTTGTAGCCTACCTGGCTCGCTCTCTGGCTTGGTGAAAAAGCAAATCTTCAGAGTTGTATCAAATCCCTCTGGGGGGATAGAGTCGGTCCCTGTCCAAAAGCACATGATCTCGTCCAAACTGATGCTTACTCTTCCAGCTGGTAAAAAACAGAAAACATTTGGCAGAAATAATAATGTTGAAAGCATTATCTTCAATCATATATCTTCACTCGATATCACTATATTGGAAAAATACATCTATGCGGTCAAACATATGAGGGATTCTATAATTTTAGGCACCAGTGATGATATTTTCCTTGAAATATGAGATTGTCAGAATATTGTCAACAATTTAAACACATGTCAATTTAGCTTTGTTTATTGACATGGCATTGTCAGCAGAGCTTAATTTCAATTTTAAATGCTTATTTTTATCAATTTAAATTTTTCTTACCGTTATGGAGAGAATAATTTGCCGTTATGGAGAGACCAATTTATGTTACGGAGTAATCTTAAAATTAAATTTCTCAGTGACCCTTCTACAAAAGTATACCATATTTAACAAGTAGTTGAACTTGGCTATCATAATGTTGATCACTTAATTTAGAAAGAATCACTTTATGACAATAACCCTTAAATTATGAAATAAGAATTACTCTCCGTTACGATTATTGTCGTTATGGAGAGTAATAATAACGAACATTGTCTCTCCATAACGACAATTATTTCTGTTATGGAGTGACAATAAACAAATACTAAATATCGATGCTAACACAATTTAAAAGACAAAAAGAAAAGTTACTATTTCAACAAGTGTCACTTGTTGGTTAAAATACCAAATTCATAAAGGTTTATAGCTATTTTTAAATGAGTAAAATGGTAATTTGTGACTACTTTTTCTCTCCATAACGTTTTTATTTTTGTTATGGAGAGACAGAAAATACGCGTTATGGAGAGACGTTTTTTTCACTAAATCGTACATAGCATCTATGTATTATGCTATATTATGATTATTTTTGTTTTTTTCACATGAGGTTGTAGTAGGCTTGGAGGTTGTAGGGTGCTTAAAAGTTTAATTGCAGTATTTGTGTGTAAAAAATCGCGTTATGGAGACCCGTTGAAATAAAATACTCACCCAAAGTCTTGCACAAACCTTACATTATCTCTAAACAAAAACACATTTATTATACTTTTTTTTCACGATTCACTGGATGAAGGTCTCGCGCTACAGTTTTGCACCATACAAGCGATATTTTGGTCAAAAAAAGTATAGAAATTACCTGAAAACTATAAGCGTTACGGAGAGTCACTGCAACGTGGGACAGACATAAATTGCATAAAAAGTGATAAAATAATAAAATTATTTTAAAAAACTTGTATATAATCTTAAAGATAGTGTTTTGCACTAACATTATATCAGAAACAAATATAATATATAATACAGGAAGTCTAGAATAAATCGCCTGTTTATGTGGAATTTAGAATGTGGGACAAGGCTTTTTGGCTAAAATTGGCTAAATTTACATAATATTTCTTTCAAAAAACACATTTATGTTAGAATTTTTTGAGTTGTAATATTGCTATATTGTAAAATGAGGGTCATTCATTGCATTTATGTAATAAAATAAAATTAAAATATTCAATAATAAATATTACAAGGTGCGGACAGTGCTGGTGCTTAAAATTATAGAATCCCTCATATAAGCAACTACAGGAAATAAAAGTGAATTACCTTCACAATTCTGAAGCAGGATCTCCCATGAGTACATTGTGTCCTCTTCAAGGAGGCGGAGGTTATGACCTTTTGGAGAGTATTCCACCTCCGTCATTGCACGCAGGTCTGCAGCGATCGAAATTGATTTCTTCTGTCCTTCACAGGTGAATATTTGTCTGAAGACGTCTGATGCGACATGCATTCTTTCCCATAATCCAGATAGACTATTTAGCCCCTCTTTAAATTGCTCCATTTCGGCAGATACCCTGAAAAGAAAAACATATATAATAAAGTTATTTCGCTTTTCACAATAATAGTGTTATGCAAAGCAAATCAAAACTCCTAATCACTGTATTTCATTGTCTTGCAGTGCATTTGCAGAACAAAATTAACTGTTAACTGTTTATTAACGACATAGAGAGCAAATCAGGCATTTTTTACCATCATTAAACTTGTCCTAAAACTGATTATTAGCAGCATTAAAAACGAAACTGGATATGATACATCGAAAGCTGTTCAATTTATATTGTACGCCAGGTTAAATCAGGACATTTATAATAGATAAATAAGCCTGTTTTATTAGTCTTTACTATTAAGAACTTGTCCGAGATAATGGATGGTTGGATAACTGCATGGATAACAGAATTGAGAAACATTGGGAAACTGGTCAAATTCATCGTTTCATCCAATGAGACATAATATCAAAATAATTGACTCTACTATGCTCTAGAACCTCCCATTTTAAATCATACACTTGCTGTACAGATGATATGAAATAGTCTTTTTCTTCTTAACTTCTCGCCCAAAAAGGCAATTGACGGTTAATACGACTAAGATCGGTTTCATTTCTAATGCGTCGACATTATAGTTTACAGTCTGAACACACACATCAAATCTCTGAATATTCCGGACATGTTCAAAATTATGCAAGTGAAATATACATATATGGTACACATTTTTTAAACGATTATTGGTTAAGTGTATCGTATTAACGATAAAAATGCAAATTATACCAAAAAAAATCACATAATATGTCATAGAAAGGTAAGCTATGAACTCTAGCAAGGTTCAAGCATAACCTGCATGTAAAGGTAAATATATATTCCAGTAAAGCGAAATAATTGTTTTTAGAGCTAACTTTGTCGGACTAGCGGACAGAGGACGGACTGCGGACGCCATTAATTGCGACAATAGTCTACACCCAATATTTGGCTCAAGTATAAAACAGGCGAATGTGTCAAATTTATCTGAGTTCACTTTATCAGGCATTAGAAAGCAGACATGAGACAACACAAAGAAAAACGCATAATTAGCACAATCAAGAGCGTACAATGAGTACGAAAACTTGGATGACTGTACCTGTAGACTAGAAACTGTTTCAAAAGAGATGTGGCAACTTCTTCTCTTGAAGTCACAAGGAGATGGTGTGGTCCAATACCGCAGTCAATGAGCCAATCTGCTAGATCATGTCTCACACTTGCAATGTTCTCATCGTTAACTGCTAGGATCTGTAACACAAAAAACAGAGCAAACTTCCTATTACATGTTCACTTCACACATTATCAAGTATAACTGATATCACATCACACATGCATGAGTCTTACTTCGAAATCAACTGTGCCCATGATAAAAGCCTGCATGTTTCCTAAGTTTATTATTATACACATGCATATTCGTTGACATTGCAGATCACCTAAACTACTTCACTGTACAGTAAACAATTCATATTTCGCGCAATATAAAGTACCTTTTGAATTTTCTCTGCAAAATCTGGATCACTGACAATGTCTAGAGAGTCTGTCAAAGGAGGTTTAATCTGTTCACCAATCATCAAGTTGAACATAGCTGGTGCGAAACAGCCAACTCCATGTCCTCCCTGTGCTAGTGAAAGTGCCACCAGCTGTCCGCAGACGAAAAACATATTATTCTTCAAGTGCACAAGAAATACGAAATACCATCTTCCCTGGCTGGCCCTCCAGTATCGTCCGTGAAATGTCGCGCATCAATTCCCTATAATAACATATTTATAATGATTATATAACATATATAAAAATAACAGCAACGAATTCACTTGGTACACAGTAGTCTAAACCTAATTATAATTGAGTACAAATTAAATATGTATGAGAACAGTATATGCTCAGAGATTGATGATTGTTCACAACTGTAAAAGTGTTGTGTATGAAAAATCAGGAGTTCTGTAAAGACGCTATATAGGTGGTTTTACAATTCTGGTTTACAGCTCGTCTCAAACGGAAAACTGGACATTTTTTCAGTTGCATAGCAGTACAGAATCCCCTTCTAATACTATCACAATGCTGTAAAATCGTTATTTTGAAAATTTGTCCTTATAGCAACCGATAACATTGAGTCAGCCACTAATCCTACGAATTTTTAAAAAGAACAATATTATTAAAACAGGGAATTAGCAAATAAGTACATTTGAAGGATTTTTATATCTTAAACTTATTTGGTGAGTGCTGATGTGAATACGTCTATCAGAAATGTTTTTAATTTATGAAATTAGTTTGCTAATGAGAAGACGTGGGCCTATATCGGATATTACTTCAATTTATGAATATGGTGTACCGAAGAAATTCTCTTCTTGGCCCCCCTACATCTAATGCTTCTTCTCCAACAAATATGACTTGAATCACCCTATTGAACGAGAAATCTGGAGATGTTATAGCCTTTATAGCTGTTGTAAGGAGCCGCCGTCTGCGTATGACGTGGTAGGTTATAATCAATAACGCCCTTTCTGAAGGCAGCCAACACATCTTGTAGGCTCGCTTCTTTTTTTCTTGCACTAAAAGACAAAACATTTCACACAGAATGCAATAACTCAAAGAATGAAACTCAAGGGTAACCAGTGTTTAGTTAGCACATGGTTAGCACAGGTTCCCAATGATATGCACAAATTAATGATGATTACTAACTGATTTGAGCGTGACTCGACGGCGACAGGAAAGGCATCAGCCTGTAATCATGGCTCCCCCTCTCACATTTCTTTTCTAAAATTAATTATACATGTTAGCAGATAATCAAATTACACAAATACATATCAAGTTATATTACTATGCGGAGGTCTATAAATAACAAGTGTTTCTATCTGATATTTAAGCTAGCAGCTTTACGGTTACAAGGTCCAGGGGTTTATGAAGGTAACCCTATTTTATGTTATCCAGCGTAGAAAAATCATCATGACAAAACTACGCGACAAGTAAATAAACCCCACGGCTTTCTGTAATCGACGAAACGAAACGAAACTGACAAAACCAAACGAAACTGACGAAACTGGTTTCCTGTAATCGACGAAACGAAACTGACGAGACGAAACTGGTTTCCTCTAATCGACGAAACTCGCCGGACAAAACTCAGGAAGTCACAATAGACCCGGGGCCCTAGGGGTACTATGTTTTTTTCCAGTTGGGGTTGAAAAAATGTTGGCCTAGTGTTCAACCACAACGTTAAACCAACATTGGGTCAACGGTTTACTAGAGATATCGGTAAACACGTTGATTTATTGTTCAGTCAGCGCCGCAGACCGTGGATTAGCACTAACCCTACATATAATAGGCCTACTTTCATGGACTGGCTGGTCATCGTATTTGTTTTTTTCTGGGATGTTGGCCCAGCATTGGAATGACGTACGCTGTAACCCATCATTGGCTTCACGTTGGCCCACCGTTAGTGATGATGGCCCAACATCAGCCCAACACCTTGTCAACGTATTAGTCAGCTGCATATGGTTTGACCCTGCTATAAAAACACCATCATCGTGCTTAGCGCTTAAAGGGTTAACATATTTCACATCGTACATCTGCCAGACCGGAAGAAGATATATCTCACGACCAACACGAGGCGATACGCCAAAGTTAATTTAAGGCTGGACTAGCGTCGTAGATGGTGCCCAGCATTAAACCAAAATTAGAATAACACGAGTGTTTAGAGGAAGTTGACATTACATCTACTTGTATGGTGGAAGTTGCAGGTTCACCATCTACAACGCTAGTCACAATATCAAAATTGGGTCAACGTTTCGTGTTTGCTGATTTACTAGAAGACTGTCCATTATTTTGAAAACCTAATATTCAGAAGGCCCATTATTCCGAAAGCCCAATGGTCCCAAAGCCCATTAGTCTAAAGCCCATTGGTCCGAAAATTGAAAGAAATACATCTTTCATCAGTTTAGTTTCGTCAGTTTCGTTTCGTCGATTACTGAAAGCCAACCCCACTGTGCCAACCCCGGTATTATATGAACGTAATAATTAGGTATTTTACCTGAGGCCCTTAGGCCTACTCTAAAAGTTCACAATAAATATATACAAACTTCACAATTTTTTAAATTTTAAATATCATTTACAGACAGCAGATGGACCTAAACTTAAAACTGAATACTTATACAGCGTATTCATCTTCCCTATAGCAAGGCTTTTTGAGGTCGCAGACACAGAACCTGGCTGAATCAGTGTCATGAGTAGGGAGAAAGATATGAACAATTTTAAAACAAAATAACAATTCAATGTTGGCCCGCCGTCTGCGACGTTGGCTCAACAATAATCCCACCCCAAAGTCTCGTGTCTGCTTGGATGTGGTGGAGTTGACGGTGAACTGTCTGGCGCATTCCCGCTGATATTCGCTATTTGAAGATAACATGTTGTGTTTTGTCACTAATTTAAAGTTTTGTGGGGTAACCAATAAATCGATAAACTCATTCCATTGAAAATAATTAGGTCTTCAGGCCACCTTTGTGCACATACAGGCTAAACTGGGCCGGTAGAACCTCGTGATGGTGAGATGAATCAGATGACACTGTTCTCCAGACACAGGATTCGCGTCCTAGCGGTCTGAGACCGAGCACACAACCTCTTAGTCTCGGAGGCTCCCCACACTATTGAGTTTAAGCTTTAAAGGAGATAGATCGTTATGCTTCACTGAACCCGATGCTTACGTCATGGCAGAGCCCCCTCCTGTGGACGTTGACCATGCTGCGCATGTGTGTGTTTACTTGTAGGCCCCCACTTGTTTACTCTGTAAATAACAATGACACACCTTCTGAGTAACTGACAAAACGCGACACTTTATCCTCAACGTTCTATGAAATTATGAGAATGTTACCTGAATAAGAATGTGGAGTAAGCCTTACCTGATGTATCTTTGGTGTGGTACTCATGGCGTCTCGCATGAAAATGGCTGCTTGGTTGTGACGGCATTAAATTGTGCGCACGGATTATTATATTGTGCGCACGGATTATTATATCGTGCGCACGGATTATTATATTGTGCGCACAGATTATTATATTGTGCGCACGGATTATTATATCGTGCGCACGGATTATTATATTGTGCGCACGGATTATTATATTGTGCGCACTTATTATTATATTGTGCGCACAGATTATTATATCGTGCGCACGGATTATTATATTGTGCGCACGGATTATTATATTGTGCGCACAGATTATTTTTAAAATTACTATGTCACCTCCCGGGCTCCCTACATTATAGACTATATCTGTATATATATAGGGTCTCACCACCCTAAATAAGCCGAAATCCAAGGAGGTGTCTACTAATGATGGAATCATCACACAAAATATTTTTGATGCGGCTGTTCCAACCTCTATTGAAACAAAATAAAATACAAAAAAGTTATAATTTTGTGAATATTTAATAAGCACACGTTATCTTCTTTGTCAAGGATATCAGATATAACTGTTTCATGATAACCTCGCATGGATACAGTGGGTTAAAATGATGTGTGTCTCTTCTGTGAAAAAGAGTACGGATTATAGCCCAATTTTAACAGTAGTGACCTTTTTACACGCTAGGCGGCGTAGCTCAAAATCTGTCTGGTAAGCATACCCATAGCGGGCCTGTTTTCGAACAAGGACAACTCAAGCTTTATCCTGATATGTCACACTAAATATCTAATAGGGTGAATAATGGTGAAATCGGCCTGCGGAATTGAGGCAGTTTACATGTGTTTCAATGGGACTGGCATTTGGGGTGGTGAGACCATCAGTAGACACAAGGGGTTTGCGTGTTCTGGGCTTTCTTGACATATTCCAGCTGCTTGATGAAAAATCTGGAGCTTGATATCTATATTTTATTGAGTTTTACCATCGCTGTAACAATTTAAGTGTAATAGTTGTGATTAGAAAGTATATAATTGGTGAATAAATATTATAACTATGTCTAGAAGAGATCTGAAGAGGCCGTGTTTTGATGATATAAGTCATGGATGAAATGCCTGGTTGGTAGTTTGATCGTCATACGGGCCCAAATAAAAAGAAAAAAATAGTGAATTTAAGTATGGATGCTACTAATAACAGACCATTCTAATATGTGTGGCATATTTCAACAACAATTTTCGAAATACAAGGTAACCATGACGACTTTGTGTGACGAAATAGAGCCGGGAATAGCCACTTCATTTAACTGCTTTATTCAATGCGACTTTCATGGAAACCAGGCTGATTTTCATGATATCAATAATTATTCAAAGGGCTCCGAGGGCAACAGTTTTCAATATATTTGCCTAATTCAAAAACTATATTGTTCAGAACACCTTCAAGCTTCATACCAGGCCGAAATAAAATAAACCAAGAAAATTATATCTCTACATATGGACTCACCACCCTAAATAAGCCGAAATCCAAGGAGGTGTCTACTAATGATGGAATCATCACACAAAATATTTTTGATGCGGCTGTTCCAACCTCTATTGAAACAAAATAAAATACAAAGAAGTTATAATTTTGTGAATATTTAATAAGCACACGTTATCCGGTCCCCCGAAACGGCGAATAGTAACAAATAGTAACACAAATATCGAATAGTAACGAAAAGGACCAGAAAACGGCATAATATCACCTTATTTTTGGTTTTACTATGTCTATTTTACCCCATTGATGCTATATATGGAATGTGGAAACGAAATAAATATTGTAAAAAATGTTTTAATCGTGTTTTATTATCGGTCAGTGGGCGCTATACATTGTAATGTATTATCAATAGGACTTCATACAAACGGCGAATAGTAAAGAATAATACTAGAAACACGGTATCATTGCACGTTATTATTTATTGTCACATGTTTAGTATACCTTAATGCTTGTATATGTGAAATTTAAAAAGGAAAAAACGATTTTGACAGTGCTTAAAGGGTGTTTAATTGTCGGGTAATGGGCGCTAGATGTAACCAACAGGTTTTGATACAAATGGCGAATAGTAAAGAAAAATAATAGAAAACGGAATACAGCCACATGTTTCTTTATTGTAACATGTATAATATACCCAACTGATGATATATGCTGAATATGAAAAAGAAATAAACATGTTATCACCCCTTAAATCGTGTTTTACGGCTGGTTAATGGGCGCTATATACTGTAATGTATAGGCTATAATGATCAGCTAGGGCTTCGTAGTCAATATATTCGGCGAATAGTAAAGAAAAGCACTAGCAAACGATATACTATCACGTTATTATTTATTGTCACATGTCTAGTATACTTTAATGCTAAAAGTATATGTTGAATTTGGAAATGAAATGGTGTTAATGTCACATGATGAGAGCTATTTGCCTAACTAGTACCGGTACCTAAAAATGTATTAACAATGAGCAGCCGTGAAAAGACATTAAAACTAAGGCAGAATAGACTAATTCAATAGTAATATGCGTTATAATATAATATAAAACTTCATAAATTTATAGCAGTAATTATTGAACATTAAGAAAGTAATGATTCACTTCATACCTATGTGCAGGTGTTGATACAGATATGTCACGGAGCTTATATCAAGAAGTATAAATCACAGATATTCCTGCAACAGCTTGTCTAATCAACACTAACACCTCACGCTTGGAGCAGTTTACATAACTAATACAAAGACGTTCCTTAACCCTTTAATCGCCAGTGCCGCATATATCAGGGTTTTCATTTTTTATTAGCACATTAAGTACCATATTTTAAATATGTTAAAGATAAAATGTGACATCAACCAGCAAGATTTGAAAAGAGTTGACCTCAATTTTGTCAAAACTGAATAGTTTCCACTCACTTGAAGTTGTGGATCGCGTCAGCGAGACACAACTTCAAGTGGATGAAAATTCAAATTGAATAATTTGGCGGTTAGAGGGTTATGTCTGTTACTATATCTTTCTGTAGTAGATTATATATATTACATGATAATAATATTACCGCATACTAAACAAAAAGATAACAAATATAATTGGAATAATGTATAAAACATATATTTTCCGATTTAAGCCTTTCCTTATTTGTTAATATAATATAACTACTTAAAATGAAGTTAGTACGGCAAAATTGCCAAAGCAATAACAATGTCGTTCTCTACATAATCACCCAGCAAACACAAACACAATAATTGTACAACGTCGGTTCGACGTTGGGCCGTCGTTGTTGAAATGTTATATAATGTTATGTTTTGCAGGGCATATGCCGTGTTTGCTGGTTCCCCTCCATTAAGCATTACGTAATCTTATCTCTCAGTGCATCGACTGATAACGTCGACATAATTGCCGGTCGTCGATGATTAACCCTGTCATTTCTGTTATATAGAATATTCACTTCACTGACGGTGGTCATTACACAAACCAAATGATTTTAATACTCGAATGAAGTGTACCCGTGTAAAGTTGAAAGAAAAATATAATTTAACTTAGCAGGATGACAGTTTGCTGTGAATAACTCCGCGTAGGCAAGTGATGACATTTGGTGAGTTGTGAACAGCCACGGGAGCATCTTGCAGTTGTTATAATTAAACACCCACCCAATGCTGAGTTGATGTTGGGCCAGCGTCGTATACGTTGGGCCAACGTCAACACAACATTGGGTCAACGTCTCGTGTTTGCGGGTAGCAGTACTGCAGGTGAGTTGTGAATAAAACACGCGGAGCACCCAGTGAGTTGTTATTCCCGGACACCTATCATACGTTTTGAGCGCTGAGTTGTGAATAGTTATTAGACCAAAATTATATTTAGTTTTGTCAGTGCACCCTTGGATGTAAAAGGTGCATTGTATATATATATATATATATATATATATATATATATATAGACGCTCATAGACGCCCCGTCGTCTCCAATATTCGGATCAGATGAGGAACGCGCCCTAACGAAAGCAATTAAACACTCATTCCCAGACAGCCACTTTTTATCATGTGTAAGACATCTAAAAAGCAACACCATAAATTATCTCACTGACAAGGTAGGGGTCACATCAGATGTTAGGCTAGAAATAACGAATTCAATTTACGGGGAAAACAGCATGGCAGGTGCCACAGATGACATAATTTTTGAAATTCGCAGAGACAGAACCTTAGCTTTAGTAGAACAACACGCGCCCACTTTCCTTACATACTTTAACACTTTCATCACACCAAAGCTCAAAGACAACATGCGCACATACAATCAACATCCCACAATAAATCCGAAATGGACTAACAACAATTCAGAATCAATGAATCACATCCTAAAATTAAACAATAACTGGCAATCCAAACCACTTGCAGACCTCATTAATCTTATTCACACAGAAATCACAACACAATACCTCGAAACAACAAGATCATTCATCAACAGCGGGACATATACATTGACAGAACAATACCTGAACTTCAAAATTCCACCCTGTGTGTGGGAAAGGAAAGATGCCACCAGCCGCAGCCGCCACATGGCAAGATTCCTGACAACAACAAAGGCTCGGCATCAAAGAGATGTCGAGTCAACTGATGGCCAACTAGTTGTCAGGGAGTCAGCGGCTGGTGGTAAGAAAATCAACCAACTTAAGAGATGTTGTAATGCAAGGACTACAATCAAACGAATCAAGCTACAATAAACATTTGATATCAGCACATGGACTGCTACACTACGGTGTTGAATATTTGTGTATATACTTGTACATTTTTATATATAATTTCATGAAGTGCTAGGCCTACACTTCGAAGTGTAAGCTATATAGACTGCTACACTTCGGTGTTATTGACATTGTATATATTTCACTATCATAACCTGACGCATATATAATCTTGGCTTTCATGATGATGATGTATTTTTATATATATGTGGTTTAATATGTCATTTGCCCACTGCATAATAAATATATCTTTGTTATCATGCTTGTGTTGTTTGTTGTTTTTTATTTTGAAATAGATACTCGACCTGTTATAGGCCTACTGTTCTACAGTTTGTGAAAATTTTCTATGTAGATTGATAATATGCCTACATTCGAATGTAGGCCCTATAGCGCTAATTGCCAAAAATAAATATAATAAATAAAGTGGGTAAATTGATAAATGACTTAATTGATAACTCATTGCCTTGTAAAGCGCCATGGGTCAAATATAAGTGTATAAAACACAATAAAACACGATGTAGGGTGTGTTAATATATTTATTTAGTTTTCAAACTCCACATATATACAAGGATCAAGGAATACTGAACAGTTAACAAAAAATAATAACGTGCTCTTTCTCCGTTTTCCAGTGTTATTCTTTACTATTCGACGTTTGTACGGAATCCTATTGATAACACATTGCATTGTATAGCGCCCATTGACTGACAGTAAAACACGATTTAAGCACGGCTAAAGCTTTATTTCGTTTTCTAATCCCACATATACAAGGATTAAGGAGGACTAAACAGGTTACAATAAATAATAACGTGCTATTATACCGTTTTCCGGTGGTATTATTTGCTATTCGCCGTTTGTACGGAATCCTACTGATAATACATTACACTGTATAGCGCCCATTGACTGACAATAAAACACGATTTGGGCACTGTTAAAATCTTTATTTAGTTTTCAAAATCCATCTATACAAGCATTAAGGTATACTACGTATGTGACAATAAATAAAAACGTGATATAATGCCGTTTTCTGGTGTTATTCTTTACTATTCGCCGTTTACATAAAGCCCCATTGATAATACATTACACTGTATAGCGCCCATTAAGCGACAATAAAACACGATTTAAACATTGTTTAAATATTTATTTGGTTTCAAAAATTCAGATATATTATCAGTAGGGCATATTATACATGATGAAATTAAAAAAAAAGCGATACCTTGCCGTTTTCTGGTCCTTTTCGTTACTATTCGATATTTGTGTTACTATTTGTTACTATTCGCCGTTTCGGGGGACCCCACGTTATCTTCTTTGTCAAGGATATCAGATATAACTGTTTCATGATAACCTCGCAGGGATACAGTGGGTTAAAATGATGTGTGTCTCTTCTGTGAAAGAGAGTACGGATTATAGCCCAATTTTAACAGTAGTGACCTTTTTACACGCTAGGCGGCGTAGCTCAAAATCTGTCTGGTAAGCATACCCATAGCGGGCCTGTTTTCGAACAAGGACAACTCAAGCTTTATCCTGATATGTCACACTAAATATCTAATAGGGTGGAAAATGGTGAAATCGGCCTGCGGAATTGAGGCAGTTTACATGTGTTTCAATGGGACTGGCATTTGGGGTGGTGAGACCATAGTGTAATTTTACAATGTAATAGGAGTGGCCAGATAGGTTTTGTATTAATTTTCCGTTTTGAGTATCGTTCTGAATATTAGGAAAAGTTGTCTTGTCAACATTGATCAGATGAGTTGCGCAGATGAGTGATGGATGAAGAAATTAATGTCCCTACTCAAGAGTTAGTTTAACTTTAGTGTTATATTATGATATATATGTTATTTTGTATATTGTAGTCTTTCTCTAAGTGTAATTTCATTATCATGTAAAGTATAAATTTATCTGTCAAGCCTCTGGCACACAAGCCATGTGCTTCACCGTGGGCGATAATAGGTGCTTTTCACGTTTATTCGCTAGTAAGTTTGACAGCACTATTTTACCAGACGTAACCTGGACCTAGTCATTCGGAAAGGGTACAGCCCAAGTAAGAATATGATGGTGTGTTGATGTATTCACTAATTTGTAAATGTGCATGACATTTTAAAGCTGCATAACTGTTTTGTTTATTTTATTCAAAAGATTAATTCATGGAGAATGGTGTTTTAATTTTTTATTTTACTCCCCCGGTAGCTCCACATGTGAAGCCGCCGCTCTCAGAGCGAAGGCTTCACGCTAAAATAATCAACTGCTCAGTAGCAGACTTGAACGGCCGCTGTTAAAACGTCCCTGCTTCGTTAATATACTCTTTAGCGGTATAATAAGGCTACGGTTGTAAAGATTATGTGTTCTACTTTGCAGTGGTGGCAAAATTAGATTTCTACGAAATATATTTCTCACGATATAGAAGTAGATAAATGAGGGCTATATAATATTTCAGCAGGTTAGCATTTTCTCTGCGTCGTCTCACGCATAATAGGTCAGGCAGCGACCTCTGAGATAACCTATTTAACGTATCCAATCAGATAGCGCCGTTCATTCAACCAATCACGGTGCTCCTCTCAGATGTTGTTTTAATTTTAAAATACATACAATATGGCGACCAACAAGACGATTGATTTTTCCTCAGCATTTAAAAGCGTTATTTCACGTTACAAATGGCCCTACGAGGAACTAAAAGAAGAGCAAGAAGCTGTTATAAAGAATATAGTTTTGAATGAGCGCAGTTCTATAGCGATTCTGCCGACAGGATTCGGAAAAAACGAATGCTATATCATCCCTCCGTTTGTTCTTGATGAGGTAAGACAACAAATTCATCATTCATTAAAATTTACATAATTTATCATTATGTTCACGTAGTCCTAGCGTTATCAGGTTATCACATGTATCAGATAAGTTAGACTGATACCGATACAGCGATAGACTAGGCCTAGTACTATACTCGCCGTCAAATTAACCAGGATCGCATGATTTTCGGCGATTTCTCCGTCAATTCTAAACGATTTTCTTCAAATTTTGCAAAGCCTAAGGCCATTTTCTATTCAAATCCTAACAGCCCTGAAAATTTCGTGAAATTACATAGCGCATTTCAAAAGTTAGACCATTTGACATGTAATAAATTCCTCTTTAACCTCATTAAACTAATTTTATAATTTTATTACATGCCAAATGGTCTAGACTAAGTTTTGAAATATTAAATATTATTTTGCAAATTTTTTACCCCTGTTAGGATTTTAATAGAAAATGGCCTCTGCAAAATTTCAAGGAAATCGGTTCAAAATTAAAAAGGGGGGTGTTGTCAAAATTTTAGTGCCTTGAAATGAAATTTATGGCCTATTGGCTAGTTTAACTGAAATGACAGCAAATTGTGGAATATATATTTTTTTTCTTTGTCAACAAATAAGTGTTATCCC
The DNA here is from genome assembly GCA_964017125.1 of Flabesymbios commensalis. Classification (NCBI taxonomy): domain Eukaryota; kingdom Metazoa; phylum Annelida; class Polychaeta; order Terebellida; family Flabelligeridae; genus Flabesymbios; species Flabesymbios commensalis. The sequence goes on along the minus strand of OZ024904.1, from coordinate 3,142,681 downwards.
CCCTTTGCCCCGGCAGAAACCCTGCTATTGTCGTGATTATCAGGCAAAGGGTTAAAAAATAAAAGGGAGTGTCTATGACTATCTGTACGTGACTAACTGTATCTATTTAATGTTATTTTGAACAGAGAACATTTTGTTCAGCGCTATGCAATTTCAGCCATTTACTTATCAAATTTGAAATTGATTAGTGAAATATTTATATATGAATGATAAGGATGAAGTGGAAGTCAGATCTCGGAAGAAATAAATTGCTAAACAATAATTTTCCAAAAAAATTTCCCTGATTCATACTTTTCGCTCACCACCGATTTTCAAATCGGAAAGCATGAGAAAATAAAACCCAATTAATTTCATTTGTACACTAAAATACTCTAATAAGCGCCCATTCCCCTGTAATCTGAGTAGGTATTCCCATTAATGCCCTGTGAGATATATGGAAAGATTGTGATGTACATGTAATGTAATGTGTGCTCTTGCTTCAGATGTATCCTGCCAATAGACCTCACATTTCCTTGGTCATTTCTCCTCTCAGAAGTTTGATGAAAAATCAAGTTTCTAGACTGATATCTCGAGGCATAAAAGCTGCAGCTATCCTTGGGAAAGATGATATGTCAAAGAAAACAATTGATGGTAAACACATTTTTGAATAACACAATTAAAGCTGAATACTGCAATTAATTATAACATATTTAGGTGGCTTGCAGAATCTTCACTCGGTCAACTCCATGCCTTCAGATTTGAAAATTACTGACAAGTGAAAAAATGCTCACCTCAAAGTGGTGAGGCGAGTGATCACTCACCATAGTTCAATCAAGAACATTTTACAACGTTCCTGGTTCAATTCAATGGCTGACTGGTTAATGAAAACTAAAAAGAAAACTATAAATTTGCGATTTAAAAATATCTGACAATACTGAGGTGAGCTGTATTTCAATATTAATTTATGTCAAACAGGCCTGCAACTCTTGTGGGACATGGTGGTACATGAATGAATAGCTAGACTGTGTCATTTGACTTAGAGACACCTTTTGTAAAGCATTGAATTTTACATGTCAACATATCCACCAACATGGGAGTGTTGCTGAGTAATGCCAGCATGCACATATGATATGTATGCACACAAATTCCCTCTTTAGGTTACTTCCATGTCCAATATTGAATCAATGGATTAAATCAGTATACAACTTGAAATTATTTTTATCAAATTTAGTGATAATTCTATTGATATGTAAAACTGTATACAGTTTCAGCAGCACAATGGTTAGAATGATAGTATATATTTCAGATGTTCAGAATAGAAGAATTTCAGTTCTTTTCACAAGTCCGGAATCAATAGTGGAAGGGAAGTGGCATACTACTCTCAAGAGTGCTCATTACAGAAAACACTTGGCTCTTGTGACTTGTGATGAAGTACATTGTGTTCCAAAATGGTAAATGTTTTACTTCAGTTGATTACAAAAACAATGCAAATGGTAATCTTGACAAAAATGCAGTTTAAGATAAATCAAATAATACTACGGCTCAATCTGTTCACTTCTATATCATGTAGCAGAAACTACCTACACAAAATAGGTCAATTCAGTTCTGAAACAAACTGAAATCTCATTAAAAGCACACTCTTTCATGAAAACAAGGTTAATATCTCTCTGTCTGATTACACTGCTTTCCCAAACAGGGTAGGTAGGTCACTTTTCTTTTTTTAGCATTTATTCGGGTGGTCCTAGTTACACAGCCTTCCAAGATTGGGTAGGTGAGGAAACTTTTCTTATAATTTCGCTTAAAAAAAAAGAACCTGGTAAATTGCCCAAACAGCCCTTTTGGGGCAATTTCACATTTTTTCCCAAAAGTGAACAATATATTTCAAATATATTTTTATTTATTTTATATATAATTTATATTTTAAAATTATTTTTTTGGGGGAAATTACAATTCTGTGAAACTCAATGACCTTGACCTCCTTTGTTTCCACCGCGCTGGCTGATACAATGAAGTATGGGGGAGGGGGTCTTATATAACCTTGTTTTCGCCGAGTGACGTCTCTGCGTTTCACAGAATAGCAGTAAAAAAGAGCTGGTTGGGTGATTGGAAACAGGTATTTTTTCTCTTTGAGTTTTCATCCAATCAACTTGAACTTTCAAACAATTTCCCTTGGTTATTCAGGTAATGAGCTATAGCTTTTCTACTTGATGCTGTTTAAATGTCTGTCCAGTGTTGCAGACTGTGGCCCAGCTTTGGACCACTGATGTTAGGTGATTGCTAATGGCAGTAGTGTCCATTTAAATGCTACATATTGACAATTCAAAGCAGTTTAAAAAAAAACTTACCAACAAACATGATATACCGGTACCCAATATTGTTTTAACCCTTACACATGTTACACTGCTGCTTACAATTTGCAGCATGTGTGGTTTCCCACTAAGTAATAGCTGACACGTTTTTTCTTAAAGAAAACATATGATGAACAACTGATATTAAAAGCCATTATTATATTACAAAATCAGTCAGTTAGCTATCTTTAAAGCGCAAACAGAAAGTGAAAAAAAATTTTTTTTTTTTTTTTTTTGAAGAATTTACTTGGCGACACAACAGGCTGCGCTTGGTTTATTTTCAGCAACTATGGTCGCCCATAGCAGTGATGTGGTTAATGTTGAGCCAGCATATCAGACAGTCAGTAATACAGAATTAAGCCAACATAGAGTCAATTCAATACATGTGTTTACTGGGCTGTTTGGGTGTGCTTTCATTCGACAAATAAACACATACCGTATATATTGTTTTACTTCATTTTGATTTTCAAATCAAGAGGGGTGGGGCGATTATTATGAATATGTGTTTAATAAACTAAATACAGTAACTAAAAAAAGTAAAAAACACATCTAGGTAGGGACTTTTGAAGTCTGCTGTCTAATGTTTGAAAGTCTAATGTCCGATGTCTGAAGTCTCAAAGTCTGATGTCCAAAGTGTGATGTCCGAAGTATGATGTCCAAAGTCTGATGTCCAGAATCTGATTTTCAAAATGTCTGATGTTCAAAGTCTGATGTTCAAAGTCTGATGTTCAACGTCTGATGTTCAACGTCTGATGTCCAGAATCTGATGTCAGAAATCCAAGGAGGCGAACGCATACCAAAAAAGATACCAGACTTAACGCATACCGAAGGGGAGCACATAACAGAGATAAGATACCAAGGGGACTGCTCATATTAGAGAAAAGCGCGTATATCAGAAAAAAAAAACACCGGAGACTGCAGGTCTGAGATCGCAAACCGTAAACAGTTTTAAAAGTATCCTTTTAGTAAAAATAGCATGGCCATGACACAATCCAAAATTGCTATCAAAATACGAAATAGCTGGAAAAAAAATTCAAATAATTATCTGTGAGAGAGTGTCAGAACCTAAAACGACAGACGAAATTTGCTTAGTGAATATTTAATTCAGTCTAAAATAATGGAAATATCCGCCAAAAAATGTGTACCGGACAAAATTTACTGTTAGCTGAAAGCAAATCAATGTGGTTCTTTGTTGCAAATCACGACTCAATATTTTCTGAACAAATTAAACCCTGAATACTGTTTCTTCTACAGGTCTCCGGATCAATGTATGTGTTAGGTAGCAATAAATTCTGAACGCATTGTGGTACCGGGGTAGCTCAGATGACAGGGTTCCAGCGCTCATGGGAAATCGTTTGAACTACATGAAATGAGCAATAAGGCAAACAGTCATGGCAAAGTCACAAAATTTTAAATATTTACAAATGTCTCTTGCATTTCTTCTGAGATAAATTTGTTGATCACATATACTTTTGACACTGCCAGTCCACCTAACTGCAAAATATTTTACATGTAAAAAGTAAGAGCATCAGGGGTACTGGTCTGCTTTAAGAAGTTGGTATACATATATATCCAGCCATTGTGGTGGTGGAGTCTGTACATTTTTGTACTCTGTTACAAAGTCATGGAAAACTCATTAATGATTAAAAATGGTCACGGAAAGTCATGGGAAAGTCACGGAATTTCATTTACAGATAAATGTTATGATAACTTATTTTCATTTAAAAATTAATAAATTTCAGCTACATGTAGGCCCTACTGTAATATTATGAATAATTCTACTGTTGTCTTGATGCTAAATTATACATTTTTTGGAAAAGTTCAATATTAAATGTCTGGTAAAAATATCAAAATTGCAGATTTATCGCACAAAATGGCAGCTATATATGGCGATTTATCACATTTTAGTTCAATAATGGTGTGGTCTATTGTCAAGTGTGCTCTAGTCTTGTTATGCATGTACTTTATAACAGAAAAGGCAAGAAAAAAATGAAACTTTGTCGAATTTTTTGTCACACCAATTGGGTAAAAAAAGTAATTTCTTTTATTCAAATTTCTAACCACAGGAAGATCATAATCTCTGTGAGATTTTGTGTGCTCTAACCCAGTAAAACAACTACATTTCAAATAAATTCAATCACATTCCGATCAGCATGGAAATGTGCAAGTGTGTTTTCACCCAGATTCACATAAAATTAAAAATGTATGTATTTAACTGTAGTGCTGTCAAGACACTTGGTGAATACCAGGTATATATATATACATGTACATTTACCAAGAAAATTTCAGACTAATCAAAATATCACTAATTTGTAACATATCCAGACTTGTGGTAGATGCTCGATTAAATCTAATTTATTTATAATTCATTTTGTGAGATCTATGGCTATTTTTCCTGAATAATATTATATTTCATTCATTTGAATCTGCAAATTGCGTTAATTAGCAATTCCACCTTCAAATAAATGAAAAATAATCACAATCAATTAGCAGTACAAGGGATACTGAAAACAAAATGCACCAGAAGTATTCATGTTACCAGTTTTTATCCTGCGCCGTAGGGGAAGGGGGATTTTAGTAGCGTCAAGATTTGCTCGGGCGTCACATTTTCTTGTGAGCCCAAAAAACAAAAAATTAGTTATATCAATTTTATTTAAAATGTTAACATCACATTCCTAGCAACATCAGGGCACAAAAAAAGACATTCCGGGCGTCCGAGACATCCCATTTTGTTGTCGGACAATCGAGTATCAATTTCAGGATCTCCGTTGGAAAACCAGACAAAAATTGATAAAAAAACAAAACAAAAATATGCAAATTGTTTCTCTGCACGGCGCATTAACCCTTCAACACCTAATATAAGCAGGAGATTTGCAGGGAATTACCAGCTATTGTTTTAAAATTAGTTTATTTTTAAAAATAAAAATAATTTTTTTACGTCCTAAAATTCAGACACCTAAAAAATCTTGCGAACAACCTGAAAAGTTTACCTGGGAATCCGGCGGACAACCAGGCCAACAATCCTTATTTCATGCTCTGAACATAGGGATGTACAAGTGATTTTATAAAGATACTACCAAAATTAAAATGGCCGCCAGATGTCAACTCAAATAATTTTTGTGGTAGCAAAAACTTCAGAAATCATTCAAATTTTACAATCACATTCCCCACAATATGGAGATGTGCATGTACTTTTTTTTAAGGTTTTGCTGAGATTCAAAATGGCCGCCACCGATCAAATTCAATTTTTTTGTGGGCTCAAAAACTAAAAAAAATTAAGGTGGAAATTATTCAAATTTTGATATCACATTCCCCTAGATATGGATATGTGCAGGTGATTTTTTTAAGGTTTTACTGAAATTAAAAATGGCCACCATGGATGATTTTCATAATTTTTTCTGGTCGCAAAAACTCAAAAATTGCAGTCAGAAATAATTCACATTTTACAATCACATTACCCATCATCTGGAAATGTGCAGGCGATTTTACTGAAATTTAAATTTTTATATATTTGTGAACGCAAAAACTGTAATCTAATTTACGGCGGGGGATGATATTATTGATATAGGACTGCAGGCCTCTTGTTTAGCTAAGGTAAGATAGATGTGGTAGCCCCATCCCTTTTCATAATAAATGTCAGAACAGTTGATAAATTTGTTTCTCCAAAATGTTATATTTAAAAAAAATTGTTTGCCTAAACAGATTTATATGTAACATCTTTGTCTACAGGGGTGAATCGTTCCGGCCCAAATATGGAGAAGTGGGGCAGTTGAGGAGCATCACAAAGTGTCCTTGGTTAGCCTTGACAGCTACATGCAATGCACCAATGCTGGCAGAGATCAAAGAAAAACTAATGCTTCCAGATGCATTCCTCATGTCACGGCTACCGAACAGATGCAACATCGAACTGTCATGTCAGACGGTTAATTGGTGCTCTATCCCAGAAGTCATGTTTGCTAATAATTTATCCTGGATTGGAAATGAACTAAAGAATAAAGGTGCTGACTGCCGTAAAATGATAATCTATTGTTCATCTGCAAACGCATGTTCCATGATTAGAGAGTACCTAATCCTGGCTGGTGGTGACAGTGTTTAGAGTGACCCCGAGAACAGATGTGTTGAAACGCGGAGAGTTGGCTACTACAATGGACATGTAGGCTCTGATATGGAAACGGCAATGCTGCGTTTATTCACAGACAAGGACAGTCTAATCAGAATTATGATCTGCACAGTTGCTTTCGGAATGGGGGTGGAGATACCAGATGTGGATATAGTGGTTCACTGGGGCCCAAGCAGAACATTACTAGACTACTGGCAGGAAGTTGGCAGATGTGCGAGAGATGGTAGACCAGGGAAAGCTGTCCTCTATCTGGTGCCATTCTCCATCAACAGTCAACGCGTTGAGTCAGAAGTTCTAGAATTATGCAAATCTTTCCGGTTAGTATACATTTAAATAAACAATTCAAATATACATAAATAAAAATGTTTTTTACTTCTGATTATATTACATAGCACAGTCACACATTATGCACATGACATACAGGCCACATCAAATAAATTTTATTGTCAAGAGATTATCGCTTAGTTCACATAACCACAGTTCACTTAGAAAAAAAAATTGTAACATAATTACCACAAGTGTTTAAAGTGCAATATCAATTGAAGAAAACATTACTTTCGTTATATTAGCATAATTTATGTAAAAAAACAAATGCTTGTTTGACATAAATTAATATTGAAATGCAGATGACCTTATAAATCTGAAAAATGCATTGCCAAAACTGAATTTATATTTAATTTAAAAGTGGTAATAATAATAAGCTTGACAAAAAGTGGTATGAACTTTTTTGACTGGTTCGTAATAGTTTTTGCTTTAAAATCTGTTGACCAGATTTGATGTGGTGTCACACTAATACCAAACAATGAACTTTTTAGTAATTTTACAAGACGTTATCAAATTACACTTCAAATAAATTTACACAATGGTGTAATTTTCATAAGTATGTTAAATATCTTTCCATTCACACATTTGTGGTTGAACGTTCAGGAAGTTTAACCCTTTAAGCCCTTAAGATGCATTGAAGCATTATTTTACATCCCTGAAATCAGCCTCAATTCCCCCACATCTAGGGGTTTTGGAATGAAAATTTCCATGAAACTGGTCTACTTATACATGGCAATTTTCATTATTTTTAACCCACTTTAGTCATCTTCATCAACTACAAGTTGAGAATTCTTGTAGTGAATGAAGATGATAATGTAAAATCAGGCTTGAAAGGGTTAATGAATGATTGAGATGACCGTGTGTAAATAACTAGATAAAAAATGTGTCTGTGTGTGGGAGAAGGGGCAGCCATTTCACCCTTACAGCGCGGGGATCGACTTTAGACGTCATAATCTGACGTCTGTAGACATCAGATTCTGACGTCTACATAGATCCCCACACTGTGAGAATAAAAATATTTCTAATGGTCGTAGACCCATAACATAGGTATTCAAATGAATCAGAAAAAAGGAAGGCATTTATGATGATTTCAAATTGAAAAAACCCTTTGGCCTCCCCCTCCCCCACACAGTGTACAGCATGTATGTTAAACAGAATAGACATAATAATTTTTTTATTCTAGAGAATTGCAGGCTAATAAATGATTATTTTTTCCTATTCTCAAATATATCCCTTGACATTGGCAATCATGCAGTACCAGAATCAAGTGAAGACATGTGTTGGAGAGTGCAGATAATGGGACACTTCCTGCTTCCTTCCACCCCGCAAACAGACATGGATCAAGTGAAAAAAAAGACACAAGACTGTGATAAAACATGTGAATCTTGCACATGCAGTCTTTGCCTGTGTTGTTCTGCTTGCAGATTCAACTGTTCGTTCTACAAAACAGTTCAGGGTATGTACATGACAAACAATTGTTTGTTGATTGTTTAGGCCACTACGTTTTATTTCTCAGTTTCAGATGAAAAAAAATCCGAAATCTAATAAGAGTGGTGGAAAAAAACAAAAAAACATTGTATGAATTTCTGAAAAAATTTATGACCTTTGACCTTTTATAAAAAACATAGCTGGATAAATGACTTTTTATCTACGGAAATATACTGGGTTTTTTCAAAATGTTTTTTCATTTTTTGAAATTGACTGGGTTTTTTTTTTCACAAATCTGCAGCAATCCAATGTGCTCGCTGGACAGAAAAAATGTGGCAATGCACTGGCTTAATCTTATGTGCGCGCTCATCTAAAACATTGAAAATAACATAGCACTGGCCTCGCATATAAATACTAATTATAATATAATGTGAGCATGAACATTTCTTACAAGATAAATCTTTTCAAAACTTAAAAAATTTGCTTTAATCCTAACTGAACATTATAACATTTGGTGAATATAGGCACTAAATGTATGGACAGGCACACTGACAACATGAAACTAATGAATGGCAGGTAAATAAACGTTCTTTTCGGAAATATCTCCTTAAAACTTGAGTTGAGCGCCGGCTATCAAGACGCCATGTGTACAAGTCCAATCTGCCCTTTAGCTTGCCTGGATCACGAATTGACGTCTTCCTTAAAAAACCTGCAAAAGACCGGTGTTGTCTACCAGGTATGTGTCCAAAGAGATTTTCTCCCAACAAATCTCTAACGAGATGAACAATATCGTTGTGATAGTCGCCTTTCCTGCTAGATCTTCTAATTCCCCCTTACCAATATTTGTTTGGAAGATGTTGTCAATGTCCTTACCCATCATGCCCACAATCTTTCCTGCCATGTCTGTCATGTTGTCTGTATACCTTCCTCTTGTGTGTTTCATTGTTTCTGTGTGGATACAACAAATATATACACATAATTCTGCAATACGGTCTACCATTTATTTATATGGGTTTTAATAAAAATAAAGATTATTTTGAAATAATTATCTGTTCCGTTGACCCCAGTATGGAACAAATCATTAGGTGTGCATACTCATGCGCACGCCATCACACACCCAAAACAAAGTTGAGGTGTAGGAAAAACCACACACTCCCTGACCCAACTTTGTCAGACGGGGATTAAAAATCAATCATAGGCTGCAATTTAAAAACCTGATAAAAAAAATTCCCGGAGGACTGCCACAGTCTGCTTTTGGAGCCCCACATACACACACACACACACATGGGAATAGGTTGTTTTACACCACAAATTTAAAATTTGTCATCAACTTTTTCACCACAATTTCACTGACATACCTATATATATACAGGAGGGAATGTATACATAGGAATATCCTGTACAATCACACAGGGTTCTTTCAGTCATGAATGGACAACCTGGAAAAGTCATATAATTTTACTTATTACTCAAAAACTTATCTTTGCTTATAATTTTAACCTTTTGCCGGTAATTTAAATAGTTTAAGACTTCACCCATTTGAAGTTGTAAGTGGGTGAAAATTACTAAGGTCATATTAATATTTACTGAGTGAGAAACACATTTGTCATAAATATTTACCTTTGAAATCATCATTTATAAATTAACACATCAAGTCCATAGAAATATTCATTCCAAAACCACCATGCAAATTGACAGTGCGGTTGTGAACAATCTCCATTGCCAAACGTGGCGGTAGCCATCCATTTATGCCTGGAAATAAATTGTCAATCGTTAATGAAAAATAAATAATTGTTAAGCGTACAATGCACATTACAAGCTTTTGCTGACGTTGCAGAACTTTATATAAACTAGTTGTCACTATACAGCAATGTTTATTTTCACGCATGTCTTGAGGTGTGAAATTATGTGTACAAAACCAGAATTTAGCATTATTAAAAAAAAACAATTGATAATATTTTTTTGTGAATTTTTGCAGTCGTTAGTGATCTCACAAAAATAACTAGTGCAATGTTTTCAATAACTTAGTACTAGTGCAATGTTTTCAATGCCAATTTTGAAAAAATGCACATTTAATAACATAAAATATATTGTCCAAATTTCAGTTGAAATATCCAATCTTAAGCAATGAATTGTTTTAAAAATGATCATTTTGAGGAATCACACCCCCTCCCCCCCCCCCCCCCCATAATCAATCATTTTGTATATCTGAAGAATGACTTTAAATTTCCTAAACCTTGGGATTTTAGAACAAAAAAATAAAATTATGGAATTGTTTTTAAATATTAACAGTACTTATATTTTTCTTCATTTTTACCCACCTTAAATCATCTTCATCCCGTACAAATGATCATTTTGTGGAATTACACCACCTCCCCCCCCCCCCCAAATAAATAATTTTGTATAGCTGAAGAAAGACTTAAAATTTCCTAAACCTTGTGATTTTAGAACGAAAAATTTCATGGAATTGTTTTTAAATATTAACAGTATATTTTTCTTCATTTTTACCCACCTCAAATCATCTTCATCCCGTACAAGTTGAGTATTGCGAAAGCTTGGTATATATTTTTCATTCTAATTTTTCATCTCTTCAAAATATTTTGATTTCATTTTTAAATAAAATTGAATATACTCACTGCATAAGAGCCTATGACCCATTATCAAGTACTTGTTGTGTTTCCTTTCCCAAAACTGAAGCATGTTTATGCTCCATATCATCATCATGGCTTCTCCGTCTCCTTCCCTTATGACATCCTGGTGTGCGAGGTCCCTTAAACCTTGCCAAAGGAGAGACAAACTGTAGTTTTTGACATGGTCTTCTTGATTATTTGCAGCCTTACACACTGGGCATAACCAGTTTGATTCTGAAATGGTAACAGTAACGTTATTAATGCAGGTTCAAATCTGTAAATGAAAATTACTTTACAATAATTTGGACATAGAATTATAAATAAATGACGGTTTCTCGACAATAATAAAAAAAAATTGTCAACCTTACTGTATCACAATGATTTTTAATGGGAGTTGTCCAAAATTTTAATGATTGGTGTTATGATTTTTAATTAATGATTGGTGTTAAATGTGTAGAATACTACAAATGGATGGATGTATTGGAAGCGATATGATTTAGAATGGTTATGTAACAAATAGTAATATCATATTATCAAATATTAGTTTTAGCAGCTGATATTTACTAAATATTAAGTGTTAAAAAATAACATAAGCAAGAAAATCTATAAGGAAACAGCTAAAAGCAGCCATTGAAATCCAAGAGAGATGCATATTTGTATAAATTATGCTTATTGTGACACTTTTTTCAAAGTGACAATATGGGATAGAACTGGGCCTGCTATGACAGAAATAAGATGTATGGTAATATTAGAGGGGGCCAGTCAATACGACCAGTGGCCCGTATGGCCAGCTGATTTTTCAAGTGCTCAATAATCACATCCCAGTAAAATAACAATTATTTTGCCAATTGTGTTTTGTATTCATGAGCTACTTTGAACCTACCAGTCACATTATCTTTGTCGAAATTCACACATCCTTTGTGAAACATTATCCCACCAACACAGTTGCTGCTGTTAGAACATTTGACCATCATATCATCTTTGATGATCTTGCACAGACATAGTACAGAAGTTTTATTATCCTCACATGCTTCACAACACCACCAATCTTCATATATTTCTGGCCTGCTTGTCAATTCAACACAAGAGATATGATACCAACGACTATGTGGGCATTCAGAGTTTGAGCAGGCAACGATGTCTTCTACTTTTTCTGAAAATATGTTTATTTCATACATTTCCTCTGACCTGCTGACATTTGCTGAATCCTTCACATTATTTTAAATCATTGTTCATGAATGTGATTTTCAATTTAATAATCCAAATTATGTTTTTGTGGGTGGGGCCATTGGCCACAGCCACATTGTTATGGTGGTCCAAACACAAAGTGATGTCACTCTATTCTTAAAACCGGTAGACACGCACATTTGATGAAGGAAGATAGGCATTTCAGGACTTGAAATTTAGGTTCAACCTATTTGCGTGTTTTGTTATAATTTAATAATTATTTTTCATGGTACTTCCAATTTATAAACTTTGGGAGAACTCTGCTGAATAATTTTCTTTTTAAGGCTTCAAATTGTTCAGTGTTCATATATCGTCCAACATGAGACCGACTGCCTGGAGTTTCTTGTGGAATTTGGGAACTTCAAAAATATAGAGTGCAGACTATTCCCATATATCGAATTTATTTCCAATAACATTAGTATTCTTTTAAATCCATCTCTATAATCCCCCATATCCCTTAATTTGTATCCACCAATTACATTAACCTTATATGTCATATCTATATTTATATATTGATATTTTATTTAGTACATTCCTCGAGTGATGTTTCTGATGACTGTTGTTAAACTTTTTAACAAAATGACTTTATAATATCTACGTAACGTTGGTGGTCTGACCTACTTCGTTAGTGTCGGCATCTTGATGTCTGTAGTCGGGCCTTTGCTACTGAATCTAGACCTTATACACGGGAAACTTTATGTTTTCAATATAATACTATGATATTTTCAAAGCTGGTGAGCTGAGGGCTAGATATTGTATGCATACAGTGCAGGGCGGCAACCCACTGTCAAACGTTAGACCGATATATCCTTTTAATAGTATTTTAGAATAACAATTATGTTGTTCTTTCAAATTCCTGGTTTATTAGCCGTCATTCGGGATATAATCTTGAGTATATAAGTTGCTAAATTAAATATTTTTTGTCTAGTTGCAAACTGCAGTATGTTCATATTAATTAAATTATTTACTGTTGTAGAACCACTACCTACTTATACTTTTAAAAGATCTATAATTTCTCTAATTTATTTAATTATATTTTTTTAACTCTGGTTTTTATGACTACCACTTCGGTAGGCCTACTACCATCTTTAATTGCAAAGTCGAAATTTAATTATGGGTGTATGTGGAGTTGTTTTCTCCATAAATAAAAATTATTTCTGAGGTAGGGATGATCATATGCTCTGGTTCCTTTGGAACGGAGAATTGACCTGTTACATGCAGAAGGGTTTAGCCTTTTGTATGCTTCGTGGTCGTGTTTCTGTGGTACCTTTGGAACATATAGTTTGGCCTTTATATTGTAGAAGGTTCTGGCCTTTAACTGCAGCTTTTTTTGTGTGTTTTGTGGGTTTTTTGAATAGGAAAGCAGGGTTCTGGTATGCAGATTGGTTATTAGTCTACTTAGTGTCATTTAATTTTTTGTTTTGTTTCTTTACTGCCTTCGAGACTATGCGTACTACTACTGTAGTCTAGATTAACCTTTCTGTACCTTCATTTATTTTTTCCCCATCACTGCAAGGTCCTACTTTGTGTTGGATCATTTGGTACTCTGTTCCCTGTTGCAGACTGGTTTTATCTTTCGGCTGTTTGTCCCAGCTGGTGCTAGTAGTAGGCCAATATTTTTTTAGATTTTTATTTTTTTAATATGTGTAGTGCACTAGGCCCTTGTTGCTGGCTATTCCGTTACTTACTAAATGACGGGTATTTATATCATATACTGGTATTATATATATATAATTTTTTTATAATTAGTTAAGGAACCATTGCATGGGTTCTACCAACTTGTCCATTACTAACATTAGACTGAAATATGTGACCATTGATTTGTGGTTAGGGTATGGCTATATCTCGAAAACCACGGCTTATCTCATACCCCTGATGAAGGAAGATAGGCATTTCAGGACTTGAAATTTAGGTTCAACCTATTTGCGTGTTTTGTTATAATTTAATAATTATTTTTCATGGTACTTCCAATTTATAAACTTTGGGAGAACTCTGCTGAATAATTTTCTTTTTAAGGCTTCAAATTGTTCAGTGTTCATATATCGTCCAACATGAGACCGACTGCCTGGAGTTTCTTGTGGAATTTGGGAACTTCAAAAATATAGAGTGCAGACTATTCCCATATATCGAATTTATTTCCAATAACATTAGTATTCTTTTAAATCCATCTCTATAATCCCCCATATCCCTTAATTTGTATCCACCAATTACATTAACCTTATATGTCATATCTATATTTATATATTGATATTTTATTTAGTACATTCCTCGAGTGATGTTTCTGATGACTGTTGTTAAACTTTTTAACAAAATGACTTTATAATATCTACGTAACGTTGGTGGTCTGACCTACTTCGTTAGTGTCGGCATCTTGATGTCTGTAGTCGGGCCTTTGCTACTGAATCTAGACCTTATACACGGGAAACTTTATGTTTTCAATATAATACTATGATATTTTCAAAGCTGGTGAGCTGAGGGCTAGATAATGTATGCATACAGTGCAGGGCGGCAACCCACTGTCAAACGTTAGACCGATATATCCTTTTAATATTATTTTAGAATAACAATTATGTTGTTCTTTCAAATTCCTGGTTTATTAGCCATCATTCGGGATATAATCTTGAGTATATAAGTTGCTAAATTAAATATTTTTTGTCTAGTTGCAAACTGCAGTATGTTCATATTAATTAAATTATTTACTGTTGTAGAACCACTACCTACTTATACTTTTAAAAGATCTATAATTTCTCTAATTTATTTAATTATATTTTTTTAACTCTGGTTTTTATGACTACAACTTCGGTAGGCCTACTACCATCTTTAATTGCAAAGTCGAAATTTAATTATGGGTGTATGTGGAGTTGTTTTCTCCATAAATAAAAATTATTTCTGAGGTAGGGATGATCATATGCTCTGGTTCCTTTGGAACGGAGAATTGACCTGTTACATGCAGAAGGGTTTAGCCTTTTGTATGCTTCGTGGTCGTGTGTCTGTGGTACCTTTGGAACATATAGTTTGGCCTTTATATTGTAGAAGGTTCTGGCCTTTAACTGCAGCTTTTTTTGTGTGTTTTGTGGGTTTTTTGAATAGGAAAGCAGGGTTCTGGTATGCAGATTGGTTATTAGTCTACTTAGTGTCATTTAATTTTTTGTTTTGTTTCTTTACTGCCTTCGAGACTATGCGTACTACTACTGTAGTCTAGATTAACCTTTCTGTACCTTCATTTATTTTTTCCCCATCACTGCAAGGTCCTACTTTGTGTTGGATCATTTGGTACTCTGTTCCCTGTTGCAGACTGGTTTTATCTTTCGGCTGTTTGTCCCAGCTGGTGCTAGTAGTAGGCCAATATTTTTTTAGATTTTTATTTTTTTAATATGTGTAGTGCACTAGGCCCTTGTTGCTGGCTATTCCGTTACTTACTAAATGACGGGTATTTATATCATATACTGGTATTATATATATATAATTTTTTTATAATTAGTTAAGGAACCATTGCATGGGTTCTACCAACTTGTCCATTACTAACATTAGACTGAAATATGTGACCATTGATTTGTGGTTAGGGTATGGCTATATCTCGAAAACCACGGCTTATCTCATACCCCTGATGAAGGAAGATAGGCATTTCAGGACTTGAAATTTAGGTTCAACCTATTTGCGTGTTTTGTTATAATTTAATAATTATTTTTCATGGTACTTCCAATTTATAAACTTTGGGAGAACTCTGCTGAATAATTTTCTTTTTAAGGCTTCAAATTGTTCAGTGTTCATATATCGTCCAACATGAGACCGACTGCCTGGAGTTTCTTGTGGAATTTGGGAACTTCAAAAATATAGAGTGCAGACTATTCCCATATATCGAATTTATTTCCAATAACATTAGTATTCTTTTAAATCCATCTCTATAATCCCCCATATCCCTTAATTTGTATCCACCAATTACATTAACCTTATATGTCATATCTATATTTATATATTGATATTTTATTTAGTACATTCCTCGAGTGATGTTTCTGATGACTGTTGTTAAACTTTTTAACAAAATGACTTTATAATATCTACGTAACGTTGGTGGTCTGACCTACTTCGTTAGTGTCGGCATCTTGATGTCTGTAGTCGGGCCTTTGCTACTGAATCTAGACCTTATACACGGGAAACTTTATGTTTTCAATATAATACTATGATATTTTCAAAGCTGGTGAGCTGAGGGCTAGATAATGTATGCATACAGTGCAGGGCGGCAACCCACTGTCAAACGTTAGACCGATATATCCTTTTAATAGTATTTTAGAATAACAATTATGTTGTTCTTTCAAATTCCTGGTTTATTAGCCGTCATTCGGGATATAATCTTGAGTATATAAGTTGCTAAATTAAATATTTTTTGTCTAGTTGCAAACTGCAGTATGTTCATATTAATTAAATTATTTACTGTTGTAGAACCACTACCTACTTATACTTTTAAAAGATCTATAATTTCTCTAATTTATTTAATTATATTTTTTTAACTCTGGTTTTTATGACTACCACTTCGGTAGGCCTACTACCATCTTTAATTGCAAAGTCGAAATTTAATTATGGGTGTATGTGGAGTTGTTTTCTCCATAAATAAAAATTATTTCTGAGGTAGGGATGATCATATGCTCTGGTTCCTTTGGAACGGAGAATTGACCTGTTACATGCAGAAGGGTTTAGCCTTTTGTATGCTTCGTGGTCGTGTGTCTGTGGTACCTTTGGAACATATAGTTTGGCCTTTATATTGTAGAAGGTTCTGGCCTTTAACTGCAGCTTTTTTTGTGTGTTTTGTGGGTTTTTTGAATAGGAAAGCAGGGTTCTGGTATGCAGATTGGTTATTAGTCTACTTAGTGTCATTTAATTTTTTGTTTTGTTTCTTTACTGCCTTCGAGACTATGCGTACTACTACTGTAGTCTAGATTAACCTTTCTGTACCTTCATTTATTTTTTCCCCATCACTGCAAGGTCCTACTTTGTGTTGGATCATTTGGTACTCTGTTCCCTGTTGCAGACTGGTTTTATCTTTCGGCTGTTTGTCCCAGCTGGTGCTAGTAGTAGGCCAATATTTTTTTAGATTTTTATTTTTTTAATATGTGTAGTGCACTAGGCCCTTGTTGCTGGCTATTCCGTTACTTACTAAATGACGGGTATTTATATCATATACTGGTATTATATATATATAATTTTTTTATAATTAGTTAAGGAACCATTGCATGGGTTCTACCAACTTGTCCATTACTAACATTAGACTGAAATATGTGACCATTGATTTGTGGTTAGGGTATGGCTATATCTCGAAAACCACGGCTTATCTCATACCCCTGATGAAGGAAGATAGGCATTTCAGGACTTGAAATTTAGGTTCAACCTATTTGCGTGTTTTGTTATAATTTAATAATTATTTTTCATGGTACTTCCAATTTATAAACTTTGGGAGAACTCTGCTGAATAATTTTCTTTTTAAGGCTTCAAATTGTTCAGTGTTCATATATCGTCCAACATGAGACCGACTGCCTGGAGTTTCTTGTGGAATTTGGGAACTTCAAAAATATAGAGTGCAGACTATTCCCATATATCGAATTTATTTCCAATAACATTAGTATTCTTTTAAATCCATCTCTATAATCCCCCATATCCCTTAATTTGTATCCACCAATTACATTAACCTTATATGTCATATCTATATTTATATATTGATATTTTATTTAGTACATTCCTCGAGTGATGTTTCTGATGACTGTTGTTAAACTTTTTAACAAAATGACTTTATAATATCTACGTAACGTTGGTGGTCTGACCTACTTCGTTAGTGTCGGCATCTTGATGTCTGTAGTCGGGCCTTTGCTACTGAATCTAGACCTTATACACGGGAAACTTTATGTTTTCAATATAATACTATGATATTTTCAAAGCTGGTGAGCTGAGGGCTAGATAATGTATGCATACAGTGCAGGGCGGCAACCCACTGTCAAACGTTAGACCGATATATCCTTTTAATAGTATTTTAGAATAACAATTATGTTGTTCTTTCAAATTCCTGGTTTATTAGCCGTCATTCGGGATATAATCTTGAGTATATAAGTTGCTAAATTAAATATTTTTTGTCTAGTTGCAAACTGCAGTATGTTCATATTAATTAAATTATTTACTGTTGTAGAACCACTACCTACTTATACTTTTAAAAGATCTATAATTTCTCTAATTTATTTAATTATATTTTTTTAACTCTGGTTTTTATGACTACCACTTCGGTAGGCCTACTACCATCTTTAATTGCAAAGTCGAAATTTAATTATGGGTGTATGTGGAGTTGTTTTCTCCATAAATAAAAATTATTTCTGAGGTAGGGATGATCATATGCTCTGGTTCCTTTGGAACGGAGAATTGACCTGTTACATGCAGAAGGGTTTAGCCTTTTGTATGCTTCGTGGTCGTGTGTCTGTGGTACCTTTGGAACATATAGTTTGGCCTTTATATTGTAGAAGGTTCTGGCCTTTAACTGCAGCTTTTTTTGTGTGTTTTGTGGGTTTTTTGAATAGGAAAGCAGGGTTCTGGTATGCAGATTGGTTATTAGTCTACTTAGTGTCATTTAATTTTTTGTTTTGTTTCTTTACTGCCTTCGAGACTATGCGTACTACTACTGTAGTCTAGATTAACCTTTCTGTACCTTCATTTATTTTTTCCCCATCACTGCAAGGTCCTACTTTGTGTTGGATCATTTGGTACTCTGTTCCCTGTTGCAGACTGGTTTTATCTTTCGGCTGTTTGTCCCAGCTGGTGCTAGTAGTAGGCCAATATTTTTTTAGATTTTTATTTTTTTAATATGTGTAGTGCACTAGGCCCTTGTTGCTGGCTATTCCGTTACTTACTAAATGACGGGTATTTATATCATATACTGGTATTATATATATATAATTTTTTTATAATTAGTTAAGGAACCATTGCATGGGTTCTACCAACTTGTCCATTACTAACATTAGACTGAAATATGTGACCATTGATTTGTGGTTAGGGTATGGCTATATCTCGAAAACCACGGCTTATCTCATACCCCTGATGAAGGAAGATAGGCATTTCAGGACTTGAAATTTAGGTTCAACCTATTTGCGTGTTTTGTTATAATTTAATAATTATTTTTCATGGTACTTCCAATTTATAAACTTTGGGAGAACTCTGCTGAATAATTTTCTTTTTAAGGCTTCAAATTGTTCAGTGTTCATATATCGTCCAACATGAGACCGACTGCCTGGAGTTTCTTGTGGAATTTGGGAACTTCAAAAATATAGAGTGCAGACTATTCCCATATATCGAATTTATTTCCAATAACATTAGTATTCTTTTAAATCCATCTCTATAATCCCCCATATCCCTTAATTTGTATCCACCAATTACATTAACCTTATATGTCATATCTATATTTATATATTGATATTTTATTTAGTACATTCCTCGAGTGATGTTTCTGATGACTGTTGTTAAACTTTTTAACAAAATGACTTTATAATATCTACGTAACGTTGGTGGTCTGACCTACTTCGTTAGTGTCGGCATCTTGATGTCTGTAGTCGGGCCTTTGCTACTGAATCTAGACCTTATACACGGGAAACTTTATGTTTTCAATATAATACTATGATATTTTCAAAGCTGGTGAGCTGAGGGCTAGATAATGTATGCATACAGTGCAGGGCGGCAACCCACTGTCAAACGTTAGACCGATATATCCTTTTAATAGTATTTTAGAATAACAATTATGTTGTTCTTTCAAATTCCTGGTTTATTAGCCGTCATTCGGGATATAATCTTGAGTATATAAGTTGCTAAATTAAATATTTTTTGTCTAGTTGCAAACTGCAGTATGTTCATATTAATTAAATTATTTACTGTTGTAGAACCACTACCTACTTATACTTTTAAAAGATCTATAATTTCTCTAATTTATTTAATTATATTTTTTTAACTCTGGTTTTTATGACTACCACTTCGGTAGGCCTACTACCATCTTTAATTGCAAAGTCGAAATTTAATTATGGGTGTATGTGGAGTTGTTTTCTCCATAAATAAAAATTATTTCTGAGGTAGGGATGATCATATGCTCTGGTTCCTTTGGAACGGAGAATTGACCTGTTACATGCAGAAGGGTTTAGCCTTTTGTATGCTTCGTGGTCGTGTGTCTGTGGTACCTTTGGAACATATAGTTTGGCCTTTATATTGTAGAAGGTTCTGGCCTTTAACTGCAGCTTTTTTTGTGTGTTTTGTGGGTTTTTTGAATAGGAAAGCAGGGTTCTGGTATGCAGATTGGTTATTAGTCTACTTAGTGTCATTTAATTTTTTGTTTTGTTTCTTTACTGCCTTCGAGACTATGCGTACTACTACTGTAGTCTAGATTAACCTTTCTGTACCTTCATTTATTTTTTCCCCATCACTGCAAGGTCCTACTTTGTGTTGGATCATTTGGTACTCTGTTCCCTGTTGCAGACTGGTTTTATCTTTCGGCTGTTTGTCCCAGCTGGTGCTAGTAGTAGGCCAATATTTTTTTAGATTTTTATTTTTTTAATATGTGTAGTGCACTAGGCCCTTGTTGCTGGCTATTCCGTTACTTACTAAATGACGGGTATTTATATCATATACTGGTATTATATATATATAATTTTTTTATAATTAGTTAAGGAACCATTGCATGGGTTCTACCAACTTGTCCATTACTAACATTAGACTGAAATATGTGACCATTGATTTGTGGTTAGGGTATGGCTATATCTCGAAAACCACGGCTTATCTCATACCCCTGATGAAGGAAGATAGGCATTTCAGGACTTGAAATTTAGGTTCAACCTATTTGCGTGTTTTGTTATAATTTAATAATTATTTTTCATGGTACTTCCAATTTATAAACTTTGGGAGAACTCTGCTGAATAATTTTCTTTTTAAGGCTTCAAATTGTTCAGTGTTCATATATCGTCCAACATGAGACCGACTGCCTGGAGTTTCTTGTGGAATTTGGGAACTTCAAAAATATAGAGTGCAGACTATTCCCATATATCGAATTTATTTCCAATAACATTAGTATTCTTTTAAATCCATCTCTATAATCCCCCATATCCCTTAATTTGTATCCACCAATTACATTAACCTTATATGTCATATCTATATTTATATATTGATATTTTATTTAGTACATTCCTCGAGTGATGTTTCTGATGACTGTTGTTAAACTTTTTAACAAAATGACTTTATAATATCTACGTAACGTTGGTGGTCTGACCTACTTCGTTAGTGTCGGCATCTTGATGTCTGTAGTCGGGCCTTTGCTACTGAATCTAGACCTTATACACGGGAAACTTTATGTTTTCAATATAATACTATGATATTTTCAAAGCTGGTGAGCTGAGGGCTAGATAATGTATGCATACAGTGCAGGGCGGCAACCCACTGTCAAACGTTAGACCGATATATCCTTTTAATAGTATTTTAGAATAACAATTATGTTGTTCTTTCAAATTCCTGGTTTATTAGCCGTCATTCGGGATATAATCTTGAGTATATAAGTTGCTAAATTAAATATTTTTTGTCTAGTTGCAAACTGCAGTATGTTCATATTAATTAAATTATTTGCTGTTGTAGAACCACTACCTACTTATACTTTTAAAAGATCTATAATTTCTCTAATTTATTTAATTATATTTTTTTAACTCTGGTTTTTATGACTACCACTTCGGTAGGCCTACTACCATCTTTAATTGCAAAGTCGAAATTTAATTATGGGTGTATGTGGAGTTGTTTTCTCCATAAATAAAAATTATTTCTGAGGTAGGGATGATCATATGCTCTGGTTCCTTTGGAACGGAGAATTGACCTGTTACATGCAGAAGGGTTTAGCCTTTTGTATGCTTCGTGGTCGTGTGTCTGTGGTACCTTTGGAACATATAGTTTGGCCTTTATATTGTAGAAGGTTCTGGCCTTTAACTGCAGCTTTTTTTGTGTGTTTTGTGGGTTTTTTGAATAGGAAAGCAGGGTTCTGGTATGCAGATTGGTTATTAGTCTACTTAGTGTCATTTAATTTTTTGTTTTGTTTCTTTACTGCCTTCGAGACTATGCGTACTACTACTGTAGTCTAGATTAACCTTTCTGTACCTTCATTTATTTTTTCCCCATCACTGCAAGGTCCTACTTTGTGTTGGATCATTTGGTACTCTGTTCCCTGTTGCAGACTGGTTTTATCTTTCGGCTGTTTGTCCCAGCTGGTGCTAGTAGTAGGCCAATATTTTTTTAGATTTTTATTTTTTTAATATGTGTAGTGCACTAGGCCCTTGTTGCTGGCTATTCCGTTACTTACTAAATGACGGGTATTTATATCATATACTGGTATTATATATATATAATTTTTTTTATAATTAGTTAAGGAACCATTGCATGGGTTCTACCAACTTGTCCATTACTAACATTAGACTGAAATATGTGACCATTGATTTGTGGTTAGGGTATGGCTATATCTCGAAAACCACGGCTTATCTCATACCCCTGATGAAGGAAGATAGGCATTTCAGGACTTGAAATTTAGGTTCAACCTATTTGCGTGTTTTGTTATAATTTAATAATTATTTTTCATGGTACTTCCAATTTATAAACTTTGGGAGAACTCTGCTGAATAATTTTCTTTTTAAGGCTTCAAATTGTTCAGTGTTCATATATCGTCCAACATGAGACCGACTGCCTGGAGTTTCTTGTGGAATTTGGGAACTTCAAAAATATAGAGTGCAGACTATTCCCATATATCGAATTTATTTCCAATAACATTAGTATTCTTTTAAATCCATCTCTATAATCCCCCATATCCCTTAATTTGTATCCACCAATTACATTAACCTTATATGTCATATCTATATTTATATATTGATATTTTATTTAGTACATTCCTCGAGTGATGTTTCTAATGACTGTTGTTAAACTTTTTAACAAAATGACTTTATAATATCTACGTAACGTTGGTGGTCTGACCTACTTCGTTAGTGTCGGCATCTTGATGTCTGTAGTCGGGCCTTTGCTACTGAATCTAGACCTTATACACGGGAAACTTTATGTTTTCAATATAATACAATTTAATAATCCAAATTATGTTTTTGTGGGTGGGGCCATTGGCCACAGCCACATTGTTATGGTGGTCCAAACACAAATTTGGGACAAAAAGTGATGTCACTCTATTCTTAAAACCGGTAGACACGTACATTTCATTCATAAATCGGCCCCCTCTCCTTAGATTCGGGGGGCATATATAATGTCCCAGACACTATGAGTTTCTTCACGTGGCTTCAGGTCTCCTTGAGAGATTTTGGTAGACGGTCCCTTCGTCTGTTCTACACACATAGTGATCACATGATGGTTGTATGACCATATTTGGCGTTATGGGGTGGAAAATGAGGTCAGCTTGTCTGTGCTAACTCATCCCCAGGAGACGTTCACCCAAAAGTTGTTTCAATGATGGGCCAGACCTTGCCTTGCCTTGCCATGCTACTTGATAACTGTGGGGTATAATTTTCCGCTTCTGAATTGTAGTCTGGCCATTCATTTAAAAATTATATGCATAGTGGACAAATCTAATTTTAATGTGATGTGGGCCTACCTAGTACCTAGCCTCCACCTGGGCAATGAAGTTAGGCCTAAAACATACTGTGTAACAGTCGACCATGCTGGTTTGGACAACATCAGATGCAATAGGCCTAACCCTAACCCTAACACCATAGGCGTTCGCAAACAGAAGTAGTTTGTTTCCTTTGTCCATTCCGCTGTACCTAGCTTTAGACTCGAGGGCGACATTGTCCCAGCATAAACTGTAACCAGGATCTGTAAAAATCAATAAAATTTAATTTCTGTTTGATATTCATAAATATTTTGATCATTACATATAATTCCCATGTAATGATTACATAATCTGAAAAATATACTTTGTAATTAAAGGCTGTGAGTTGGCATTGTCTGATAGCCCCTTATAATACAGTAACATCAAATCAGAATAATTGATGCAATTAATAACAACGCCATATCTCATGTGGGGTAAAAAAAGAGCTCGAATTAAATAAATAGTTGAGGCTAATTCCCAAAGTGAGATATAAATAGGGAGATACATTTAAATGTAGACACTAAGTGTACTAGCTCAGTGTTTAGATGTATCAAATATCTTTAGATTTGATCAACATTTCAGGATTATTGTATTGTTTGTAACTTTCCAGGCATTTATCAAGCGACAATAGTAGCCTCTAGGACAGGATCTCACAGCCTGAAATTAAGATTATCCTAAATTTATTTATTTTTATTTGGAAAGTTAGAAAATCCAAAATTTCCTGATGCGAATATTTTCTAATAATTATAATGAAGATTCCCGCGGGTCATTAATCGACAAATAGGACAAAAAGTCATTTAAATTTGTTATTCATTATAAGTCATTAAAAATGAAAAAATCAGCCATTATATATGGACTTGATGTATGTTTGTCAGCCAGCCGGTCCTAACAAAAACTACTGGTTTTCTGTTAGTGTTGAAGTCAGTGTCACCTAGCATTATTGTCGGAATGTGCTGCCAGTATGCATCCAGGACTAGCTGTTATTTTGCATTTGAAATACGAAATATAGGTATACATAAGTATTATTTTGTTGATTTTTGTCAATAAAAAAACTTTTAATTGTCAACTGAGAAATTCATTAAAATTAGGAAGAGTACACCTGCAGGAACCTTGATGATGTAAGTTGCCACATTCGACAAAAAATGATATTAACTTTTGTAATGAAAATGAGAGAAGTTTAAGATAATTTAAAGAATCTTAGTGAGTAATAGGCCCCTGGTGCTTAAAGATTTGTTATGCAACTAAGTCAGCCTTAGTGTTTATCCCTGGTAATTATTAAGCAGCTCTCGCCGAGGCGGGCTGCTTACAGTATTCCACACGGTTCGCAGTTGTTTGTTTTCAAGACAACTACTAATCTATAAACTTCTGCTTCCTCATACTTCATATAGCCATCACATACCACTGGGGAAATGTTTTAGTGACATTTTGATCCCCATATCATAAACCCTTCAATCAATATGGCCACTATGAAGCAAAAGTTCGTTAGCGCGTTTAAGGAAATGTCAGATCTTTTAATTTGGCAAATATGTTCAGCTATGTCAGCCAATGACCTGATTAACTTTTTGAAGCAAACAATTTCAATATGTCCGTTTGATGGCCATTTGGAATTTTTAATAAATATTTTTGATATTTACAAAACTAAACAAAAGCAAAGTAGCTGGACCATGAATATAAAACCAAATGTAATGTCTCACAAAAGGATAGGCCTAACCCATGACAAATTTCGCACAAATAAAATCCAAAATGGGCGCCAATCCGTCATTTAAATTTTTCCCCTCATTATCTCAGAAATCTTGCATGATAGCCGATCTACAAACTTCTGCTTCCTCATACTTCACATAGAGGAGGGCTGTTTTCGTGCTCTATTTCCGAACCACTCTTTCTAGTTACCAATGACGTTGGCACAGTTTATTCATAGATGACTCTAGATAGCTGCTGCTATGTTGACTCTTACTGTTATTTATACAGCAGAATACATTTAATTACTTTTAACCCTTAAAATGGTATTTGTTTCCACATTTTTAGCCCAACTTTTAATTAAAAAGAAGTGGGATGGCTATTGCAATTGAAATTTGGCGGTGTTGATGTTAACATTTGCTTGTGGGCACGAAATCTTGAATCTTTTTTAATATCATTCCCAAATTTGTTCTTCATCCTGCTAGTAACCTGTTCTCAGACAAAATAATTCAAAAACAGCTGATAGAAATTAAAAATTGGATTTATTGTGATGATTCACATTCTACATCAATAATTCGATCATTTGGCAAATCCAATATTTTTTTTCAATCAATTCAGTTCAGTTTGTTTATATATGCTGATAAAATTTTGAAATGGTCAGATTATTGTGATTTTTCACATCAATGATTTGACCTTGTGAGTGCAATAACTTTTAAAAAATCTTATGTATCCTGCTCAAATTTGTTATGCAAGTTACTAATGACCAGTTGTCAAACGATAGTCAGCAGCATTGTCAGCAGCACAACTATTTACAATATTACACACATCTTATAAGGGGCTTAGAAGTGCCTTTTGTGTGTTATGACATTTGACCTATTTTTTACCTTTGATTTTGAGGCTATTGTTGATTTTAATTGATGTCGCATGATTAGCTCAGTTTCCAAACGATATCTTGGTAAGCGTTTGCTGGATTATTTTTATTTAGCACACACACATTCCTTAGGGTGTGTAGCTCTGCCTTTCTGGGGTCATGACCTAATTTTTAACCTTTGAGTTTGAGTCCATTATTGACTAATCAATGGCGGAGGATATCATTAGCGTCAGCTGACTTGTTCAATGTCACAGGCCTCAAAATATAAAAAAAACCTTTGCACAATATAACCTAAAAACTGTGAAAGCTGCACTGCTGATATTCTCCAGTTATGTACCAGATTTGTCTCTACCTAAGGTGAACTTGGCCTATTTGTCCAGTTCACAGGCCTCTAAACATGCTAAGTGCCAAAAACCTTGTGCACAACACAAGTTCAAAACCGGCAAAGCTTGCGTAGTGATATTTAAAAAGCTAAAATAAAAATAACGATTTTTTTATGATTTTAGCATGATTGTTACCCTGATAACATCGCAAGGCTCTGACACAGTGACCCCCATTTTTAAATGTGATAGTTTCAATACGATAACAAGTTTACGCCCGCTGAAAATGGCCTAGTTTTCATAGGCACTTGAATTATTTTTGTCCCAATTTCTTGGCATCCAAGTTTTTTGGTAGGCAGCGCGATTGTCGTTTTCACACAGCTGGCTGTGTAAACAAAATGGTGGTCAGTGTGACTGGGCCTTGCGCAGTAAGTTAGTTAGGCGGCCAAGTCATACCGGTACATGATTGTGTCGCTTTGAACATATCATTTTGAAAAAAATTGTTCTCATCATATCAATTAATTCTAGCACTTGTGGATATTGTATAACATCAATATGTGACGTGCCACTTGAAAAGGGCAGTATGGTAAAAAAATTAAGAGATTTGATAGCTGTGCTTTTCCTGTTACATAAAATGAAACAATCTTGATTCGTTTTCCTCTGATGTGACTTTGATGTGTCTTTAATATTATTTATGTAATCATTCAAATCTAAATTAAGTCATGAATTATTGTACCAGTGCTATGGGATGTACCTTTTTGTATGGCGGGTGATATATAAAGATAAGGCATTAAATATGCTTACGTATATTATCTGTGAGAGGTGAATCTGTACTTGAGGTGAAACTTTCCCCACTTGTTGAAAGCTGTGCAAATGCATCTTCTAGGGATGGAAGTGGACCTTCGTCTGGCATAGCACTTATATCCATATTGAAGCTGGTATCACTCTCACTTGTGAACATTTTTTCATCTGAGTCATCCATATCAATAAGGAGCTTCAATTCAGGGGGTGTAGCAAAAACTTTCCTGGGACGGATTGAGTTCTGTAAAGAAAAGGTCGTTTTTATAGTGCAGATATATGAATAACTAGAAATGGAAATTCCTCACCCTTGAACCAATATATATTATTATATATATGTATTATATGTTTGAAATTCAAAAGTGTTCTCAACCTAAAGTTACTTTATACTAGGATAACTGTATTTGATACATAATTTACTTCTGTTAAATAATAATATAATACTGTAGGAGTGTAGATTTGAATTTAGGGGGCTATGACCTTTCACCAACTTTGTGACCTACTAGGAATAAAACTGCACACACATTCTTATTTTTTGAACACATTTCATAATAATTGTGTGACCATAGTTGCCTGTGTGTAAACAATTTTTGACCCATGCTTAGATAAGCATTCATCTTGATGTCATTAATTATGTTGTGTCTGTAATCATGTAGGTATAAAAAATAGCACAGATTATTATATGGGTAAATTTTGAGGTAATTAATGTGCACCTACCACAGAGCAAATGTGTTTTTAAAAGTTATTATTATGCATTTAAAATAAATGCAACCATTTAAATGTAAATAGATGTGTAAAAGCAATTATCTACCTCGATGTCTTTCTTCCAAGTCATGGCCTCTGCATCACATTCAACTTCTTCAAAGGTATCTGAATTTCCATTGAAACTGTTATGTATCTTCACATTTTCTATTTTATTCTGTTCATGTGGCTGTTAATTGATAACTGAACATTATATAGACAATGGATTTAACCTTTTGACTGCATCCTGTTCTCCAAAGCTGTATTCCGATCACAGCAGCAAAAAACTTGAACCTTATCCTGCTCTTATTGAAAAGGATCACTGAAAGTAAGGCACCAAGTCTTGGTTTCCAGTTGTTCTCCTGTATAAAACACAATAATATCGTCGCCTCGGAGCTAAAGGATCCTATCTGACACTCGTTAGAGTGGCAGATAGGATCATTTAGCTCCGAGGCGACGATATGAAGATTAGTGATAAATTAATTTAGATGTTACAAATTGACAATATGTTTATTAGTTTGAAGAAATTTGTTATTTAAATCCCATATTGTGGCTGAATGAGAACAATTTATATTTTATGAGCAATAAATCAAACACTGTATTTCATTTGTGATTGTTTAGAATTTGTATACAATTTAGAGCTCTTCTTTTCAACTTTGTTTTCACTTTTGGCATTGTAAATTATGGCCCATATTATTTTTGTTTTTTAATGAACATTTTAATGAGCATTTAAAGATAAGGGATTGTTTTTTTTAATGAATTTTGTATTTATTATGAATGCTGTATGTACATTGACTTTTTAATTAACATTTTATTGAGCATTCAAAGATAAAGAATGTTTTTTTTTAATGAATTATGTAATTATTATGAATGCTGTATTTATATGTACATTGACTTATGTTTTACGAAATAAACATTCCCACACACATGATATTTTCTTACTTCTTAATTAATTTAAATATCCCTTATTTAATAATCATTTAGATATTTTTAGTGATTCCATGGGATGATGCCAATTAAGGTTTCGTATGAAGCAGTGTATCACATTCATAAAAACATCTTGTCAATATCTATAAGAATCCAGGGAAAACGAAAACATACTATTTGTACCTGCCTAAGGCCACTATGTTTTTTCTCTGTATAAGATAAGCGCACGCATTAGATTTCGGCCGCGCATTAGATAGTTGCCGATTTCCGAAAAAAGTTAATTTCAGGAGATAAATTTTTTTTCGAAAAAACAAATTTATTTCAGGAGATATAAAAAACATTTTCCCAGCTATGTTTTTATTCTGTTTTTTTTTCGTCGCTCTCATTAACTTTTTTTTAAATAGGTCAAATGTTTTTTTTATTTCGTCGCCCTCAATAACTTTTCTAGAAATTTGTCAAATGTTTTTTTAATTCGGCCACCCTCATTAACTTTCCCAAATATAGGTTCAATGGCCTATATTTACGAGAATATAGAACCTCGCTGATTTTCCTCGTATGTCTCCTTCTTTAACATGTATAGGGGGGATACGAGCACTCTGACCCACTCGTTGAATCTTAACGATCCTCATATGCAAATGAGCTATTATTACGAGCTCGTATCTTTTCAGCTTGATAAAACGGGGCCCTAGTGTTCGTATCCTTCCTATGCATGTTAAAGAAGGAGACATACGAGGAAAATTAACGAGGTTCTATATCCTCGTAAGTGGCAGGTCAAGGTCACGAGAATTAATAAGATCTCGTATCTTTTCAGCTTGATAAAAGGGGCCCAGGTCTGTGGAACTAACACTAGAGTGGAGAGACCTTTGGATGGATGATACCTTTAGAGAGAACGTGGCACAATAAATAGAGCGTGAAGCTTTGCTAAAGTCGCTGCCTGCTGTGTGGTTTCGAACCCCGCTTGGTTCAGATAAATATAATGTTCCTCCCCTCTCAATCTTGAGACATTCTTTCGATGTTGTGTCCTTGGGCAAGGCATTTCACCCTCAAATGCTTCACAGGCACTTCACTCAGGTGAAAATGAGTACCTGGTAGGACAGATATGACAATGTGTACGATAAGCTCGTGTCGTGGATAAATCTCCTAGACTTTCCCAGAACCCCTTATTATTCTGGAAGTCGGATTGTCAGGTCGCCATTTTGGATTGGGGTGATTTGCCCCCCCCCCCCCCCTACCACACCACCACCATATATTTGAGCATAACTGGTGATTAAACGAAGCACTTTGTTTCAATATTGTATAATATTAAAATTAGAATCTACCAAACGTTGATTTGAAAGCTGACAGGATATTTAGTGATATAGTGAAGGGAAATTCTCAATAACCGACAATGCCCTATCACACCACCCTCATGTCATCATCTGTACATCATCCATTTTATCATCGGATTGCTGCCCTGTTTTTAACCTGTTACAAAGTCACTTAAATGTGTCACCGAAAAGACATTAATTTACTACTACTACTACTACTACTACTACTACTGTTTGATAGGTAGTAGTAGTAGTAGAATATTGCAAGTCGCTTTATAAATGTGTAACTGAAAAGTGACATTAATTTACTACTACTACCACTACTACTACTACCAGTGGCGGATTCAGAACGTGCAAGAGGAGGGGGCGTAAGCCACATTTTGGCCGAAAAAAGGGGTGTCAGCTTCATTTTATTCAAAAAAATGCATGAAAATGCACAATATTCTCACCAATAAGGGGGGGGGGGCGTACACCGGGTACGCCCTATGCTGGATCCGCCACTAGTCAACTACTACTACTACTACTACTACTACTACTACTACTGCAACTCATGTTGCCTTACGTCACTTTTTGGCCATAATGGTCATTTAAGTGACATTGTAATACAATAAAAACAGTGCAGTCGATTGATGAGATGAATGATGTACAGATGATGACGTGAGGTTGGGGTGAGAGTGTTTTCCTTCACATAAGGGGTTCTGGGCATGTCTAGGCTAGTATTTACCCCCCCCCCCCCCCCCTGGCAGTGAAAAACTATACAAAACACAGCTCCGTTATCCTCGGGTCAGATAGTCCCCAGAGTAACTATATGTGACGGTAACTCTTTTCATTCCACTCAAGAGGTCTCATGGCAACACTGTATTTCCGGTAGTTTAAGGCCTCACCATGGCCAACACCAGTGCCTGCACTCCATCTGCATTGGCACCGCTGTCCAGGAGGAACCAGGCTACGCCGCTGGAAATCCGCCCGAAGATAATAGCCAGACATGTGGAGGTTGTAGCTTCTCTTGGATAATCGATGTGGACTAGTGTTTTCATTGCTATACAGCAGACGGAACAGATTCCAGGTTGGGGCGAAAAGTACTGTATATATACCACTAGCAACCATCCCAGTACCCGACTTTCTGAGTAACTCTGTGCATTTTAGAATGCAGTTAAGCACATTCTTCAATTAAAGCATAACTGTCTACTTGTATGTTTCTGTTGTAGTGTTATATATTGAAAATGGAGCCGGAGATTGGAGCCATACACCAGTTGACAGGATACCTGTGTGACGTCACCGAAATGTGATCCGAAGACAGAGACATTAGAAGCTCATGAAGGAGATATGGCTTCAATCAGTTCTCATTTAGTGAGTCTGATCGAAGAACTTATACAATAAGCACTACACATTTGTGAGCGGACAAAGTTACAGAATTTCAGGAAAAACAACTATTTTGTGGCCTTCATAAATTTGCCGCGACATTTTTGTTCCGTAAGATGCAGGTTGAAATACCACCAACCCACTCATTTCTAATGGCTGCCAGATACAGATTTTTGTCACAACACATAATGACAGGAAGCACAGTGAATGTGAGTTTGCCGGACAATCCACAGACTGATGTCGTCAATTCTGAAGCGTTTCCAGTGGATTTGACAAGTAAACAGAAATATGTATGCGACATTTGTGACAAAAATTTCAGTAGAAGCAGTGGATTGAGATACCACAAGCGTATCCACACCGGTGAAAAACCTTATTTGTGCACAGAATGTCCGAAATGTTATAGGTGGAAACGCGACCTGAGTCGGCATGTAAAGACTCATTCTTCTGATAAAACTTGTATATGTCCCGAATGTAGTGAAAGTTTCAGAACAAAGAATGAACTGAAAAAGCATGAGCGAATTCATAAGTACACCGATGCAGATAATACACCTTGTGCATGCGACACATGTGGCAAAACATTTCAATCGAAATATCGCTTGCAGCGTCATGAGGGTTATCATAGAAACTATAAATTAAAATTATGTGAGATCTGTAACAAATCCTTTAGAAATTTAAAGCAGCATAAATTAACGCATACTGATCACAGGGCTTTCACATGTGGCACATGTATGAAATCTTTTAAAAGAAACAGTAAATTGAAGCAACACAAGGAAATTCATCAAACTGGTCATGATGGTTATAGATGTGGTACATGTAGAAAATCGTTTAGAACAAATGAAAGATTGAAGCGACACAAGAAAATTCATCAGCCTGATCTACCTTATATCATTACATGTATCACATGCTGCAAAGGTTTTTGGAGTATTCGTGCCTTGAATCAACATATATGTGGTCGTAGAGATGATGGCAAAGGCTGTGCATGCGATATTTGCAACAAGTTATTCAAAACAAAAGCTACACTTAGCATTCACGCTCGTCTGCACACGGGTGAAAAACCTTACGCATGTGAAACTTGTCACAAATGTTTCAGACTAAAATGGGACCTGACATCACACCAGCGTGTTCATACTGGTGAGAAACCCTATGAGTGTAACATCTGCAAGAAGTGCTTTCAAACTAGCAGTAATTTCAGGGTTCATGAGCGCATCCACACCGGTGTAAGACCTTATTTGTGTGCCACGTGTGGAAAAGGTTTTAACAGACAGCGTGAACTAAATGAACATAAATGTATACACGCTAAATAGAAATGTAAAAAAATGTCCAGAGTAAAAAAACTTAAAAGAGATTCATAATCAGATAAAAAGAGTATTATGTTTTTCTTCTGCTATTCAACACTAGTGTATGTTCCATATTCGGGATAACTAGGGTCAGTCATGTTACCAGAAGCAAACTTATTTTATCTTATGCAATTACATGCATACATGTGCTCGTACAGATGTTGGCAAACGTTATGCATGCGATATCGGATATTTGCAACAATTTTATTAACACAAGCCACATACACTTTTGTCAATTGTATCTAGACAGTAATCTTCCTTGTCGGGAAAAGATTCCCGTCGCAGATAAGTGCTTTTTAAGGAAACTGCGACCAATTTTTTAATTTTTCAAAAAAATGTAAACCGCAAATCCGAATCACGCATGATTTTGTATCATTGTATAGGCAAAAAACCTTGTTGAATGATAAGGTTTTAGTTAGAGCTCCAGTTGAACAAAATGGCGGTCATTTTGCATTTTGTATATATTTTGTATATATAGACAGTTCAGTAATATTGCGTTAATTTAAATGCTCGGCAGGAATGCATTTGTTTTCGCCTCGTAGCGAAAACACATTTCTAGTTGCCGGATAGGAGCATGATGCTATAATATGTCACTTCTTCCTTCGTTCATCAACAATATTCCTCAGAATCTTAATTCTTTTGTTCATATTGGGTTTCACATACCCGGTATGACTGGGCCGCCTAACTTATTTACTGCGCGAGGCCCAGTCACACTGACCGCCATTTTGTTTCCACAGCCAGCTGTGTAAAAACAACACCCGCGCTGCCTACCAAAAAACTCGGATGTCATGAAATTGAGACGACTATTTTAAAGGCCTACAAAAACTAGGCTATTTTCAGCAGACGTAAACTTTTGATCGTATTAGAACTATAACATTTAAAAATGGAGGTCACTGTGTCAGAGCCTTGCGATGTCATCAGGGTAGGTTTCACACTTGCTCCCAGACATATTTTGCTGCAGTTTCTTGTCCATGAACTTCCAATCTATGATATACAAGGAAATTTTACAAATGTTATAAGGGTGAGTTTATAAAGGTTCATTGTTATCTTTTCCATGTATTGTCAAATAATATGAATGGTGTTTGTCTGGTGTAATGACATAATCATATAATAAAACTAGATAATCATGATAATGCATCTCACTATTTATTTGTCAATTATAACAGTGATCGAAATTTAAAAAAATTGATTAGCTCCCGTACAATTCTTATCAACGAAAGGTCTGGCTTGGGCAACTCTACCCTGATCACATCGCCAGGCTCTGACACACTGACAGCCATTGTTTTAGCGGATGGTTCTACTGTGATCACCAGAGCGTGCTAGCTGAATACACTCTACAACACTCTGGTCTTATCGCTAGGCGGAGTCAGTGTCAGTTTTACACGGCAAGCCGTGGAAAAATGGAGGTCACTGCCGCCGGGCTCTGCGCAATGTGAGTAGCCTGGTAGCCTGCCCGGGTGCCAAAGTGTGTGAATTGTGAGGTATGCCGAATTTTCTCAGGTAGCACAATTTGGTGACATAATAAAATAATATAGTAGGCATATGTAAAATTTTGACGGTGATTTCAAATTGACCCTATGTTTATTTAAAGTTGGGCCAGCATAGCCAACGATGGAATGTTCAGACAACCATGGCAAATTGGATTGACCATACAACTGCCCGCTGATGGTCTAGATGAAGGGTCCGCTGTTGATTTGTTATTTGAAAAGTTCAACACTAAGGAAAGTCCCTTTCTTTTTATCACTACACCATGCAGCCACAAACATCTGATCCCATGGATATTGCCGGCGTATTTTTGCGATATTCACGATGCCCCACATAGATTTAGAACATGCCAATTGGCCGAGTTTAGTGGTAAAGAACCATCTTGTCCGAACTGTGTGGCAGATAGTAAAACAGTTAATTCCCGATGACGATGTGATACATCTGATACCTAACATACTTAAAAACGTTTCGTCATATATTACGGCTAGTAAATTATTTTAGATTTTTTTTTAGAAGGAAGTAATTTTCTTTTTACTGTCAAATATGACAATGTCCATTAGACTAAGGGTCGGTCTAAAAGACAAAAATGTAATGACGGAAATTTGTCATAATTTTTTTTCTAAACCTAAATACTTGCCGGCGGATGTTTCTAAAAGTTGTACTCCATCGGAATGTTGCCCTCAAACATTTAACAAACCAAACAGATATAGCAGAGCTAAAGTAAAAACATACCGTTTGCCTGAATATATGCCTTTAACCTCCAACTTATTTGATTTGAATTTTCACTCACTTGAAGGTGTGTCTCGCTGACGCGATCCACAACTTCAAGAGAGTGAAAATTATTCAGAGTTGAGAAAATGGAGGTCAACTCTTTTCAAATCTTGCTGGTTGATGTCACATTTTATCTTTAACATTGTTAAAATTTCGTACTTAATGTGCTAATAAAAAATGAAATCTCGAATATATGCGGCACCGGCGGTTAAAGGGTTAAGATATCAGCTTGGTGTGATTATCCAGTTTTCTACAAGTACAAAAAACCAAAGAGACAATGGAAGTAGAAAGTCTATTTAATCTATTGAGTCGATTTATTTCGTTATCTAAATCCTGTATAGATGTTTTGCTGGTTCCAATCACACAATGGTACATTTACTTTGGGTTTTGAAAGTCCTTCCGGATTTATATAAAATATCACATGCCAGACTTTTGTTTAAAACATCTTTATCAAACAATTAACAATTACAGACCAGTATCTAAGCAAATAGAATTCGTTCACATCTTGAAAGGAACAATCTATCCAATCCACAAAAGGCTAGATCTGTATTTAGTCAAGTCCTCGTTGATATAGATGTGATTCAGCGTACCAGTTTTGTCGCCTTTCCCAGCTTCCTTGGTATTGAGACGGCACTCACCCATGCGACTATCGGGTGGCGATCACCTGTTCGCACACTGCCCGAGCGATTAAACATGGGTGCGTGAAAGGTCACATCTTGCAAATTTTATTAAGAATACAAATTAGTTCTCAGTTTATTATATTTTTGTTTTGTTTGAACCAGTCTGAGCAAAGGCTTATCTCTGAGTTCAGCGTTCTTTGAATTTGTGCAATGTTTTTACCTTTACATAAGATATTTGTGTCGTCAGCATACAAAATAACCTTGGTCCTTAAATATACTCTGGGCTGTTCATTAAGATACAATATAAACAGTAGCTGTCCCAGGATACTTCTTTGTGCACACCACAGGTGATAGGTCTTGCAATTGTAATGTTAAATTGTGTAAATGTAAATTGTAGTGATAAAAAATACAGAAACATATAATTCACCGAGGATGCGGCCCTTTGGACATTCATTGTCCATGGTGCCCCTATAGGAATTATACTGTCCATGTACGGTGCCCACATCATGAAAACTATTAGGAAGCATAAAATTACCTATGTTTTTGTATAAGCATATTTTATTGTGCAAACTACCTAGGTTTCGGATAAATATTTCATGGG
Organism: Flabesymbios commensalis; assembly: GCA_964017125.1. Taxonomy (NCBI): domain Eukaryota; kingdom Metazoa; phylum Annelida; class Polychaeta; order Terebellida; family Flabelligeridae; genus Flabesymbios; species Flabesymbios commensalis. Next base: position 3,106,179 of record OZ024904.1, on the reverse strand, counting down.
AAAATATATTTTTTACCAGTTTATCTGCATTTCGTTTTTTAACTTAGTTCCAAGGAGTGTTGAAAATATAGGCAAAATCTATATTTCTCTGAAAGCTGGATTTATCATCAAAACACATTTAACTCATATTATAGCTTCCAACGACCAAATCTGATGCTGAGAATCGAGCTTCAAAATCATGTTGTGAAATAAATAATATATTATTACAAAATTACTAAAATTCAAAATGGTTGCAATACGGCCATTTTAAAATTGTTTGCTACCAAAAGTTATTCAGGTCATTACAGTGCATATATGGCAAATTAAAAGAAGATCTGCTAACGAGTATTTCTATGTTAGTGGCCCTAGTAATTAAAGGGTTGAATATATGGGAATCTAAATGTCATATAGATAGATCAGGGAGTATGCAAGATTTCCGGGATAATCAGACAAAATGGCAGACTAGCGGCCATTTTGGATTTTATTTGTGCGAATTTTGTCATGGATTATCCTTGTGTGAGACCTTACATTTTGTTATATATTCATGGTCCAGTTTTTTTGCATTTTCTTCGAGTTGGCCTAAATATCACAAAATTACTCAAATAATTATTAATTCATTTTGAAATTGTACGCTCCCCCAAAAAATTAGGTCATTGGCTGATATAGATGAGCATATTTGCAGAATGAAAAAAAGAGCTGATGGAAATTTTTTCCTGAAACGCGCTAATGAGAATATATTAGCCATTTTTAATATGGATGCCTTGTTACTAGGCCCCACTGAAAAAAACAGTAGCCTAACACTACCGGTACCATAACACTGTAACAGTAGGCCTAGCTTTCACTTTCTGTTTTTCTTTCAGATGGCGTGATAGTAGGCTACCATACCCTTTTCAATAACAACACGCCACACAGTGACCAAAAGCTGAACTATTTAGTTGGGACTCCTGTTGCACCCTTTTCAATAACAACACGCCACACAGTGATCAAAATTGAACTATTTAGTTGGGACTCACGTTTACACACCAAATCGTGCGAAGATTGTATTACCTGTTCAGGCTGATCAATGCGGTAGAATACTGAATAGACTGAAGTGGTAGCAATATAAGGCCACTATGTTTTTTCTCTGTTTTAGATTAGCGCGCGCATTAGATTTAGGCAGCGCATTACCAAAAAACAGGGACACCCGAGAGTGAGTTCCGAAGTTCCTGGAACTTCAAGTTCCCAAGTTCCTGGAACTTCAAGTTCCCAAATTTCTTTTTTTTTTTAAATTCAAGTAAAAATTACCAGAACGTTGAGTTATTTCCGAAATTAAATCTCATCCTTAAGCTATTTCTCGTTTAATAATAACTGGTAAACGCGCAACACAAAATTTACGTCATTATATGGACATGTTGACATGTTATAATTATAGGCCTAGCCATTTCAAGGAGCCAAAATAAAAATGAAGATTTTGGCCTGATTGCGTCGCTTTATTTAACAGGAATAAAAAAATAAGAATGAAATTAAATTTATGCAGATAGGCCTATAGATCTACCTGATAAACAGTTGAATAGGCCCTGAGCCAATAACATATATCCAAAAAATGTAGGCCTACAGGTCTTTCAACTCTAGTTTTGGATCCCGCCTATATATTTATAGTCCACATCATGTAGGCCTAACTGACACATCACTTGTGAACCCAGCATTGAAAGTTGACTCAACATTGGTTTTAAGTTGGCCATCGTTAGCGATGATGGCCAAATATCAGATCAACACCATGAAAAGTGACGTCAACCCTTGACGCCATCCCGACGCCAACACGACACGGCAGACGGCGAAGGGTTGGTTTTCAATCTCAGACTCCAGGCTCATTCAACAAAGTCCTTCTCTAGGAAAACGTCGTGTTTATTTCTCCTCACTGTGTTGACCACATATAATATACAGATACAATTACATAGTCAGTTGACTCTACCCAACGTGGCAGAGAACATACAACCACTTGGTTCTAAACCAGAGCGCGCACCATCGTGCCTGTGACAGCACTCTGGCCCGCCTCAACCTCGTACCAAGCCCGCATCACTCTCCTCGACGACGTCCGTCACTTATATGCACTTTACATCATCATAATCACAACATTGATTTAACATCTAATCATACATGATCATAATCGGCACATTGAGTTAACATACATTTCCTAGCGACGGTCGCCAGTCCATCAGCCTTGATGGCTCGGCTGACCTTTGCCTGCACCGACCAATTCATTACTGACCCAATCCAATCATGGATTGTCGTGTTCCGTTCTGGTCAGATCAACAGTAGTTATCATCTCTGCGTTTGCCTACTGCGTTAGGCATGCATAAGTTTACAACCATGTCAACGTAAACCGTAGTGGTCGGTTACACATGGCCATGGCATGCTATTAAATGTACAATAGTCGTGCTTAGCGCTTAAAGGGTTAGGCCTAACAGATTTCACATACTGCCTCTTACAGACCAAAGAAAATATAGGGGCATGTCCCACGCCAACACTAGACGTTACGCCAATGTTATTTCAATGCTGGACCAGCGTCGTAGTGTCCCGGCTTTAAACCAACATTATTTAAATATCAAGAGTGATATAGAAAGAAGTTGACGTTAACATAGGCCTACATCCAGGCTAGTTGTATGGTGAGAAAGTCATTCACCCATTGCTGTTTCAATGTTGTTGGCCCACCGTCTTCGACGCTGGCCCAACATTGAAACAGCATTGGGTGAATGCCTAGTGTTTGGTGGGCAAGTGCTCGCAATGCGTATCTTTTTGCTACAAGCCTATATATAGGGCCTATGTACCAGACGTAGACGCAGTCGGTGAGCCAACATTGACCTGACATTAAGTCGAGGGTCGTAGGTCGAGGGGTATGGGGGTCGAGGAGGTTTTCGAAATAGGCTATCCATTATAAAAATATATCTTGCTTGTGGACTTTGTTTGTGAAACTCCAGACACCGGCCGCCAATGGACTCCCCCGTACGGTGGGGAACTGGGTTTGGCCGATCATGACAATTAGCCTACTCAACTTTTTCATTTGTTTTTTTACAAACTTTTTTTTAACGGGAACTTGGAAGCTCCGGGAACTTGGGAACTTCAGAACTTGGGAACTCACTCTCGGGTGTCCAAAAAACATGTGTTTTTTTCTGCACAGCGACAGCGGCGCATTTGTTTGTTGCCGATTTCTAAAAAAAACAATAAAAGCGGGAAATAAAATTACGAAAAAAAAAGTTTATTTCAGGAGATAAAAACACATTTTTCCAGGTATGTTTTTTTCATTGCTTATTTTTGGTCGCCCTAATTAACTTTTCTTAAAAAAGGGCAAAAGTTGTTTTTATTTCGTCACCCTAATTAACTTTTTCACAAATGTGCCCAATGTTTTCTTAATTTTTATTTAGGTTTAATGTTTTTTTTTCTGAAATGTTTTTTCTGCCCTCTCTTGTCTGATATAAAACAGAGAGATAAAACCGAGTGGCCTAACCATAGCTCCAGAAATGTGTGATTCACTGTCAGTACATAACACACCATAGCTTGTATTCGTTGATCATAGGCCTAATCATTAACATGATAATGTGCAAGCGTGCACTCAGGCTTGTGGGCCGCAACTGTGACCGAAACTGAAGAGCTCAGCAACAGTTTTCGACTACAAAAAAAATAGTGAGATATTTCTATTTGAGTAGGCCCTACCGATGTCTGAGACACAGCCGCAATTTGTCGACTATGGGTGTGTTAGAATTCAAAACGTTCCACCTGCATTTAGGCGTGTTTAGCCCGTTCTCTACGGTGAATTTAAAACGCGGTTGGTTATTTCCGAACGATTTCGGAGCGTGGTGCGGTGATCTCTCACTCAGCGCCATATTGGATAAGGCCGAAGCCTAGCGTGCAACAATTCACTAGAACCACGACTCATCACCTGATCACATGGCTGTCCACTGCCAGCCGGACACGTGTAGCGTAACCTACTGTCAGTGATGATAATATCGCCTGTGATCAGCTGTGATCAACACAATCGTGTAACGGTTTCATTTCGCAATCCTTTTTAACAGTGTTTAAGGCACACTATATTTTGCTTTCAAAGCTAAAGGTGAGTAGACCACCTTGATGACACTAATAATGTGCTATTTCGATATATTTGAATTATGATTATGTTTGTTTGTTGTTTTGTTTGTTTGGGATAGCTAACCCTGAATGTGGCGGCCCGGACCTTTCGACATTGTCGATCGCTCTCTAACTCCCGACAAGTATTGAATGTATCTGTTAGACCCGATGGCACATTCGTATCGACTGGGGCTAAGCTGCTTGTAACTTGGAGGTACCAGGTTCGAATCCCGGTCGGGGCGGATATTTGTCATCGTGGTTGTGCATAGGGGGCCTATACAGTGCTCCAAACTGTTCAAAGTTATGGAGTGTACAGTGCTGTCTAAGAACCCTTGAAGTCATTTGAAATACGAGTAGGGCATATTCCGGCTTCGGGCTTTCTTCTGTCGCGATAAATATTGCAATGATTGTGCAGAAAGCGACGCAAAGCGATATTCACTCACTCATCTCTTAGAACCAATGACTGAGTGCCCAGCCGATTGCCTCACTTTGCGAATCTGCCGGCCAGCAGCTACCCTCAACTTCTACTTCTCCTCAGTAGACCCCCAGACTCGACTTCAAAGGGTCTCAGATCGCTGTGGTGATGCTGATGATGCTGAGAAACAATGGTCAAACCGAGACGAGTGACCGCATCTTCTCGTACGCAAAAAGCCCGCATTGATCCATTGCCAAGCGCAGCAGCCCAATTTTAACATATCGGCGACGGACAGTCTGTCTGTTTCCAGACTCCTTGAGTCTGTTGCCAGACTCAGCGGCCGCAGGACCAACCTATAGCACCTTAGATTTTGCCGTACGCCGACGCAAAGGGGAGTGGGGCAAAAGGCCAACACCCCCCCCCCCCACAAGGAGAAAGGCTTATTATAAATTTTTTGCACTTCACATTTCACATAATATAACGAGGCAACAGAATTGGCAATGATGAGCGTTAAAAACATTATCATGATTATCATGATTATATACCTAAAAGTTTAGAGAACAACTGCCATTTGTTGAAATTAACAAGTAAAATTAAAAATTAAAATTTTGCCGCTCATCTGAGGCAAAACGCCCACCCCCCATGGGGCAAAACGCCCCTCCCCAAAATTGGGCATTTTACCTACAATGCGATGTCTAAAGTGCTTTCTGGCTATACAACTATGTCGGGTTTGCCTTGAAACCCTATGATAGACACCAAAATCATGAATCATTAAAAAATTATGCTATAATTGTAACAATTTAAAAAATAAAATACATTAATGATGCTGGGAGTTACAGTATTGTAGGGCACAATCAATGCCTAAAAACCTATACATGCGAGATTTATGGCAGGAATGAGATAATAAGGTTCAAATTAGTGGCATAATGGCAACCATTTTCATCATAAAGCATGTATTTAGATCATTTATTTATTATTACTTATTATTTTCAAATATTCAATGGTAAAAGCAAATATATATATTTATCTCTGAATGTCAAGACATTTTCCATGGCGATAGAGACTCGAGCTCAGAAGCTTAAATTTGGTAGGGTGAAAATTACATCAAAATGTCATATTTTAGAAAAAAATTGTGCAAGAACGAACTTGCCACCGTTTTCTTAGAATGTGTAATACATACGTTTCATCGCAATATTATCATGATTATGTGCATTTAAATGACATAAATTTGATAAAATAATCAATATTGTCTATAATGGCGTCATAATAGGGATGGGCGTTTTACCCCACCTGGGCTTTTTGTCCCACTCTCCCCTATATATGCTGATATAGCCTACTAGGCCTTTGTCTATACTAGAAATAATAATAATAATATGTATGTAGCTTTATTTCACGAGGGTAAACCCAATGAGCGATAGCTCATCTGCCTTGGGGCCCTCAACATATATACAAAATACAAATAAATATACAATAGGCCTATATCAATATTTAAAACAAAATCACATTAATGTGTATATATGACATGCCATGTGACAATGTATATACTAAATACAGACATTGGCTACAGATTAAAAATAAACATTAATAAAACAATATGCTAAAGAAGTTTAAAACAAAATCACGTTGTGCTGGAGAAGATCCAAATTCCTACTGGAAATTTTGGAAATCTTTAAAACCCAGAAATTCAACCAAAGGTCCCACCCTGTCACAATTTGTGAAATATTTTGAAGAACAAGTCTACCCTCCTCATGTTGACTATTTTGACTACGATCACATGAATAATATAATTAAGCTAGTTAAATCATCCCCAAATGATATTAATGAGAAGGTAGAAAATGGACAATCCGATTTGTTACAGTTCTTAAACAGCCCCATAAATCATTAAAAATGATGTATGCTATGATAATGATCCCTTTCAAGCCGGCTTTAGAAGTAACTCCCGGACGACTGATAATATATTTATACTATGTGCCATTATAGATAAGCAAAGGTGTCTTTCAAAGCCCCTGTATGCATGTTTTGTTGATTTTACAAAAGCATTTGACTATATTGACAGATCAGCACTGTACTATAAATTACTGAGCAGAGGAATAGACGGCAATTTTTTAAATGTAATAAAGAGTATGTTCTCTAAGGCTGAGTGCCGTGTAAAATGGGATTCATGCATCAGCGAGATATTAAAAAGCGAATTTGGTGTCCTGCAAGGTGGTATGCTCAGCCCCAAATTATTTACAGAATTTCTGCAGGATATATCCAAATCATTTGATCAAGGTGAGGGTATCCCCGTAGACACTTTATTAATTGTATACTTGTTATTTGCAGACGACCTTGTCCTTTTTTCAGATTCTGCAAATGGATTGCAAAAGCAATTAACTGCCCTGTATAAGTATGCTTCTCTGTGGCATATGATAGTCAGCATTCCTAAAACAAAAGTTCTCATATTTAACAAACGTCATACGTCAGAATGTGACAGCTTCTACTATGGTGATGACATAATAGAAAAAAATGAAAAATATAAATACCTTGGGGTTGTATATAGCACTAAATATTCTAAGAATGTATTGAAAGAAACGTTTCTCCATCTCGCTTCCCAAGCTGGTAAAGCAGTTTTTTCTCTACACAAGCAATCTCGTCCCGTAGTTGGTAAATTGTCACCTGTTATTGCATTCAAGGTTTTTGATTGTCAAATACTGCCCATATTAGAGTATGCAAATGATATATGGTATACCGGTGATAGTGTTAACGATTTGGAAAAAATACATCTAAAATTTATTAAATCAACGCTGGGTGTTAGAAAGCAAACACCCACTCCTGCAATTTATGGTGACACAGGACGGTTTCCATTGATTATCAGGCAACATATTAAAGCTGTAAAATATTGGTGTAGAATTCTAGACCTATCTCAGAACCACCCTGTCAGAAATGCCTACAATATGCTACTAGAGCTAGATGGCACTGGATTCACAAACTGGTGCTCGCGTATTCGGTCTGTCCTTGAACTAACCGGGCTAGACCAAGCTTGGGAGACGCAGCACATTGGCAATACAAATAAATTCATGCTTTCCTTTAAAGATTCAATTGTTAGAATATTTACACAGCGGTGGAGACAAGATATTGAGAGTTTAAGTAAGCTGCGCACATATTCATTAGTGAAAAAATCTTTGTGTGTGGAACCATACATCTTAAACATAAAGGGGAACCACCTCATAACAGCAATGGCGAGATATAGAATGAGCTCACATGATTTAAAAATAGAGAGAGGACGATTCAATAATCCAATAACTCCAATAAACCAACGAATATGCACAAGGTGTGAATCAAACGAAATTGACGACGAAATACACCTTCTTCTCCACTGTAATGCCATGAACAATGAACGCGAAATCTTGCTTAATTCTATAGCCGGAATTATCAATATGCAACCAACAAATGATATTTTTCTACGAATTATGACATCTAGAGACATAACAGTGGTGAAGTCGCTGGCAAAATTTATCTATGGTTGTTTTAAACAAATTAAGGGTTAAAAATATTGAGTATGATAAATGTAAATTCATCTTCTGGCTGAAATATTTTGTATGTGTGTCGTGACTAGCATGATTAATTATTATCATTATTATCGTTTTAACGTTACATTTTTATGTAGAACAATCACAAGTCACCTGTCGCTATATTATCCATATTATCATGCCTTCATGATCTGACTTGGGTATTACCACATATCAGGACGGCTGTTGCTCTCGGATCTTATTATTTGGCTTTTTAGGGCCGGTTAGGGACGTTTCCGTCGCCTTTGTTATCAGACGAGGTGGGGCCTTATGGAGGATTTCAGAGTTGCTAAGTCAACTGATTTTCTCTATGAGGTCGGGAATGTTTTTCTTCGATTGTAACTCCTAAGTATGTGGTACTAACTAGGTCGGGAGTGAAATGGTATGAACTAAACAATATAGTGAATGTTTTTGTGCGAGGGCCATAAAGATAATAAATCACTAGTTAATTAAACAAACTTTATTGCTATTGTGTGAGTGCCATGTCCTGCGTGAATGGCACGCATAATTATTATCCGTAATTTTTATTCTTATTACATCACTAAGTCTCCAACACTCGATAATATGGATGGTTCTGATGCTATACTTTGTTGGCAGTCGACGAACCACCATGTCTGACTTTTATTAGTATGTATATATTGTGTTTCGGTGGTATTACTGTTATTACGTTGTTAAATTTACATCACTAGTCTATATCAGGGAATCGCCGAGTTCATAGCGACTGTCCTTGCATGGTCACATGGCTCGGAGCTACCTGTGTCGCAGATTATCACATTGATTGTACTTGCATGATATAATATTTGATTTTTAAAAATATCGTGTAATTTTTAACATTGTCCCAATACATTCTCAAATTACTGTAGCATAATTATGCACTTGTATATATTCTAGGTTTCTACGCTTTCCAGAGTGTCTTTTTTGCTACTATATATATAATTAGCATGTCATACATAGTAGCTATTTTATCTCTGGTTTTGATGCGGGAAACAAAATGATAGACCTTATGTTACCCTGGCAATGCCTTTCAATCTTATTTAAAGTACATACCCAGTGTTTCTTATGGCAATGCCAGTTAACATGATTTTAGTTGTGTATGTCATACTATGTATATTGTCATATGATTTTAACAAATTAACAATGTTGTATATACATGTACATATCTCTAGTTCTATGACAAATAAATCTGGATTGACTTTCTTTCTGTCAATAAAATATCTGTCTGTCTGTCTGGTATGATATATAACATTACGTAAAATAATTACACACATGAGCTAAATGGCCCACAGTAAAGTTTGCATTGTTTGTTTGATACATTAAATACATAACTTACAGAATGTAACATAATATGAAATATAAAACTAACTATTTCGTGCATGCTCTAATAGTAAATTATGGCACACTACTTTAAATCGGGACAAAGATTCTGCATGTGTAATGCATTGGGAATTGAATTTCATATGTTAACACCCAGGTATGACAGGGATTTAGATTGTGCTCTTGGAAGGTACAATTTATTCTGAGCAGAGGATCTGAGGCTAGGTCTAATTAATATATTTTATGATAACTACCTTTGACCCGTGCTCCGCACGAGCAAAGCTAGTAGTAGGCTAGGTCTTACTCGTATAATTGAAACAAGGCATCCTATACAAAAATAACAGAAATATACTCATGATTCATACCCGAAATTCATAAACGATTTTCTCTTATGCATTTCTGGTCATACATAAACGAAGTAATTCAGTGTATATGGATGAGTCGATATGTATGACATCGGCCTAGAAAAATTGATGTCGGATGAAAAAATTAATTATATACGTTTAACAATGAATATAATTAAACACTGACATATAACCCTGTGTAATTAACATGATTAGAGCCTGATAAAATAAAGGTTGGGAATATAATCATGATAACAAAGCCTAACGTTACTAGCCGTACTAACGTTTTTTTGCTGCTGAAGACAAAACACGTGTAACAACGACGTGCATGAGGAAGTTGTGAATTGTGAAAAATACATTTAGGCCTCCGCAGGATGTGGGTATTATTAGGCCTGGCCGGAGGCCAGGAGCCCATTATTAAGTTTATTTCACTAATTTTTGTGTCCTAATTTGCGGAAAGAGGGGTGTCGTGTGTGGGAAATGGTTGACATTTCTGAGAAACAGTCCTTATGATTATATGCAGGCCCGTACCCTGGAAGTTGATTGGGGAGGTACGTTTCGGTATATTATGGACCTTAATTCGGCCGTTTTTGTCGGGGGGTCCGGGGGCATGCTCCCAAATTTTTTTGTGAAAAACACACTCTAAATAACGCATTCTGGGGACATATTTACACAGAATTAAGGAATCAAGCAATCTCACAAGTAATCATTAGTAGAGATTGAGTTTACCGGTATCTAAAAAAAAATTAACCCAAGAATGCGGAGGCGGCCGTTTTTGTGGGGGAGGGGGGTACGGCGGCATGTCCCCCGGGAATTTTTTGAAAAATGCACACTAAATAACGCATTCTGGCGACATATTTACACAGAATTAAGAAATCAAGCAATCTCACAAGTGATCATTATTATAGTACAGATTAAATTTAGCGGCATCTGAAAAAAAGTTAATCTAAGAATATGGAGGCGGTCGTTTTTGTAGGAGGGGGGATTGGGGCATGCCCCCGGATTTTTTTTTAAAAAATGCATCAAATAACGTATTCTGGTGACATACACAGAATTAAGGAATCAAAAAATCTCACAAGTGATCATTAGTAGCCTAAAGATTGCGTTTACCAGTATCTAAAAAAAAGTTAATCCAAGAATATGGAGGCGACCGTTTTTGTAGGGGGGAGGGGTACAGTGCAGGGAACATTTTGTTTGAAAATTATTGATTACCAACTTTCTTCTACAAGAATCGATTCTAACTTCCTTATCATTGATGTAATAATATTGTGGTAATCAGATCTAAATTTGATTAACAAATGGCCAGAATTGCATAGCATTTTGCTATGCGATAGGCCTACTGAACAATTTTTTCCTAGCAGGGGCATGCCCCCCGTAATTTTTTTGAAAAATACATTAAATAACGCATTCTGGCGACATATTTAGGCCTACATAGAATTAAGGAATCGAGCAATCTCCCCGGGGCAATCTCACAAGTGATCATTATTAGTAGAGATTAGGTTTATCGGTATCTAAAAAAAATTAACCCAAGAATGCGGAGGCGGCCGTTTTCGTAGGGTGGGGGGAGGGTACGCGCCCCCCGAAAAATATTGAAAAATTCACATTATATAATGCATTTTGGCGACATATTTACACAGAATCAAGGAATCAATCAACTCACCAGTGATCATTAGTAGAGATTATTTGCCGGTATCTAAAAAAAATGTTAATTGGCCTTAGAATGTGGACCTTTCTGTCTATGGGGTGGTGTGATTGCACCCAACGCACCCCCCCCCCCCCTCGGTACGGACCTGATATGAACAAGTCAAATATAACGTTTGATATCACTAGGTCAAATAGTTGCTTTTTCTTAAAGTGTTAAGAAAAAATATATTCATGATCATGATTACAGCTTCAAGGGATAAGGTTGGAATAATGTTGGCCCAGCGTCACAGACGGTGGCCCAGCATTACATCAACATTGGGCCAATGTATCGTGTTATCTGGCTAGGGGCTTTTCTGGCGACGGAGGGGGAAATCATAACCGGCATAGCAATGCAAACACGTGACAAATACCCAATGCTGTTTCTGTGTCGGGCCAGCGTCGAAGACGTTGGGCCAACGTTGAAACAGTAATCGGTGAATGGCACGTGTTTGCTGGGGTGCTGCCGCTAAGTATACAGACCCAGTGTTGGATTAGTGTTGGGCCAACATCGTAGATGATTTATCGGCATTGAACCAGCAATGGGCTGCGACGCTGGCCCAACATTGAACCGGAATTCGGTGGGTGGGCCTACATCGTGTTTACGAGGTACATCTTAGAGACACGCGACAGCATGATTTACTGGCAAGTATTGAATAGATGTTGGCCAGCACCGACGATGGTGGTGGAAGGAATAATTGTTAAAGATATATGTTACCTTGTGTCCTTCGTTCTTTCCTTAATTATATCCTGGACATTTAGGATTCTGGCCCATGAGGAAGAACAATGTAGTTATGTTTACAAAATATCAGGCCAATTTTTTGTCTGTAGCACTCAAACAGCCTAAACCCGGGTCTCGCAATTCGGGAACTCCTGTTCTAGTTGAAGATAGAATTAACCCTGCAAATTGGATGTGTTGAAACAATGCTAGTTTAATGTTGGGCCACTGTTTTAACTCAACCTTAACTCAACCTTATTTTTTCTTGGGATTGAATGCATCATGTTTTAGCTCTCTGAAGACCCTTCACCCACATATCTCCCTCCCGGTGGAAACGCGTTGTGGCACAATGCTGGTTACAGACGGTGGGCCAATATTAAGTTAACACATATAAAATTACACTGAGCTATCAGTGAGTGTCACAGTCACCCACTGAGATTTTGTTTGGCATTTACACATATCCAACACCAGGGGTCTCTGTCGTCTGTTACACGATCACTGGCCCGCATTGCCACTGGTGCAGAGATCAGCTATATTTGACCCTTTCAAAGCTGAGATTTACTTGATATATTTTTTAAACGAATACAACAGAGGGTTATTTGAAATCATTGTAAATGTCTTAGTTAGGTCTTACTGCTTCATTTGAATAGCTATGTTATGGGTCTACGACAATTATAATGATTATGAATGTCTTATTCTTGCAGCATGTTCAGTGCGAGGGTCGACTTTAGACGTCAGAATCTGACGTCTATATACCATTAGTTAGTTAGTATACTTAAAATAATGACTAAAATTGTGCTGGTTCAAATCTCAACAGTGGCGTATTCACAAATGAAATAAGGGGGGATGTGTTTACATATTTGGTGTCACTTGACACATGGGGCGCCCGTGCTCTAGGGTCTGGAGGCATGCTGCTGTATTTTTTTAAATCACATTTTACAATTTCAGGAGGGGTTTGGGGCTGTTTTGAGCATCCCCTCCATGGACCCCTCCATTCAAATACAATTTACTAGTGTTTAACCCTTTCAGTGCGGGGACCATCTTTATACTTTGTCTGTAGACGTCACATAAAGTATAAAGACAAGTATTTAGATATTTATAATTGCCGTACACCCATAACATAGGTATTCGAAATGAATCGGGAAGAGCCAATTAAGACATTTATGAGTATTTCAAAGTGAAAAAACCCTTTGGTCTCCATGTTGTATACAAAATAATTAGGCGTTGTAACGTTTAATGACTATATTGTGATAATAATAGTAATATCACTCTATGTGGTCATTTGACAATGTTTGATGCCCTTTTTGTATGAGCCCTACTACCCAGCAAAACGGGGCATTCACCCAATGCTGTTTCAATGTTGGACCAGCGTCGAAGACGGTGTGCCAACATTAAAACAGCTTTTGGGTGAATGCCCCGTGTTTGCTGGGTAGTGTCACATTGAATCTTTTGCAGTAGGCCACGTATTGAAAATGGAGACGAAGTTTGGATACTAGAGTCTATTATCCACCCTGTACCACTACCAGCAGGCAGGTCATTTGTGTGACGTCACTGTGATGTCATCGCAGGGGCAGGAGTTTGTGGCCCACGCTGGTGTTTTGGCTGCTACTAGTTCTATGTTGGCTCAAACGATCAGTGAATGTCACGGTGGAAATTACACAATAGTGATGCCACTCAGCTCAATTGTTACTGATGCCTTTGTTAAATTTGCATACACTGGATTGAGGCATCCATCACACACCAGAGATGAAACCAAGTTAGAACTATTCTGTGATTTATATGATGAAAAATCACACGACGAGCACATTATTAGTAGCCTTAGCAATTTTGCTGAGAAGGGACTGTTTTGTAATATGGCATGGTGTAATGCAGAGGGGCTAACACAACCAACTCATTCATACATCGTGGCTGCTCAATTTGACTTTATGAGTTTATGTCACAACATATCATGACTGGAAGCATAGTGTATGTCTCACTATCTGATAACCCACAGGAGGGAATAAACTATTATGCCGAATCTCGAACAGACAGGCCTACTAGTGCTTCTTCAACAGATACCAGTGAATGCAAATATGAATGTGATTTTTGTGACAGACGTTTCAACCAAGACGTTAGACTAGAAGAACACAAACATATTCACACTGGGGAAAGACCATATGTCTGTAAAGTGTGTCAGAAATGCTTTGGGACAAGTACAGTTTTGAGACATCATGAACAGATCCATGATCATGCAGGAGATAACACGGATACTACCATTGAATATGTGGGTGACATTCCACACACCCGACTGAAGGGGGGTACTGGGATGATTGCTAGTAGTAGTACTTTTTGCCCCCATCTGGGGAGGGTCATTAGGGATCTGTTCCGTCTGTTGGATTCTGTGTACGGCATTGTACAGGAGCACTAGTCTACAGCAATCATCCAAGGGAAGCTGCAGCCTCCTCATATCTGGCTATAATCTTCGGGCGGATTGCCAGTGGCGTACCCTGGGTCCTCCGCTCAACAGCGGAGCCAATGCAGCACCCGCATCAGTGCTGGCGCTGATGTAGGCCGTGGTAGCCTCAAATAACCGGCAATAGCTTTGTTATTGGCCCTGGAGGTTTGTGATGAGTCAATTCACACCGACAAAACGCAGCTTAGCTTTGTTATTGACGCTGGAGGTTTGTGATGAATCAATTCACACTGACAAAACGCAGCTTAGCTTTGTTATTGGCCCTGGAGGTTTGTGATGAATCAATTCACACTGACAAAACGCAGCTTAGCTTTGTTATTAGCCCTGGAGGTTTGTGATGAATCAATTAACACTGACAAAACGCAGCTTAGCTTTGTTGTTGGCCCTGAAGGTTTGTGATGAATAAATTCACACTGACAACACACAGCTTAGCTTTGTTGTTGGCCCTGAAGGTTTGTGATGAATCAATTCACACTGACAAAACGCAGCTTAGCTTTGTTATTGGCCCTGGAGGTTTGTAATGAATCAATTTACATTAACAAAAGCAGCATAACTTTGCTACTTATCCCGAATGTTTGAGATGAATCCATTCACACTGACACTGACAAAGCGGAACTTTGTTAATAGGTGCAGAGGTTGTGGTTCCATTAGTGAACTGAAACTTGCTGTACTGGGTGCAGATGAAAAGATTTACTTCGTGATGAAGATTTTAGAACAATATTGGACTGAAGAATAATGAACATGATGAACTAGTAAAACAGCACATTAAGAAAACCATATATACATGATATATATTTCTATTATAAAATGATATTAAAAGATCACATCACATTAAATTGTATTATATAATCACATTACAAAGTGGCTGATCAATACGACCTTTTAGTACCAAAGTGACAAAATTAAAAGAGAAAATTACCCCTTAAAGCTCTGAAATCTTTTCATAAACCCAAGAGACCAAAGGATTTTGAGTACCTATGTTGTGGGTCTACGCCTCTGGACCATTATATATATTTTAAGACGTCAAAATCTGACGTCTATTGTCATATAGACGTCAGATTCAAAATTACTAAAGTCGGTCCCCGCACTGAAAGAGCTAAGACACATACTGCCACGATACTGTTTGAGATGAATTACTCACACAAGAAGTACTTCATCATGTTTACGGTTCAATAAAACTATTATAACAAATTGATGACTGTTCTAATTTTTTGTTTGGATAGTCAGACACGTTTACACTTTAATTCTACAAAAACTGTTGGGCCCGTGCTGGATTTCGTATTTTAAATCTCAATTGCCATGATACACTCAACTTGGAGGGTTTCAGAATAAATCTCGGAATTCATTTCCTGTGCAGTGCTGCCATTATATACTTTTTTAAATATTATACTTGTTTTCACTTGAAGTGACTTTTTATACTTTTTTGGAGCAAAATACTTTTTAAATATTTTTTCAGTGAGATTAATTTGTATTCAATTAGTTGTTTTATTTACTGTTTATTTATCTTAACATTACACAATTTTGGTTAATTTAAATTTATGTGGTATGTTTACATGATTGATGTGCTTGGCATCTCACACATGCGCGTCTCCTCGAAGTGCGTAGTTCTTTCTATTTCACCTAGTTCAAAACTGATGTTTAGTGTAGGCATGTCAATGAAGACTGTGTCTCGTTATGTGGTTCAAATTGAATATCATTATATAGACACAGAGGAAGCTACACTGCAAGCAACTCTACAAGGAGATGCCCACACCACTCCAAATGAGATCTGTTTTTATGATTTAAATAACATAGGCTACTATATATTGATGATTCTGCCTCGTTACAAAATCAAAGCAAGCATGTTATTGTTAATTTTCCGTGTGTGCACCCAAGTAAAATATTGATCAATTCAATACTTTATCCAATTGTAAATCCGAATATTTTAAAGCTTAGCACAATTAGTTGAATTTGTTGCTATTAAATCCGTTTTAAAAAGGGTCCTTTTTGTAAATAAAAACAAGAGCACATTGACAAATAACGGCATGTGAACATTTTTCACACGACACCACGTGACTGCTATGCTTTTTGCTCAGCAATTATAGCATGTGATTTAAACCGATTTTTTTTCGCGTGCGCACTCCAAGTACAGTATTGATCAATTCAATACTTCATCCAATTGTAAATCAGAATATTATATATTTTCAATAGATGCCATATCCGAACTCGCAAGCAGATTCGAGAATGCAAGTTTTCCAATTTCACATGCTAGTGCCGAATATTATTATTTTTTTTTTTTTCAAAACGAACGTGCAGTAGACCCCATGATCACTCGCATGCTGGGGGGGGGGGGGGGTATTTGAATGCTGGAATGTGAGCTAACATAGACAAAATCAGTACTGTTTTCCCAGATGAATGTATTATTTTTACATCACTTTTTATACTTTTTATACTTTTATTAAAATGATACTTTTTTTGGACGGGTGTGATACTTTTTTTTTTAATTCAGAGTTGCCGCACTGCCTGTGTTGTATTTGTTTTATTATTTTGTTTTATTTTTATGTGCTTATTATGACTTTCCGCATCAAGTTTCTGGATACTAAAGAGCTAAACCATTTCGGATTTTATAACTGAGAAATTTGTTCAGTGCTATTCTTGACATTCTTGTGTTTCATTTCTGTACAGGCATTATCGTTTGCTAACTCACACATTAAAGTTACCCACCTATAATCTTCATTTTATGCTTTTTGACGCGTCTAGTTCTCCCGCCACTTCAGTCTATTGAATCGTGGGACATTTCTTTGGATGGTCATATCCAAGACTTGACCTCGAATATTCAAGTCGGAAATAGGTTTATTAAATTCAGTAACATTTAAGCTAGGATATCGCATGTTCACCTCATTTCCCGCACAGTCAATAAAAAGTTATGGGAAATTTTCGGACCTTGCGGTCGGGATTGCTCTCAGTCACCATCATCTTGAAAAACGTTGATTATTTCGGGTAAAAATAATACAGCAATCCATGGCCCTTATCCACGGCTAGCTTACCAACAGTCAGACTGGCGACGCTTATAGTCAGTACATGTCAAACATATTAGTGCTTGAAGCCTACATGAACTGATGGATCAGTGAATTCTTGTGTGAGAACTATTTCACTTTATGATTGTGGAATGCATGGTTTCCAACGTACTGTCAAGTACTTTCAATCCCCCTTTGATATTGCTGAACTAATGTACCAAATTTATTGAAGATATGATGAAATGCGTAGAGTGAGACACTTTTCAACACAATATGTTGTTAAACAACTGCAAATTCGTTAATAGATAGCAAGCTGGACTATGGTAACTCAACTTGTAATTTCAAAGCTGCATGGTGAGCAGAACTGTTTGGCACGGCTTGTGACTAAGTCTCCTGTTTTCTAAAATCTTTGCACTAGCTCTTCGTTACAGAATAAAACAAATTATCCAACCTATCAGTCTCCGACCAGTGGACAACCAGTATATATTCCGCGGGTCAGAACTTTGGTTGGCATAAAGGCCTTTTCTGTTGCAGCACCAAGACTTCTGAAGAACTTGAAAACATATTTTTTGAAAAAAAATTTCGACTCAACTTCTCTGTGGTCCGGTTGACCCAGATGAATAATGCAAACAGTCTTAGAATAACAAACTGAATTTGATTATAATTATGTTTGTCGTGCCTCTGAGCTCTGATCACCAAGGATTTAGGCGATATAGAAGATTATTAATATTATGACAACAAAATGATAGACCTCCATGTTATCTTAGCAATGCCTTTTAATTCATTTTTAGTAGAAGTCAATTTATATTATCAAAATACCCAGTTTTTATTTTGGCAATGCCACTTAACATGATTTTAGTTGTGTATGTCATACCATCAAGAATTGATTAATAAATTCTTGATACCATGTATATTGTCATATGATTTTAACAAATTAACAATCTTGTATATACATGTACATATATCTCTCTCATTTCCATGACAAATAAGTCTCTAATGACTTTTCTTTTCTGTCAATAAAATATCTGTCTGTCTGATTGTCGGTCGTTTTCAACCCTTTCAGTGCGTAAACCATCTCTATATGTCAGAATCTGTCGACTGTAGACGTCAGATTCTGACATATAAAGACGATTCCCACACTGAAAGAATTAAAATATTTATCATGGACATAGACCCATAACCTAGTTATTCAAATGAACCGGAAAGAGCTAACTAAGATGTTTATGATAATTTTAAATTGAAAACCCCTTTAATCTCTATAGTTTAAATAAAATAATTCAGTGTTGTAAGGGTTAATCTGTAAACATTCACTGTAAACGTTCATAACTGTTCTTTGATATAAATCTTTTTGCAGGCCCATTATTGAAAATGGAGCAGAAGATTGACGTCAGCATTCTCCTGACCACCTTGTACCAGTATCAGCAGGTAGGTCATCTATGTGACGTCACTGTGATGTCATCTGATGGCAGACATTTTGAAGCTCATGCTGGTGTTTTAGCTGCAGCCAGTTCCATGCTTGCACAACAGCTGAGTGAATGTGATCGTGGAAATTACACCATCGAGATGCCATTGAATTCACTTGATACCGATGCTTTTATAAAATTTGCATACACAGGCATCAAGCAGCCGTCACACATGTGCAACGACAAGTTACAACAGCTCTGTGAATTATTTGAGTTTCATGAAAAACAAATTATATTTATCCTGAAAGAATTTGCCGAGAAAGGTTTATTCTGTAATATGGCATTGAATACGTTTGACAGACAAATTCGACCAACTCATTCATACATTGTGGCTGCTGAATTTGACTTCATGTCACAACATATCATGACTGGAAGTATTGTGTATGTCACACTATCTGATAACCCGCAGGAGGGAATGAACTATTATGCTACTTCTCCAAAGAATATGATGAATTCATATAAATATGTATGTGAAATTTGTGACAAACGTTTCA
Source organism: Flabesymbios commensalis (assembly GCA_964017125.1). Lineage (NCBI taxonomy): Eukaryota > Metazoa > Annelida > Polychaeta > Terebellida > Flabelligeridae > Flabesymbios > Flabesymbios commensalis. The sequence goes on along the minus strand of OZ024904.1, from coordinate 3,086,675 downwards.
AACATGGCAGTAGATTGGAGGAACACTTACGTCTTCACACGGGTGAGCTGAGTCACGCTACTGATAACCCATATAAGTGTGTTACTTGCCAGAAAGTTTTTGGTTCAATTAATGAACTGAAAAAGCATGCGATAAAACACACAGATGAAAAACCTTTCATATGTAACACATGTAACAAATCTTATAAAAGAAATAACGAGCTGAAACTGCATAAACTCATTCATGGTGACGAAAAACCGTACGTGTGTTCTGCTTGTGATAAAGCTTTTAGAACAAATACTGAGCTGAAGAATCATGAAATAATGCACAACGATGACAAACCGTTTACATGTACGACATGTGACAAATGTTTTCGAAGAAAGAGAGATTTAAAGGTCCACGATCGCCTCCACACTAAAGAACTACCATATAAGTGTGCCACTTGTGAGAACAGATTTAGATCAAGTAGTGAGCTGAAGCGTGTTGACAGGCCGCATTCTGACTTGAACACTTATATGTGTGCCCTGTGTGAGAAGTCTTCCATACCAGAAAATGCACTGAAGCATCACAAACTTGTTCATAACGATTATATACCGTTCAAGTGTATCACTTGTGATGAACTGTTTAAGACACGTAAATTACTGAGGCAGCATGAAACAATTCATAGTGATGCTAAACCTCATGCGTGTGACGCCTGTGGTAGACATTTTAAAACAAAGAGTTACCTGAGACGCCATGAGACTTCTCATACCGATAATAAGCCGTATGCTTGTGACATCTGCAACAAAGGTTTTCGAAGCCAGTGCAATTTGAAGCAGCATCAATTAGTCCACACTGACCACAGACCTTTCAAATGTGTCACGTGCACAAAATCTTTTAAAACAAAAGGAGAATTGACACAACATGGAAAACATAATAAAAACTGTTTGCCTCGCCCGCCGCACGGCGTCCGCCTCACGTCCCTATAGTTTAAACATCCAAATTATATTTATGTTTGGGAATGCCCCCAATCTGATACAAATTGGCATCTTGATCTAACACTCCAATGAATAATCGTATGTGTCCTTTCTGTCCAGGGATAGTAGAGGACGTGGTCAACATACTAATACCATGGCCGCAGTACAGCACAAATAAGAGTGTTGAATGCAGCAGACAGATGTAGCATAGTAAGTGTAGTGACTCTTCACCTGTCCATATTCAAAATAATGCCATTTTCAAGGCAGTTTCAGTACACTGGATTTCTTCGTATGCTCACTGATACTGATTGGATACTATTGTTTAGATTATGATATGAGTAAATTATATTTGTATCACGGATTTACTGCAATGTGTGAGTTCATGAACCATTAACAAACAACAAGAACTCTGGGTTTAGTGCAATACATATTTAATCAGTGCGATACCATATTTACAGTGCGTATTACAAATGTTCGAGCCGTCTCCATCGGTCCTCTCTGGTCACCTTGGTCCTCGTATATCACCACCAGCCTGTCTCCAACCATACCATGCCTCCATACAAGATCCCGTCTATCCATGCAGCTCCTTGCCACGTCCTCACCATCTGCCTTCAGTCACCATGTGTCCCCCTGCATCACGATCCTCGGAATCAACACCATACCAGTCAATCAAGCTCCGCCAGCACGTCTTGCCGTCGTCAAAGGCTCACCACGTCTCTCGTTTCGTCTCGTTCATACGTAATGCTGGTCTCTCCAGTCAGCTTCAATGAAACACTTAAGTACCATTTATTACCAGCCTAATAGTGTACCAGGTACCCCCAGATTGGACAACGGCACTCGCTACCCGGGGCGAGTGTACACCGTCGCCATAGAGACGTACCCCGGCATACGGTAATCCGGCCCGGCGCCTTTGCGGTCCTACACGTTCGGCTAATTTTTGTGACAATTTGCTCAGACTTTTTTCTATGATTCTTGATACAAAATTTAGCTTTGACACTGGTCGGTAATTGTTCATCGGTTGATAAATATGTTTTTTGAGCAAAGGCATGGCAAGTGATAACTTATTCTGAAACCAAAGATAAATGAACATTTATATATTGTGTGATATATTGTGTGATTGGAACCGACAAAACATCCAAGTAGGATTTTTTTACAATTAAATACATAGACCAAAATGATTAAATATACATTCTATTTATGCCTCACACCATGGTAGCCGTTTTGCCACAATTAGAAAGTGTGGGAGTTTCTAAATGTTGTCACGTGACAATGTCCTATGCCTTTCAATGGAAACCACATACAATTGGTAACCAACACTAGTAGCTTCGGATGTAGGCCTACCCCGGTTACTAGTGGTTCTCGGTAGGCCTATTCCTTGGGACTTGTATTGAAAGACTAGAAAGTACTGCTCGGATTTACTAAGGATAGTGTTACATTATGTACTTAGCGTGTATACACAACACTGTTTTGTTCCAAATGGTCGGCGTTCTCAACAGTTCATTGAAAATGTTGCAGCAGCTATTTAAGAAATACATGAGACTATAAAATCACGTGGATTGACGTCTTAATAGCGGTGGGCGTTTTGCCTCACCTGGACGATTTGCCCCACCCCACCCTACATCATGCATTTTGGGCTGACATGATTTACAAACAAAAAAATTTCTTAAATAAATTGTGAAAATGTGTCGTCTGCTATCGGAAGTGACATGCAACAGTGTAGGGGAGACTGGGGCACCTTGAGACGGAAAAATTCAAACCCCCCAAACATAGATTTAATTTTCAAAATAAAATATTTTGACGACACATATGGATACAGCATCCAGTGGGGTATATTTGAACAAGAGATGAAAATTTTCAGAAATGTGTAACCTTACATTTTTTAACAAAACAGATTTTCAAAAAAATGTCTCAATGTACCCCGTACTGGGGCACCTTGAGACACCACATGGGGTACCTTGAGGAGCCAAATTAGGTACTTGAAAACAACGCGGATCTAACTAAAATCAAGATTTGAATACCACATATACCTGTAGCTAAAGCCTGCGGTTGGCTGATGTTAGATGTTGCAGTAAAATATGTGCCTGAAAAAAAATGGGGGCACCTTGAGACACTTTAGGGGCACCTTGAGACAAACTTGGGGCACCTCGAGACAGTTTTGGGGCACATTGAGACAGCGTCTCAAGGTGCCCCACCCTGACTGACCTCACATCTAATATCATAGTTCGTGTGTGGGGTGTATTTGAACCAAACCATTATACATAAGTGATAACACAAGTGGAAGATACCATCAAAATCATAGGGAAATCAAGTATTATGTGATCGCTTTATTCTGGCATGCTATTTGGAAAAGTTGTGGGTCTCCAAGACGTAGTGTAGTCGCCCAAATACGTAGACGTACTCGGGCTAATTATCATTATGCTTTGAGATCTGTTAAGCAGCATGAACAAATGTGTAAAGAAACTAAAATAATTTCTAGTTTATTAAATAATAATGTTACAGATTTCTGGAAACAGGTTAATAGGTCTGAAAGTAATAATGTATCTCTTCCCGCTCAAATAGATGGAGTTAAAGGTGACAAAAATATCAATAATTTGTTCACTGAAAAGTATAACACTTTATTCAATTCAGTCTCATACGATAACTCGGACATGGAACGTCTTAAAGAATTAATTACTCAGGAAGCTGAGTCGCATTCCAAATTTGGTAACTGTAATAAATGTCAGATGGTCAACACTCAGCAAGTAATCAAGGCCATCAAAAAACTCAAAAGACACAAGCACGACGGGAACACGGGGCTATACACTGATCACTTTAAATCGGCTCCCTATTTATTATATGAGCTTATCGCAGATTTATTCACATCAATGCTTAAACATGGTCACTCCCCAAAACAGTTTTCTATTTCTACCATTATATCTATACCTAAGAATAAGCGAAAATCATTAACGACATCAACTAATTATAGAGGAATAGCATTAAGTAGTATACTGGGTAAGATTTTTGATTGGATTATTTTGAACACCAACGGAGATCAATTCAAAACTACGGATATGCAATTTGGTTTCAAGGCGGACCATTCTACCTCTCAATGTACATATGTTTGTGAAGAAATTATTAATCATTATAACAAAAAACTATCAGACGTTTATGTAGTTCTCTTAGATTCAAGTAAAGCCTTTGATAGAGTTAACCATATTAATCTCTTTAAAATACTGATGAAAAAAGGTGTGTGCCCTAAATACACTAAATTTATTCTGAAATCCTATTTGAATCAGCGTATCCGTACGAAATGGCATCATTGTCATTCTGAAACTTTTAATATATCTAATGGTGTGAAACAGGGAGGTGTATTATCTCCAATACTATTTGGAATATACTTAGATGAGCTACTACTTAAGCTTAAAAAGTCAGGAATTGGATGCCACATAGGAAACATTTTTACAGGTGCTCTAGCCTATGCCGATGACGTTGTTTTGTTGGCCCCCACTAAACACGCTATGTCGCTGATGCTGAAAATATGCTCCGAGTTTACAAAAACTTTTGATTTAATTTTCAATGCTGATAAAAGTAAATTTATACATTTTCCCTGCAGTTCATCTAAATTTGAAAAGTTACAAATATGTTTCGATGGAAAAACATTAACGAATACTAGTATAGAATGTCACCTAGGAAATATTATAGGACCTAACATAATGAATTCACGTATAAAACGCTCAACTGATGATTTGTATATGAGAACGAATCAGTTGTTATCAAGCTTTGGTTTTATCAAAGGTAATGTTAAAAGAAAACTTTTTAATTCATTTTGTATGGCAGTGTACGGCTCCCAACTTTGGGACTACTCCATCAATGCTCCTGAGGCATTTTATACCGCGTGGAGGAAATGTCTCAGGCGCATTGATGGACTACCTAATAAAACTCATAAAATTATATTACCTGTATTGTGGGATGTTAAACCCATACATGTTCAACTCCATAAACGTTTTGTAAATTTTGTAAATAAGAATGCTCAGACTGAAAATGAAATAATAAAAATATGTCATAATCTTACAATGCAAGGCAGCAGCTCCGCCGTTTCAAATAGTGTCAGCCATATATCTTTTCTGTATAATATATCACGCCATAATGTACCTACGTCCAGACATTATTTACAATTGGACATGCCTGCTGATGATGTTGTCGCTGTATCAGCCTGTATTAATCAATTATTGACACTAAGAAACAATGTACATTTAGGTAACATACCACGCGAGGACATAATATCTGGGATCGATCTTCTGTGCACCGAGTGATTTTTCTATATATTCACATAATTACACTTTAAATGTTATTGCTCTATTGCATGTACATGTACCCCGAGTACGAAATAAATATATTATTATTATTATTATTATAGAACCAAATATTGATCATCCCAAAAATCTACTTTTCATGTAAAATATGGACCTAAGCTTACATGCATGCCAAGGATGTCCAATAGTCATTAGCAATAGGGTGGAAAATCGAAATTGGTTAGTTTTGGTATCATTGACCAGATGGCGCACAAATCGCAAAATATTATCTGTGTCAAACAGGCCTGTCTCATGGTGCCCCATGTCTCAAGGTGCCCCAGTCTCCCCTACATACCTACATGCAACGATTACGAATACGTCTATAGGCCTAAGGGGTACAAGGTGTAGGGCTTACCCGTTACAAATCTAATATCGTAGCCGTAGGCCCCCTTAACCCTTTCAGGCTTGGGTTTACTATTGTCATCTTCATCAACTACAAGCCGCGAATTGCTGTCGCAATTCCGACTTGTAGGGGATGAAGATGACTTGATGTGGGTGATAAATTCAAGAAAATTGTCATGTATTGGTCAACCAGTTATATGGAAATGTTCGTTCCAAAACCATTAGTTGTAGGAAAATACGTCTGTTTTCAGGGATGTAAAATGATGCTTTAGCCTAAATGCATCGTGAGGACTTAGGGGGCCACCATTAGATTCCGGGGGGGGGGGGGGGGGGCAGGAGTATTTGTCGCGGGCAAATTCTTTATTTCAACCGTGAAAATTTCACATCTTGTTACATGTTTATATGGTACAGTTCTTGAAGTAAATTATTTATTTCACGCAGAGTCCGCCCGAAATTATTTATTTCAAAAATACTCCTGCCCCCCCCCCCCCCCCCCTGGGAATCTAATAATAGTGGCCCCCTTAAAGGGTTAAGTCTAAATAAAATCACCACAAAAGACACAAAATCACAATGTCATTAATTTTATAATGCATCTCAGCAAGCACGGAACGCTTTTCAATATTGGCCCAACATTAAAATAGGCCGAAAACAACATATCGATATAGTTTCCGTCTAGACCGGTACCGTTGGCTTTGGCAGCAAATTAAACCTAAAACGGATTGTGAAATGTGGGCCTACCCGTAAGTAGGCCTAACGTTAACGATTAGCCACTCCTTAACCTAAAATCACCAGCTGATCACACTTTTAGGCCCATATTATCATCATCTAGGCACATGTTAAAGCCCAAGAAGCCGAGCGAAGCGAGACTGCACAAATTTAATGATGCTGAGGCTCAACAATTTGTTAAGAACCATTAAATATTTATTTAGGCCTACAACATATCCTTCAGACAATATTATTTTTTATTTCACAAAAATTTAGTCTGAAAATATGTCTGTTTCAGAAATACTCCAGCCCCCCCCCCCTCCTGTAATTAAATGGTGGCCCCCTTAGTATTTATAATCTAACGTACTCTTGGGTCGAGTTCGCTCTCAGTCACCGTCATGTTGAAAAACGCTGATTTTCAAGGTTGAAATGAATAGAGCAATCCACTGCCCAAACCTTACGGTGTGGGCTTGTCTAGGGCTATGTGTCCATACTGACAGCAAACAAGCGTGTGCACCGTCTGTAGGCATGGCGTACGCGCGTGCACACATTGTTTACTTTACTGTACGTGCGTACACATACGTGTCAGTATGCTCGTGGGAACTAACGCGGCCGCATTGCAGAGAAAAGTGAATTAAAACAGGTGCCTATTGTGATGTTTACAAGCGGTAAGCTATAATATCAGAATATGCCTTTGATTCTCACACTCTGTGCAGTGGAATGAGTATGAGGGGTATATATATCGGTATCAGGTATCAGCCCATAATATCGCACACTTTTACTGCAATGAATCACATGTATGAGACTGACAGTTACACAGTGACAGTATCGCTATCAGGTTATCGTGGTTATGTCATGTTTGACTGAGCCGTGTGAGAAAATAGAAACGTTTTTGGCAATGATTGAATGAATAAGGTGTTCGCCTTAAGGCCCACACCTTATTCATTGGACGAGTGCTATATTTTCCCATATCCATGATATCGCACTCAAATGAACATCGTTTGCATATGTTAATTTGATAGACACATATAGATACATGATTATATAGGCCTATATCATATATATTTTATTAACATATTCGAAGTCATTGCTGACTTAAAGGAACTCTGTGGAATGACATCAATTTAATTTTTCGCAATGAAGTAATGTATCCCAGAGACCATGTTTTTATTTTTTCAAAATTTTTCGATTTTTTTAAATATTTTTTTATAAGCATTTTCATGAATCCACTGAAAACCTGGACAAACTTTTTGCATACCTATAAAGGACGGTTGAATGTTCCCTCAGCATTGGGCCACATGTTGATGCCATAATCAGTGCTGCAGGTGTCAATCCCCCCCCCCCCCCCCCATGTCCCGACTTCAAGACACCAATTCGGCGACTGGTATAAAGTGCTGTATACTGCTGACTTGTTTTGCTTAAATGGAAATATACGACCTGGAAATTAAACTGGTTCAGTCTTTTTCGCTGCTTTAATTTTTTTTTTTATACTTTTTTTGTGCTTTCGGTTAAGATCAGTAGGCTATGTTATAGCTTCACATAAATTACATTTTTAAAATTGCTAAAATTGAAAATTATCATCACACGTAGTTCCTTTAATATTTGTCATCAAAAATATGTGTATTAACATGTACAACAGGATATGACTTGTAAATCGACATGATATGTACACCTAAAATCAGACTTGTCATTTATATATTTAAACAAGCACAGGGTAGGCCCTATTTATAATACGCATCGTAACTACTGAAAATAACGTTAGGCAGCAGACAATATATCATGATACATATATGTACATGGTCCAGGGTTCCTGGAGGCTCTTTTAGGTGGGGGGGGGGAGTCCCCCCCCCTAAAACTGGCCACTTCCCCCCCCCCAAAAAAAAAAGAAATTGCTCGCTACGGTCGCACAGGAGCTCATTCCCCCAATCCCACTCAACCCCCCCCCCCCCCTCCAAAACAAAAATTCCCCAGGAAACCCTGTGCCATCAAATATACATTTAGTCTGCCATTTTTGAACCTACTTGACTACTACACTCTAAGACACAATTATTTTGGTAAATCTGTAGCGCATGCTTTTCGTCGATCTCTCCGTCAATTCTGAAGCGATTTGCATTAAATTTTGTACAGAACATTTCCAAGTCATGTCCTAACATCAGTAAACATTTCGTAAAATTATTCACAATATTTCAATATATATGTTATCGACCTACTATAACCATGATAACCCTCGATAATTAGTAATAAGTATGTTTTTGTGGAAACCTAGATCAGCTAATCTTCGTTGAGTTTGATTCGTAGCATATTGAGGGCCCCATGGCAGATGAGCGAAAGCTCAATGGATAACCTTCTATAAATAAAGATTATTATTATTATTATTATTGATTTTACAGTCTCACCTGGAAGCCACTGTCTACTACAGCAATGAAAAGGTGTTTCTGATCTAGTTTGTCAAACGGAAGTATGGAAGAAATCAGTATAAGCAGCAAGACAGGTAGGAGGCAGATCTCCGCGGATGAACGGAAAAAAAGAAGAAAAGAGCTGGATATCAGACGATCACAAAGCCGTATTTACATCGGCACAGCTATAGACAAATGGAATGCCCTGAAGTCCACACTGGGACCTTATGTCACACACGAGGATGTGGCGATTCACTTACTGAAAATCCACGATCAGTCAATAACTCTACAGCAGTCACTGGGTGTAAAGGACTTATCATTGGTAAAGCATGTAAATCCAAAAGGCGCAAACGTGGCAAAACCAGTCGCAGGCATGGGCTGGGCGGCACAGGATAAAGTCATGCCTGATACTGTTGCTAGGCCTGTTAATGCTGGACCCATTAGGCCTGTGAGCATGAATTCTGGCCCGGGTTTGACGGCCATGGGAATGGTGGGCAGAGGACAAGTTGGAACAGTTGCCGATGCTGGAGCCAGTGACACAGACAGCTCGCCGGAGACAGAAGAAGTACATCTTCCATCCAGCCTGGTAAACATCCCAGGTCAGAACACCACTGCTCGAACCAGACGCCCCAGGGTTCGCCTGCCACCACCCACCCATGTCCCTATTCAGGACAGCACCTCTCTGCCTTGTACTCTACCCATAGTGTATCTAGGCCCGGTGGACGTGGTGGAAGAGGCTGTACAAAGAATAAAACAACAAGAAAAGAAGTTAGAGTAAGTTTCACTATTAAAACTAGCAAACTGTAGCTACAACAGTGTCCAATTTTCTAAAGACACATGTTAATCATCATGCAACTCAGCGGTTCTTACTTTTGATCAGTTTTATGGACCACACTCTCCCTCCTACAAGGAATAAAATGCGGTCCAATTATTATTATTATTTATTTAATTTATGTTCTATATATTTTAAAATGTGGTAGACCGATTGAATGTGGTTCACTTGGGCATTTCTCGAAGAAAATATGGTCCACTAACCTGAACATGCTAAAAAGAGAAAGAATAAATGAAGAGAAATGTTTAAGTGCTTAGTGGACCACATTATCTTCCTCTATCATGTCCATCATGTCCATGGAAAATGTTAAAATATGTGGTCCACAAAACGTTAAGAAGTCCGCTGCATGATTACCCCCATCTAGGTGATATAGTTACCCATCAAGCACCATGATTCAACGTTGTTTCAAAGTTGGGCCAGCCTCGCAAACGGTCCACCAGCATTGAAACAACAATGGGTGAACATTGTCAATGTGATTAACCCTTTGACTTCTTAGTACAAGATAATTTGTAATATATTTTCATTCATTGTGAGGTAATTCCCACCTCAAAATGAATGAAAATTACACGATTTAAAAATATATTGCTGGGCCTTTTTCGCAACAAAATTTGAGGCTTTTATAAAGTTTATCAATTAGATTATTCTTTGAAAATTTACTTCATGACTACTCAAATGTTGTTTCTAGGGCCTAAAAAAAATATTGTTTGTTTCCGATTTCCGACCGACCCTATCAAAACATGTGCGACCCAAATTTATTTTATGGATTTCCAAAAAAAAAAAAAAATTTTTTTTTTTTTAGGAAATCCATAAGTTAAGGGATGACTTACTTGCTGTAGTCAAAGTAACTAAAAAAACGTTACCAAAAGGAGAGGGGGGGGGGGGTCAAAAAGCGTCCAAAAAACAAAAAAATCGTTATCTAATGTACAGATAAGACATGCATGGAAGTGAATTTGGCGCCAAATAAAATAAAAAATAATTTTCACCTACCGATTGGTTGAAGAGACAAAAAATAAAATAAAAAATAAAATAAAATAAATTTCCTACCTACCCACTGGTTAAAATGACAACAAATCGGAAACAAACATATATTTTTTTTTGGCCTAGCGGGGTATCTACATTCAGCTACATGACAAAGAGTTCTATGTTATACTTGTTAAAAACCCTATAGAAATTGTTATTTTTTGAAGTCATGATAGTGATTTTACCAACATTAAAACATTTTCCAGGATAAGGTGCGTCGTCTGCCAGTCCTGTCATTTGCAGGGGTTCTGTAATTTCGCCCTTGCCTCATGCTTACCTTATTATCAGATTATATAGCGGCAGGATGGGTTTTGGCGCTGAATACAGGTAGATCTGGTAATATTCGCGAGGTTTCAATTTTCACGACTTTCGCGTATAGCATGTATAGAGGGCGAATTCAAGAATCTCGCGAAAACTATTATTATAATAGCGCTACTAACGAAAAATGAAAATTCGCGAATTCTAAACTTTGTGAAAAGTCCCTAAATCAGAAATTCGCGACAATTTAAACACGCGAAAATTCCCAGATCTACAGTAATAAGACTCGGGCCGCGGAATAGTCTTGTATTCGCGGCTAGATGGGTTTGCCAGCTTAAAATATGTGAATCGTTACGATTCGCTGAGTAAACATTGTGGGAGCCCACACATGCGCAGCATCATCAACGTCGTATGTGTGAGGACCGGCGCCATGTAAATAGTATGGTTCAGTGAAGCAAAACGACATAATGCACACGTAATGACATGGCCGAACTTGCCTTTACTATGCAGTAAACTGGAGCAAACACTATCAATTTACCCAACGTAGGTTTGGTCCACTGTATCCAACGTTGGCCCAACATTAAGCCAACAATGGTTGAACTTGTCGTGTTTGCTGGGGATCACCAACTACTACAGGGGCAATGGTTAAAGCTGTCTGCTTGGAAAGTCGATGATCACGGGTTCGAAACCCACTCAGACTCTGGCCTTCAAGGTTAAAAAAAAAAATGTTTCTCATGTTTCTTGTCCGCTCACTCGTGAAGATTCAATACTGGGGGAGCATCCGTGACCAAGAGGTAGCCAGGGCTCGAATTTCGAATCCTGTGTCTGGAGGGAAGTGGTGGTGGTCGAGATCGTATATATTATCATGATCATGTATCAGTGTATATGGTCCTACCAACACAATTAGGGTTAAGTTAAAAATAGACACATATCGTGATAGACAGCTAGTGTGTTATTTGTATTTCCACATTGCTCGATTTAAAAAAACATGTCGCATGCTGTTAATAGTGTCCGCGACATGTTAAACAGCTTCTATAATAGTATTTCCCTGGAAGCTTAAACAGTGTTAAACTTTTTATTAACCTTTTCAGTGCTGTGGACGCTTTAGGTACACTCTAACTGCTTCAATTAGGAAAACAAAAGGCAATTGCGCCATTAATATGCAGTTTTCACCCTTACATGCTTACAGCGCTGTGATATTATGTATAAACCATAGAGACCAAAGGGTTATTTTCAATTTGAAATCATCATAAATATCTTAGTTAGGTCTTTCCGCCTCGTTTATAATATTATGGGTCTGCATAGGCCAATATCATTTATTCCGGTGACGGATTCTCACGTATGAAGTCGATCCTCGTACTGAAAGGGTCAAATAAATGAACAACGTTGGGGAATAGTGCAGTACTGGGACTCGAAGGGTTAAGAAACCTTGTCACAATATATACTGTTTCAGCAAGAATATAAGACGCCATCCAGATCTTTTATTGACAAGTTTTTATAGACCTTTGAAATGTCAGCGTTATTTTGGACATTTACATATTTATTTCTTAATATTTATTTATCATTTCCGTCAGATTAACATGATTAGGGCTTATCAGTAATTATTAGTATACCATTTTTTTAATCAATCTTTTTAATGTCAACAGGTCAATATGTTTTGTTTTCGTAAATCAATGCTAGAAATAGTGCCATTCCTTCAGTCCAAAAAATGTACAGGAATAATTTGTTTTAATTTTGTCATTATCCATTCAAACCAACTTTGCAAATTTAAAGCCATCGTAGTAAAAAGGTCCCTTTGGGAATGTCAATTACTCAGTTTTTTTCAGTTTTCTTCACTCCCCAGTCTAGTGGATTGGCATGCTGTCAACGTTTAATTTCACCCCTGGTAAATAGGACAAGGGGGGCTCAACCCTTCTAAGCCTGAATTCACCATTGTTATCTTCATCTTCATCCACTACAAGCCGCAAATTGCTGTCGCAATTCTCGACTTGTAGTGGATGAAGATGACTTGAAGTGGGTGAAAAAATAAAGAAAATAGCCATGTATTGGTAAACCAATTTCATTGAATTTTTCATTCTAAAACCCTCAGTTGGGGGGGGCTTAAAGGGTTAAGGGTGTGAGCAGGTACGCTGTTTCGCTTCACTGCTCTTGAATATTTACCTTGTGACGGCCCCACTCCTCAAGCCATGCCACGCATGCGCGCACGCCAACAACGTCAACTACGACGTGTGCTCATTGCATCGTGACGAACCACTTGCTCATACTGTATTGCTGTCAAAGCAGACTCTAACCATGCTAACCCTATAAATGGTACGTGCATTGCATCAGAAATACATAGTATAGTATTATGTATTTCTGATTGCATTTAACATGTTTAACTCTTTCAGCGCGGGATCGACTTTTTGCAGTCAGAATCTGAAATAATTAAAAAAATATAATGGCCGCAGACCCATAACCATGATAACATTCAAATGATACACTCTAATGATACACTCTAAACAATATAGGTTCTTTAGAAAGAATCCTTCAGTACTATTACCATGCAACCCCAGGAGAACCTTGTCAGTACTATTACCATGCAACCCTAATAGTACTGAAGGGTTCTTTTTGAAGAACCTTTATTGTTTAGAGTGTAGAGAAACAGCTACTAAACAAACCCTTTGTTCTCTATGGTTTAGACAAGAATACTTCAGCGCTATAAGGGTTAATTGCTTCATATATATTAACCCTTTAACCGCCGGTGTCGCAGATATTCGGGTTTTCATTTTTTATTAGCACATTAAGTACAACATTTTAAATATGTTAAAGACAAGACTACATAAGTCCAGGAGCTCCCGCGACAAATTAGAATTTGATTTAAGCAATTTTGTGTAGGGTTTTTAATGTAGTCCTAGGCTAGGTCAACAAGACGCAAGACAACTAGGTCTAAGAAGCCCAGTCTAAGAGTGGGATAAGAACTAGACAGTCTGTCAGAGATTGCAAACCTCCATTGAAATTAATGATCCTAATCAGTATCCCAGTAATGGTCTACCTATCTGGCACGGTTTACCCTATATCAGGCCAATCGAGGTAACTAATAGATGATTTACGGTCATTTTGAATTCGATATAAATTAGTCAAAAACTTAGGGTGCATCCTCCCCCGAAACCTCAAATTTTGTTTTATAGTAATGGACTAACATCTAACACAGTTTGCAAAATATTGGGCATGTGGAAGTAAATAATGGCCGATAGGGGGCCATTTTGAATTTGAACGAGTCAGAATTTTTCAAGATGCATCCTCAGCTGAAATCTCACATTTCATTCTATAGTAATCGTCTAGCTATCTAGCACGGTTTACCAAATATCGTCCATGTGAAAGTGAATAATGGCCTAAAGGCGGCCATTTTGAATTTGATCAAGTCAAAATTTTCCAAGATGCATCCTCAGCTGAAATCTCACATTTCATTCTATAGTAATGGTCTAGCCATCTAGCACGGTTTACCAAATATCGCCCATGTGAAAGTGAATAATGGCCGATAGGAGGCCATTTTAAATTTGATCAAGTCAAAATTTTTCAAGATGCATTCTCTCCTGAAATCTCACATTTTGTTTTATAGTAATGGTCTAGCCATCTAGTACGGTTACTAAAAACCGGCTATGTGAAAGTGAATAATGGCCGATAGGCAGCCATTTTGAATTTGATCGAGTCAATTTTTTTCAAGATGCATCCTCTCTTGTAATCTCACATTTTGTTTTATAGTAATGGTCCAGCTATCTAACACGGTTTACCAAATATCAGCAATGTGCAAGTAAATAGTGGCCGATAGGCGGCCATTTTGAATTCGATTGAGTCAAAAGTTTTTAAAAGGCATCCTCTCTCGAAACGTCACATTTTGTTTTATAGTAATGGTCTAGCTATCTAGCACGGTTTACCTGATATCAGGCCTATCGAGGTAAATAATGCTGATTGTCGGCCATTTTGAATTCGTAAGTTTAAAATTTTCAGGGTGCATCCTCCTCCGAAAACTCACACTTTGTTTTATAGTAATCAGGTAATGGTCTAGCCATCTAGCACGGTTTACCAAATATCAGCCATGTGAAAATGAATAATGGCCGAAAAGGCGGCCATTTTAAATTTGATCAAGTCAATTTTTTTCAAGATGCATCCTCATCTGAAATCTCACATTTCGTTTTACAGTAATGGTCTAGCCATCTAGCACGGTTGACCAAATAACGGCCATGTGAAAGTGAATAATGGCCGATAAGCGGCCATTTTGAATTTTATCGAGTCAATTTTTTCCAAGATGCATCCTCTCCTGAAATCACACATTTTGTTTTATAGTAATGGTCTAGCCATCTAGCACGGTTTACCAAATAACGGCCATGTGAAAGTGAATAATGGCTGATTGGCGGCCATTTTGAACTTTGACAAAATGATTTTTTTCAAAATACATCCTCTCCTGAAGCCTTACAATTTGTTTTATAGTAATGGTGTAGATATCTTGAGCGGTTTTCATGATATTCCACAATATCAGGCCTGTCGAGGTGAATAATGGCTGATAGGCGGCCATTTTGAATTTTCTCAACTTCAATTTTTTCAGAATGCATCCTCTCCTGAAACCTTGCAATTTATTTGATATTAATGGTGTAGCTATCATGAGCGGTTTTCATGATATTCCGCAATATCAGGCCTGTCGAGGTGAATAATGGCCGATAGGCGGCCATTTTTAATTTTATCGACTTGAAATTTTTCAAGATGCATCCTCTCCTGAAACCTCACAATTTGTTTTATAGTAATGGTGTAGCTATCTTGAGCGGTTTTCATGATATTCCGCAAAATCTTTCAGTCGGATTTACCGATGTTATAAATTAGGTCAAAGTGCTGGGTCAACTTCAAGGTCAAGGTCCAAAAACCTGAAAAGGCACAACTAGGGACCTTGGAGAACATGTATGTGCAATATGACTGTCATCGGCCCAGTACTTTTCGAGATCTGCTCCGGAAACGAAGTGCGCGTCAAAACGTCTAAATAGGTCATAGTTCTGAACCAGAAGTAGGTCAAAGTTCAAATACCCCAAAAGGCACAACTAGACCCCCTAGGGGTGTTGTGTGTAAAATTTGAAGACAATCGGACAAGTACTTTCAGAGATATGCTCCGGAAACGAATTGTTTACGGACGGCCCAACGGCCCAACGGCCCAACGCCGTCACATCATCATTTTCTCCTCTGCAACCTTGCGTATTGAATTCAGATTAAAAATATTTTAAACCGTCCATTAGCCACCTGGAAGTAACCCACATACCAAAAATTGTTATCCTAGCTTATTTTCTCACAAAGTTATAGGCAAAAGAAGAGGCCAAAAAAAAACGGAGGTAGAATCCATAGCTCCCTTCGCTCACCTACGGTGACGGCGGGAGCTAATAAACTGTGACATCAAACAGCAAGATTTGAAAAGAGTTGACCTCTATTTTGTCAAATCTGAATAATTTTCACTCACTTGAAGTTGTGGATCCGTCAGCGAGACACAACTTCAAGTGGGTGAAAATTCAAATTGAATAATTAGGCGGTTAAAGGGCCAATATTTTAAAGTCATATTTCTCGTAAGCTACATGTTTCTGTGTTTACCATTCAATGACAATGTTGTGACGAAATGTTTCAAATTCACCGCGCATGCGTACTTGTTACAGTCACTCACATCGGAGCCCCTCTTCCAAATTTCTGGACCGCCCCTGTCTACGGGACGTGTCAGTTTGCACCATTACTAGTATTTAGTGAGACGTTTCGCCTCCAACTCATACTTGGGAAAGACGTTTTGCCCCCGTGGTCATAGTTTAGAAAGACGTTTCGCACCCTAACCATATTTCAGAAAGACGTTTCGCCCACTAATCATAATTTGGAAAGACGTTTCGCAGTTCGCACCCATTTCATAATCGCCCCCTCTTATATTTATGAAAGACGTTTCGCACCCTAATCAGAAAGACTTTTCGCCCCCTAGTCATCATTTGGAAAGACGTTTTGCAGCCTTTTATTAATTGGGAAAGACGTCTCGCCCTCTAATCATAAACATGATAAATCAGCATAATATTTGTCAAGATTGTTTTATTATTAGGAAACACATTTCGCCCTCTCTTCATATTTATGAAAGACTTTTTGCACCCTACTCTAAAATCAGCATAATATTCGTCAAGATTGCCTTTATCATGGTTATAACGCTTCAAAGCAAACACGAGACCTTGATCCATTGTCGCTCTAGGGTTGGGACAGCATCGGCGGAACACCATTAGCTACACATGTCGATATGAGCCCCATAAACTAGTGATTTATACTCGGAACATAAATAATTTAATGTAATATTGGAAGTTGTATTATATTACGTATATAAGTTTGAAGGCTGATTATTTTGATTATTGATCTGGAACAACTTAGAAGGGTGCGAAGCGTCCTATGCGGGGCAAAATGTGGCAAGTTTGAGGCTAGTCTAGAAACGTCTTCTCTAGGGTGCGAAACGTCCTATAAGAACAGGGGCGAAACGTATTCCTTAGGGTTCGAGACGTCTTATGAGAATGGGGACGAAACGTCTCACATGGAGGGTCCAAATCGCCTAATTTAAATTTAGAGAAGGGGCGAAACGTCAAGTGGGCGATATGGCTTCAGAGGGGGCGAAACGTCTCGATAGGAGGCGAAACGTCTCACATGGGAGGCGAAACGTTTTCCGTGGGTGCGAAACGTCTTACAAGGGGACGAAACGTTTTAAACTGGGGCAAGTCGTCACGGCGACGGGGGCAAAACGCTTGAAGATTGGTGCGAAACGTCTTGGGCGGGGGGCGCGAAAAATCCTATATCAGTGTAAATATCATGTATATAATCTGATAATGCTCCACTGCCACAGAGCTGATCAGTTTGATTTTTTAGGTTCAAAGACATTCCTACCAGAAACGGCAATCTATTTCTATCTGCATATTTGGGTACAAGAACTCGCCTGGAGGCTTGGGCTTAATCTGGCGACTTGTGTTGTCATATCAACACAAAGTTTATCATGCTTATTATCAGATTATAGTCACTTTTGCTGAACTACATTGCCTCCCCAACTATGCCGTATGCCCATCAAACACGAGATGTCGACCCAATGTATACAGTCTGAGTCAATAGTCACCTTCAGCTATCAAGGTGCCACTGACAGACACCTTGAGCTCCTGCAGTATATGCTATGCATCCACGACCCCTTCTCCCTGGCCAATCAGACCAACAACAGACAACTCAGTCGTGATGATCTGAGTGTGACCTTCCATACTGCAGTCAATAGACCAGTGACCTTGGTGACGTCATAATTAATATTCATGTTGTTCTCACTCCTCTCTCTGTTTACAGCTCCAATGTACACCTGTTGTCAAGGTCAGACCTGTGGTCTGCCCGTCTGACTTAACTGGACAAGATGTCACTAGTAGGCCTTTTGGCATATAATCTTGACCATATTAACTTATAATAATATTATGTTTGCAGGATAAACCAGGTGGTTGAAGTATTTTCAGACAAGGATGTTTTGGCCACCCTTCATGAGTATCAGAAGACGGGGCATTTGTGTGACGTCATAATATTGTCATCTGAAGGTGGTGAGTTCGTGGCCCACGCTGGAGTGTTGGCCGCTGCCAGCCCTCAATTAGCAGGAGAGCTCCGGAACTGTGAGCGGGGTAACTATATCATAGAAATGGCCCTAAATTCTGAGGAAACAGAAGCTTTCATTCACATTGCATACACCGGGCAGAGAAGAGACTTAGAATATGGCGACCTGGCAAATGTGGACTGTCTGTTTGATGTGAACGGCGCGGTTTCTCACGAGCAGCTTGTGATGTCCAGACTTGAGGAGTTCGCAGAGAAAGGCTTGTTCTGTAACATGGCTTGGTATGGCACGCCAGGGGAGACAAAACCATCCCACTCATATGTGATCGCTGCTAAGTTTGACTTCATGTCTGACGAGATAGAGACTGGGAGTATTGTATCTCTGAGGGGCTCCGTACCACCACCAAATAGTAGAAACAAGTTACAAAATCACCCTCCGTCGGATGATAAATTCAAATATCGCTGTACTGATTGCCGTAAAGGATTTAATTATTTAACAACCATGGCGTCCCATCGCTGCATTCTTAAATCTGTCAATTCATTCCCGTGCACAACGTGTCGTAAACTATTCAAAACAAAGAGTCGTCTCCGTCAACACGAGCTCTCACACTCGCTGGTCAGGCCTTTCGCGTGTGATCATTGCAGGTCTTACTTTCAAACCGTAAGCAGTTTAAACAGACATGTACGGAGTCGTCACGGGGATCTGACACCACAGCAAACTCCAGGTGTTGACCCAATGCTGTTTTAATCTTCAAAGCTCTACAAATTATGAAATTATTATTTTACCCATTTAAAGTTGTGTCTCGCTACCGCGACCCACAACTTCAAGTGGGTGAAAATTCACTTAAATTTGCGCAATTTAAATCAAAACATATGACAATCTACATGATATAGTAGGTATTAATGCAGATTTCTGATTCAAATTGACTTGTTTGGAGGGGAAATTTAAAGTCGATTAGCACTTTAAAGCATGCAGCATATTGGGCCAACGTCGCGTGTCAGCTGACACTATTTCAGGTACATTATCCGATTATCCATTAAAAACGTTTTCTTTGGAAAAATCATCAGGAATAACAGCATACACGAGACGTTGGAGCAATGTTAGTTCACTGTTGGCCAGTGTCTGGTGTTTGCTCAGTTGTGGTCATTTATTCTTTCTATCTATACTATCAGTTATGTATGCAGCTCATGCTCACATGAGCCCCAAATCGTACATAGTTAATAAAAATATAATACAATTTGTTGTCTGTTGTTGTTCCAGGTATTGCCCTGAACCCCCGGTTAGTGCCCCGAACCCCCGTGTAGTGCCTTGAACCCCCGGGTCGTGCCTTGAACCCCCGGTTAGTGCCCCGAACCCCCGTGTAGTGCCCTGAACCCCCGGGTAGTGGCCTGAACCTCGGTTAGTGCCCTGAACCCCCTACCTCGGGTAGTGCCCTGAACCCCCGGGTAGTGACCTGAACCCCCTCCCTCGGGTAGTACCCTGAACCTCCGGGTGGTGCCCCGAACCCCCGGGTATTGCCCTGAACTCCCGGTTAGTGCCCTGAACCCCCGGGTAGTGACCTGAACCCCCTCCCTCGGGTAGTACCCTGAACCTCCGGGTGGTGCCCCGAACCCCCGGGTATTGCCCTGAACTCCCGGTTAGTGCCCTGAACCTCGGGTAGTGCCCTGAACCCCCTCCCTCGGGTAGTGCCCTGAACCTCCGGGTGGTGCCCCGAACCCCCGGGTATTGCCCTGAACTCCCGGTTAGTGCCCTGAACCTCGGGTAGTGCCCCGAACCCCCTTCCTTCTGGTAGTGCCCTGAACCCCCGGTTAGAACCCTGAACCCCCGGGTAGTGACCTGAACCCCCGGGTATTGCCCTGAACTCCCGGTTAGTGCCCTGAACCCCTGGTTAGTGCCCTGAACCCCCGGCTAGTGCCCTGAACCCCTGGTTAGTGCCCTGAACCCCCGGGTAGTGCTCTGAACCCCCGGGTAGTGCCCTGAACCCCTGGGTAGTGACCTGAACCCCTGGGTAGTGCCCTGAACCCCCGGGTAGTGCCCCGTACCCCCAGGTAGTGCCCTGAACCCCCGAGTAGTGCACTGAACCCACGGGTAGTGCCCTGAACCCCTGGGTAGTGACCTGAACCCCTGGGTAGTGACCTGAACCGCCGGGTAGTGCCCTGAACCCCTGGGTAGTGACCTGAACCCCTGGGTAGTGACCTGAACCCCCGGGTAGTGCCCTGAACCCCTGGGTAGTGACCTGAACCCCTGGGTAGTGCCCTGAACCCCCGGGTAGTGCCCTGTACCCCCGGGTAGTGCTCTGAACCCCCGGGTAGTGCCCTGAACCCCTGGGTAGTGACCTGAACCCCTGGGTAGTGACCTGAACCGCCGGGTAGTGCCCTGAACCCCCAGGTAGTGCCCTGAACCCCCGAGTAGTGCACTGAACCCCCGGCTAGTGCCCTGAAGCCCCGGGTAGTGCCCTGAACCCCCGGGTAGTGCCTTGAACCCCCGGGTATTGCCTTGAACCCCTGGTTAGTGCCCTGAACCCCCGAGTAGTGCCCTGAACCCCCAGGTCGTGTGCCCTGAACCCCCGGGTAGTGCTCTGAACCCCCGGGTAGTGTCCTGAACCCCCGGGTAGTGCCCTGAACCTCCAGGTAGTGTCCTGACCCTTAGGGTAGTGCCCTGAACCCCTGGGTAGTGGCCCACGGGGGTTCAGGGCACTACCCGGGGGTTCAGGGCACTACCTGGGGGTCAGGGGACTACCTGGGTAGTGCCCTTAACCCCCAGGTAGTGCCCCCTGACGATTCGGGGCACTGCCCAGGTAGTGCCCTAAACCCCCTGGTTTTGCCCCGAATTCTGATGTGTGCCTCGGCTAAGTAAGTCAATTTCGTGATTCCTTAAATCCATATACATCTAGCGCTGACTATACACTGGGACAGATGGGGTTACAGTGCACCCCTCCCCTAGGACAGCTTGAGACCAAATTTTGTTCGCTCCCTAGACCCCTCTCAAGATAAAAAATGGATGACATTAAAGCAAGTGCAAATCGGAGGGATTTGGTAGCTGCGACGATTCTCATAAATACTTATTAGTCCTGGGGCTGATTCTGAAAACTTGGATTTTGTTGCACCTCTAGAAGAACATAGGTTTTATGGTATATTTTGTTTCTTTGGTTCACCAGCTTCCATTTTAAAAACATTACCCCTTTCAAAATGTGTCCGAAAGACCCTTTGAGGACCATTTCCTGCAGTCGGTCATAGTGCTCTGATGAAAATGAGAATATTGCCCTCTGTACACTTGTAGCTGACAAAAACGAGACCAATTATTTCAAATTTCATCTAGTACGTATTTAACAGTAAACTTATATATATAAAAAATATGGCAGTGTAATAATTGGTGTTTACCTAGGCATAAATTGAAATTTAAAAAAAGTTCTGCAAAAAAATGAGAAATCATAATTTTTTTTAAAAGGCGATCTGTTTTCCTTTCGGACACATTCATAGAGGGGTAATGTTTTGAAACTAGTTACATACATACCAAATGAAGAAAAAAAGTGAGAAACCTATGTTCTGCAGCAAACTCTGGATTTAGACTAGTTCTCAGAATCAGCCCCAGGACTATATTGAATACATGTCCTATTTCCACAGAGCTTGGTCAACAAGAGTAAGTATTTCACAAATTGTTTTTCTTTTTCTCAGTTAATTGTTTTATTATTTTATAGGTATACAAGGATGGTACGATTTGTCATATTTTCTCAGGGCAGTGGCATTGAGTTTGAGGTTCTATAATAATATCCCTTTCCAATCTATTATATTGATATATTGGAAAATAATATGTTTTCCAGGAGAAATAAATGTGCAGTATTTCCAACTCATAACTTGAGTACGAATATACATTCCAAGCGAAACATGAAAACAGCTTCATCATTGCTAGACCAGCGTTGTTAGACGTTCGCCTGATATTGGTACAGACTAAATCATCTTCCTGCAGCTAGGGTGGTGTGTGGCAGTTGAGGACTACGTTACGTAACGTCCTGTCACACTGGGATCACTGATAAGCTCCAGAGAACTACACGTGCAGGACGTTCAGACAAATAATAATCACCAATATTGCCCCTCTTCTGTCACCAACATTAGAAAAATCCGTCCACCCTCTTTAATTAGTCACAACATTTCAATATTTGATTGGTTACAAGCCACAGCTGTCATCCCCCACGCTAGGCTACCCTGCCCAGTCTGCCAAAGAAACACCTCACCTCTATCACTGATGCGTAAAAAATAATTCACACAGATAGACACCTCAACAAAGACCCATAATCTAGACTTAACAATGACTATGCAACTCTCTGAGTGCTACAATCATCTTTTTGAAATGTCTATGGAACCAGTTCATTTTTTTAGCATTAAAACATTTTTTTCTACAAACTTGTCCCCTAATTTATGTGGTTACTTATTATTTAATTGCTAAGACAAATTAGTATGTAACAAAATACAAGCAGTTAAAGGGTTCCATATAACAGGACGTAATATTTCACATTTAAAATGATTACGGGAGTGGTAACATAATTTACAAAAATTAAAGATTTAACAGAAATCATAAAATTAAGTATAATCATATAAATTAAGTGGTGTTATACAGGTAGGCTACTGATGATATGTACAGGGTACATCAATATATATTTATATCACTATTATTTCCAAGTCACTAATTAGTATAGATTTATGTCTTGTCAAATAAATTCACAAAAGAAAAAGATAATACTAATCATAATACTGGCCATTTTTACATATGTGAGTCAACCATAGGCAGTACACTAAATTATGATTATGTACCTCGGCGTATCCCGATTTGTTCGGTTGTTCTTTACTTCTTTCAAATATAAAGATATTATAAATGTATTCGTATTTATATTCGAAGACATTTGTAAAGTAATGTATTCATATACATTTTTGAAATGGAGTACTCATATTTATGACTTTACAAAGTATTTGTATTCGATTACATTTCAGGGAGTACACTAAGTTATGATTGTACACTAAGTTATGATTATGTACTTCGGAGTATCCGGATTTGTTTGGTTGTTCTTTACTTCTTTCAAATATAAAGATATGATAAATGTATTCGTATTTATTTTCGAATATATTTGTAAAGTTCATGTATTGTATTCATATACTTAAAATGGAATATTCATATTCGTATTCAGGACTTTACAAAGTATTTGTATTCGATCACATTTCAATGTATTCAACCCCATGTCTGAACAAGGACCATCTACCAGAATCACCTGAGGAGATGTGAAACTTGTGAAGAAGCGCTTTATAATGTATGCGGTTATTAAACAAGCCCCCTAAAACTAAGGCCAAAGGTCCTATTCTTGAATGAACTATGCCTGATTTTGGGATAGATATGAATGGGATGACGTCACTTTATGGAACACATCTGTGGTCCACACGAAGGTAACAAGGTGGCCTGGGCAGAGCCCCAACCACAAAAAGGATACGTTGACCCAATGTTGGCTGAATGTTAAAGGAATCAGTCGATTATAATTGTTGGAATACATTTTGCACCAATTTGAAGCCAGAATTGCCAATGTAATTTACAGATTAAAATGCGATAACAATACCGTCACTTTGAAAATTTATTTGTATACACGGTATACAATGTTATTATAATTATGTGTATACATGGTATACAACGACTTATATATAAAAAAATATTAACATATTTGGTACTTACAACCATCTATATACAGATATAACATTTCAAGTATTGTGTTAAACGTAACATTTGTAAGTATGTGTCGGAATGCATGAATTAGTTTTGTGCACATACATGCTATAAAACTTGGCCAGGTGTTCTGAGGTAGAACACACTACCTCTCGGTCAAGGAGGTCCCCCACAATATTAAGTATTAATGAATGAATGGGAAAGGTAGAACACGTTGACTTAACATTGACCCTTCCCCCGGCAAATTAAATAATTAACATTTTTCCCCACGTGAAGTTGAGGGTGCACATGGGTCCTGGTGCCGTATTCTCGTACAAGTTATGATAAATCGTAGGCTTCGGATTGGTCCAGATGGCCATCTCGACCAATCCAAAGCCTACGATTTATCGTAATTTGTACGAGAATACAGGATATGGAAATTATGGATTTTCCACACTTCATTTTTTACTCATTTTTTTGGCCTCGCCATGCCAACTTAAATAATTAACATTTTTCCCCACGTGAAGTTGAGGGTGCACATGGGTCCTGATGCTGTATTCTCGTACACGTTACGATAAATCGTAGGCTTCGGATTTAATCCCAAGCCTACGATTTATCGTAACTTGTACGAGAATAAGGGCCCTGGAAATTACGGATTCTTCACACTTCATTTTTTACCCATTTTTTGGCCTCACTATTCTTTTTTTATAAGGGAAAAATAATATAAATATAGATAAAAATAGATAAAAAATTTCAGCTTCGTTTTTTACACTAATTATAAACTGCAATCCTCGATGTTCGACCCCTAAGAAAAGGCGCTTCGCCGTTCGTTCGATTCGTTTTTTAACCCTTGTGCACCCCTAAGTTGTGTTTCACTATCGCGACCCACAACTTCAAGTGGGTGAAAATTACTCATAATTGCTTAATTTGAGACCACACATTTGGAAATCTTGATATTTAAACAGAAATTCCATTGCCAATAACAGTGATTTGATCTAAAGAGAATTAAAAACAACTATTATCGCGCTTAGCGGGTCAGGGGTTAAAGCTTTGGTTGTACATCTGATGGTTTCTGGTTAGCACCTGTGGCGGGAGGGTTAACGACAGCGAAAATAAGACGCTGAATCAAAGGTGGCTGACTGGTCAACACTGGTGGAACCCCACTCGATGTCTGGGCGCTAGCAATGGCATCAGGTAATGCGGGCTTAATGTTTAACATTGGCTGTACGACACTTGGTTGTTTGTAGGTGGCACTGCCATCAGGAAGTGGTGGTTTAATGTGAAACATTGGCAGAACTCCTGATTGTTGGGTGGTACCGTTGCCATCAGATAATGTGGGTTTAATGGCACACACGGGTTGCTGAGAGCCACTACTGTCCTCGTCAGAGCTTATGTCAGTTCTATGAGTGAGTTTAACATGGTTATTCAGTATATCCTCGCTCCTGAACCGCTTCTCACACATGCTGCAGGGGAAGGCTTTGTCGCCAGTGTGGATCCGCTGATGCTGTCTGAGCTGACACTTCAGCCTGAATCTCTCCTCGCACACATCACACACATGTGGCTTGTCCTCATAGTGAGTCTCAAGGTGCTTCTTCAGGTCACATTTTCTTTTGAAGCATTTCAGGCATGTTTCACATTCGTGTGGTTTTGCCTCGGTGTGTGTGCTCCTGTGTTTCAGCATGTACGCCCGGGCTTTAAAGCGCTTATCACACATAGTACACTGGAAGGGCATATCGTCACTATGTGTGGTCTCGTGGATGATCAACTCAGGTTTGGTTTTGAAGCACTTCTGACACGTCTCACATTCGAAAGGTTTATCATCTGTGTGCGCCCTCAGGTGTACGAGCATCTCCGCGTTAGTTCTGAACATCTTGTTGCATACAGCGCATCCTACGGTGTACGGCCTGTCGCCGGTGTGCGAACGGTTGTGCCTTCTCATGTAATACTTGTTCCTGAAGCTCTTATTGCACGTTGGACACTTGAATGGCTTGTCGTCCACATGGACTTGTTCATGTTGCTGCATTTCCCCCTTCGAGTTGAATTTCTTGCCGCATATTGAGCACTCGTGAGCTTTGATATTATTGTGCAGGTTTGTATGTAACTTCAATGAACTTTTGGCTTTGAAGGTCTTATCGCAGAGTTCACAAGCGAAGGGCTTAATATCGCTGTGTGATCGCTGATGTACAAACAGCTGGCGCCTTGTTCGGAATCTTTTCTGGCAGATGGCACATCCGTGTCCAAACCCAACATCATCATCAGCTTCAAAAGGCTGACGAGGTATTACCAGATGATTGCCTTCAATCGGGCCACGGCGCCTGATTTCATCATAATTGGTTACCAAATCATTTGATGCTGCTAAAATTTTATCAGATGGCGGTGAAGTGTGTGGTGGCGATAACGTTTTATCTGATGTTGATACAATTTTTTCAGATGACGGTAAAGTTTGTTGTGGTGGCCGTAAAGGTTGGTGTGGTGACTGTAAAATTTGAAGTGTTGGCGGTAAAATTTGCTGTGGTAACGGTGAAATTTGATGTGGCGAAAGTAAAATTTGCTGAGGTAAAATTTGTAGTGGTTGCGGTAAAATTGGCTGAGGTAGCGGTACAGTTTGGGGTAGTGGTCGTGTTTTTTTTGGCGACGGTGAAGTTTGTTGCGGTGAAGATGGAGTTGGTTGTTGTGACGGTGGAATTTGTTGTTTTTGTTGTGGTGGTGAAGTCGGTTGTGGTGAAATTTGACGGGGTGGCGGTAAAATTTCAGGGGTTAAATTCTTATCACATGCGACATATCCCGCTTGATCTTCACTGATGTAGTTAATATCAGACTCCTGTACATCATTCCACACTATAGCAGACATACTGGCATAAACCACACTCCCGGGCATTATATACTCAGACATAATGTCACATTTCAAGGCTACCAGGAAGGAGTGCGTAGGATGTATCACGCCATCCGTGTCATACCAGGCCATATTACACAGCAAGCCTTTATCAGAGTACTCATCAAGCTTGGACATCAAATGTTTCTCGTGAGATTCCTTATCATGGGAATCACAGAATTGTCCCACGTTCGCGAGTCCGGGTGGATCTAGAAGGGTTTTAATTCCTGTGTACGCGAATCTGAGAAATACCTCTGTCTCTCTGCTGGTGAGCGGCATTATAATGGTATATGTGCCGCGGTTACAGTCTATGAGCTCCTCTGCGAGCACTGAGCTCGCCGCGGCCAAGATGGCGCCGTGAGCCAAGAACCCCTTCCCATCAGTTGACACCACAGTGGTGTCACACAGGTGCCCTGTTTGCTGGTACTGGTATAAGGTGGTCAGTACGTCATCCTCAATGTCATCACCCACTTTGTGCGTCACTGCAAAGAAAAAAAACAAAAAAGGTGGTGGTTACATAATCTTCAATTTCAGCTTCACATTGGTATCATGAATATGTTAATCCTCAGAGTCAAAAGTGTTTTTTACATTATTGAAACTCATTCCAATAATGTACTAACAAGGTTTATCAAATTTAACTGTTTTCTGGGAACTATTATTGTGTCTGTGTGTCCCAAATGTCTTCCACTGACAACTTGTCAAAATCGGCAACACGTATAGATTCAGTTTTCTGTAATCATATGCCTATAGTCATGATAGTAGGCCCATCAAATGTTAGATCTTTATACGCACACATTTCTGAGTTATTGCTGAGTTATTAGGCTTTTTGTCACCAATATTGTGACAGTTAGGGTTTTTGAGCTGTGTGTCAAGCTATTGATTTATATATACCCTGTAGATAGCCCATAAATTTCACTGAGAGTCCACCTTGAGATCAAACTAGGCCAATATACATGATATAATTTAAAGAAATTAACGCAATGAGAGTTTGAAACCGGGGGAAGCTAGCAGATGTTCTACTTTTCAAAGCAAATCTATTATGACATCGATAAAATATTTTGCAATGATATATATTGCCTTTGAAAATCTCTGGACCTTTCAACATGTAAGACAGACCAGTAAACAAGTGACATTGTGTGTTGTAGTGTTGTTTTAATGATGGGCCAACATCTGATGATTGGCTGTTAGCGGACCATGTGATAACGCATTGTCTGGATGTACAGTTGAACTCAGATTTGACCTACAACTGCTGTGAAAAGCCAATAGACAATATCTGCTCACTTTAACAAGTAAGATGCTGCCTTTTGCCTTCGCAGATAACGTAATACAGCCCTTTGTTGGGGGGGGGGGGGGGGGGAGGATGAAACTGGGTCTATACCCACCATGCCTTCTGTCACCTCGCCACATCTCGCTGTACCCCCTGTGATTATGTAATAGGCTAACACTGAGACATAAGTAAGCTACTGACTGTGGATTGAATCTATTTTATTTTTAAATATCTAAGGATTAAAAATGGTATATTTGTTCTGTTCAGCTAAAACTATCCCAGATTGATAAATTGTATATTCCTCTCGCCTGGAAATTGACGGAATGATGATTAATTTCCCAGCAAGCACAAAACAATGACCGTATGTTATTAGATGGTATGTTCTTGTTTATTCTGAGTGATGCAGATATCGCCATTCAGCCCTGGGTGGCGGTTTATCATGGTTATCACTGATTATATAGCCTACCTACCAGCACCTTTATTTTTTAGTAATTGTTCAAATAAATAGTTCTAATGTTGGTCCTCTGTCTAGGACACTCTTTGTTTTAATGTTGGTCCTCTGTCTAGGACACTCTTACAACATTACAGCAACATCGCTCAATCCGTCAAACCCGACGTTAATGAAAGGCCAGCGTCGCCGACGGCGGACCAGCGTTAAATTTACATTGTAATAGAACTAGATTAAGGCTCCACATGCGAGAGGCCTAATTTAAAGATAAAAAGTTAGAACTTGAAATAGAAATAATAGGCCATGCCCAAAAATAAATCTTTCAAGTCCAATTTTTTCTCAATTCCCTCAAGGTGTGAAGTGGTGTCAGCTGGATTAGGATTATTACTTATGTCACCCATTGCTGTCCTAGTGCTTTCACAACCTAATACTATATATTGTCAAAGTTGCAGAAACCATGTTTGCATTTAACTGTTTAAAGTAAATGGGACTGCTCTACTCATCCTGTCATCAGTAGAGTAACACTTACTGTATACCATGCTGCATGTATTTTAGCATAGGCATAATTATAAGAAGAAATGAGAAAAATATTTTTTATCATTGCACTAATACAGCGTTCACATTAGCATGATCACTGATTAGCAGTGTTCAGCATTTTTATCATTGCATGACTTTAAATCATTTTGCAGTAAATACTTGTTTTCATGAAATTTAAGCCGCTATTTCTATTCATACAGCTACTATGCCACGTACACCATATATGCAAAAAAGTCAGCGAAATTTTAGTAACATAATTTGATTATAATATAATTATTCTAAGATTGAAAATTAACATTTATAGAAGGTCCTTTATCACATGAGTGAATAGAATGACTGAAAATAGTGGTTATAAATCTTTATGAAAATTAGTTGAGAATTGACCAATAAATCAGTGAACATGGTGAAAATCATTTAACATGTCTTCTAATTTAAATGATACTATACACATGATACACATGATAAACGTTGACCTGAATTAATTACATTTCAAAAATATCCTCAGTATAATCAAGTGAGCATATAATAGCTGAAGGTTTATATGGCCATAATTTAATAACTCATCTGTAATTTGTTTCAAAAACTGCTTCTAACAGACAAAGCGTCATTAGCACGCTGATCAGACTGTCAGAAGGGCTGTCGAAACTCCAAGTCATGCAAATAACTACCAATAATATATAGCAATCGTGACAATGTCCAAACAAATTTTAAAGCAAATACGTGTATACAAGAGGCCTAGATATACTTGTTAAGGCAGGTGTGTTGTTCCGTTTCACTGATTCAAAATATCTAATGCTGACAAACCTCAAAGTAAGACCATGCTACAACCTGTGCTCACGCAGCTCATCATAATAGCATGATTAGTGACGGCGATAATTATACACAATTACGTTCTTTGATTGAACCAACGGTCAACACATGGTCAAGTGTGGTGGTCCTTAAAATGATTTGAATACGCAAGTCGAGTCAAAGCTTTTACAGTACGTTCTCCCAATAAAAGGAGAACCGATTTAGACAAATCGAAAAATCTGCCTTCTGAATTTTGTGACAATTTTTAGAGTTCTCCATTCGAACTAGCTTCAATGCACTAACGTTTTTTCTACATTGTCATTTAATTTTCAGGCAAACAATCATCTAGAAATTTTTATATTTCCTGTTAAACATCAGGGTTCTAACCAGCCTGAAATGTCATCGGTTCGAGGCGCCAGCCGAGGCACAAAAAACGGGCGAGGGGTCAGGGGGCCGGGTTTATGGATACTAGCTGCTCTGAGATGAATTCTAAAGCATTTCCCTACACGTTGATACATGGCTCCCACGGGTCCTTGAAAACGGTGAAAGTCCGTGAATATGAAAAAAAAGAACTAGGCCTACAGGCCTAAAAAATCCTTAAATTTTTGGTAAAAAGATAAATAAACCATGAAAAATCTGGAATTTTCATCAACCTATGATCAATGTTTTGCTGTTGTTCGCGACAAACGCCACTCAGTGGCAACAGTGAGTGAATGGAGGAAAAAGCCACAGTTGAAAATCTCGTCCTCCTGTCCCAATTTTTTATCCATAGATTCAATGTTTTTTTATAGACTTACTTTGCAGACAAACCACTGCACAGCAGCTATCAAATAGAAATCCGTAATCGCCAGATACACGGCAATAGTTACCTGGTTGTGGGTGCATGCACCTTTTTGTCATTTAAGCCCTACTTATAGATTCTATAGCATTTAAAGCTAGTACTACATAGGGCCTATGCAGGATAGGATATTTTTTTCTCCATATTAGTATTAGAGATACATTGTCTAAATTATTAGTGGGCCTAGGTTGTATCATATAGAGCTCACGCAATATACAAACCTTAACTGGCAAAGCATCGTAGATGATATTAGGCCAGCTCGCTGCAACCCACGTAAAAGCCTATGTCGCATTTGAAATTTGGAAATCAGCCAAAGGCGGTCGCGGCATTTAGCGCTGCTAAACAGCCCCAACGGGGGTTGAAACTCATCAAAATCGTGGGACATTTCTTTGGACGGTCATAATCTAAGACTTGGTTTTGAATAATCAGGTCGAAAATAGTGTATTTTAGAATCAGTAACATTTCAGCTACGAGATCACATGCCGAGCTTATTTTCTGCACTGTTATTAAAAAGTTATGGACATTTTTCGGAGCTTGAGGTCAAGATCGTTCTCAGTCACAGCCATGTTGAATAACGTTGATTTTTTCGGGTAAAAGGAATACAGCAATCCACGACCTCGATGTCGACGTCACGGCTACTGCTAACCAGCAAACACGAGACGCTGCACAAATGATGTGTTACATTAATGCTGGCCCGCTGTCTGCGAATTCGGAGCATCATTAGCCCAGTATCGGATCAGCGTCTCGTGTTTGCTGGGTACAGCAGCCCCGCAATTTTCAAATGAATTTAAAAAAATAACGATTATTTCCAGGGTATCGGCAGCGTGTCGCTCTTTGTTCAGCGTATCGGCAGCCTGGTTAGAACCCTGGATGTTGTTAAAGAGTTGTACCTATTGTCGGTGTGTACGCTATCCAGTTCAGACTGGAAATGTTGAAATCAAAGGCTCAAATGACGTATTCTAGACCAAATTTCGGCGGAAATATGGTCTTTTTTGTTTTTGGGACCCTGAACGGGGGCGCTTGGCCGGCTGCGCCCCCTCTGGATCCGTCACCGCATCATAACTTGATCACTCATTAGGCCAAAAATATATATATGTTTGTTTCCGATTTGTTGTCATTTTAACCAGTGGGTAGGTAGGAAATTTATTTTATTTTTTATTTTATTTCTTGTCACTTCAACCAATGGGTAGATAAGAATTTTATTTTATTGTATTTGGTGCCAGATTCACTTCCATGCATGTCTTATCTGTACATTACGTAACTATTTTTTGTTTTTTTGACCCTCTCCTCTCCTTTTCGTAACGTTTTTTCAGTTACTTATACTACATCCAGTAACTCATCATTCCTCATTTTATGGATTTTCTAAAATAAATTTGGGTCGCAGATGTTTTAATAGGGTCGGTCGGAAATCGGAAACAAACAATATTTTTTTTTAGGCCTTATCTTGCTACATAGTAAAACGTTCAATATTGTTCAGAACTGCAGGGTTCTTGTTTCAATTTGAAATAATATAAATGTCTTAGTCAGCTCTTACCGCTTCAATTGAATACCTGTGATATCAGGTTATGGGTCTATGGCCATAATAAATATGTTACTCTTTCAGTGCGGGGATCCACTTTAAACGTCAGAATCTGGTGTGTACAAGACAGTTTCCTTTGTGAAAATGTGTATATAGTACACTGGTACATGAAAGCAAGCTACGCGGCATTGTCAGATTGTCATAATATGTGTTTTATCACAGGTTATTTGAGAATTATTAATATTTTAGAATGATAACTACTGATATAGTACACTGGTACATGAAAGCAAGCTACGCGGCACTGTCATAATATGTGTTTTATTTAAGAATTATTATAAATTTTAGAATGATAACTACTTGTCCTGTTGAATTGTTCCTATTGCATTTTTCATTCATTTGAAACTTGAATTACTAACGCAATTTCCAGGATCAAATGACGAAAAATATTTAAATTTTTGGAACAATTTCATTTTTAAATTGCATTATTTTACTAAATGAGCGTCTACCACTAAATGCATTATCTGATGATCTATTTCAGTGACACATTATTTGGTTTACAATCTGCTTGAAGCCTTAAATATTCTGTGAAACGCAGTGACGTTACTCGGTGAAAACAAGGTTATATAACACCCCCTCCCCCATACTTCATTCTGTGAAACGCAGTGACGTCACTCGGTGAAAGCAAGGTTATATAACACCCCCTCCCCCCATACTTCATTCTGTGAAACGCAGTGACGTCACTCGGTTAAAACAAGGTTATATAACACCCCCTCCCCCATACTTCATTCTGTGAAACGCAGTGACGTCACTCGGTGAAAACAAGGTTATATAAGAACCCTCCCCCATACTTCATTGTATTAGCCAGGGCCCGTATTCTGGTACAAGTTACGATAAATCGCTGATTGGTCGAGATGGCCATCTAGACCGATTAGAAGCCTACGATTTATCATAACTTGTACGAGAATACGGGCCCTGCTCGGTGAAAACAAAAGAGGTCGAGGTTATTGAGTTTAACAGAATACGGGCGTAGCAGTCCAACGGTTAAACAGCGTTCCCGTGAATATAGTGTGTTTACTAGTTATATAAAGTACTCTATCACCTGTCTCGTCGTCTGTATGCAGTCGGCGGTGTCTTTTCATGTAGTACTTGTTCCTAAACCTCTTATCACACGTAGGACACTTATAAGGTTTATCCTCCATGTGGACAATCTCATGCTGCACCAACACACCTTTACAGTTAAACCTCTTTCCGCACGTCTCACACTCGTAAGCCTTTATATTACTGTGCAGATCAGCGTGCAGCTTCAGGGAGCTCTTGGCTTTGAATGATTGCTGACAGATGTCACAGGAGTAGGGTCTCTGATCGCTGTGTACACGCTGGTGGACAAACAGCTGGCGTCTGGTCCGGAATCTCTTAGGGCAGTTGGCGCATCCGTGTCCAAACCCAACATCATCATCAGCCTCAAATCTAGGCTTCGTTTTCGTTTTATAACAGTTGTTCATCGGATGCTCTGCTGGCGGATATGTTTCAGGGTTTCCGTTGTTACCATGGGTACCAGACGATTTGTCTTCATACCGGTAGAGGGGGGCTGATGTACTGTCTCTAATTTCCTCTCCCATTTTTGTTCGTCACTGTACAAAAGAGAATTAATGATGATAATGATTATAATGAGCTTCACATCCTAACCTTTTCACCACCGTTGTCGCATATATGCGACAGCCACAGTTTTACGCTATATCGCCGGTGTCGCCTATATATGGGGCACCAGCCTAGCTATATTGTGGTGATTATGCAAGCAAATTGATCAATGTATTATGGTGCATACAAAGCAGTGTTGGTAGCCTATGTAAGGGGGGAGCATAACATTACTATTCTGTGAGGGTAGAGGTGGGGGGATGTTGGGGGGGGGGGGTAGTGGAGCTTTTGGTTGGCAATATTTATTTCACAAAGAAATTATGTGTGGTCCATTTTTTCATATTTTGCGTGTGGGGGTAGGCTTATAGATACGCACTGGGGGATTGACTCAATCGGAGGTGTCCCAGGTAACTGTGTACCAAGATCTGGCCCAAGTATTGTCCCATGGGGTCCGTTTGGTGGCCATCTTCAAGGTCAACTTGGCCGAAAGGTCAATTTCAAAATCAGGTGAGCAAAAATACTATTTTTACAAATACAGCTACGAACATGTGTTATAACTCATTTTCATGTGATTTTGACTGGACAATGCCTATCTGAAATTATTTGATTATTCAAGATCATCTTCAAGGTCAAAAGGTCAATTTCAAGGTCAAGTAGATATCATTTTTAACAAATAAAGTTAGAAACGTGTGTGATACCTCTTTTGCATGGGATTTGACTGAAAAATCAAATTATAGTATTATTTTGGTGATTCAATGTCATCTGCAAGGTCAATTTCCGCCACGCTGCTACATTTTATGTTAGTAATTGTGTTGATTCACGCCAGCTTTGGGAAAGGTGTGATAAAGGGAATGCCAAGGCTGAAATGGCGTGCAAACCCCTTGCGATGCGTGGTGAAATGGTACCCGACCAACATTGTGTCAACAGCAGTCATTTGTAATATTCACCTGCACCCAAAATGGGTTTGGAATCGATTAAAAAATAAAAAAAAACTTTAAAGTGACCTTGGAGTGGTACCCCAGTAAAGCACAACACCAGCCCATGGAAACTTTCTCACCCGATTCTGTATCCATATGTTGTCAAGCCAAAGCTGAAGTTTCACACTGCTACATTTTAGTATTTTTTTTTTCATTCATTCCAGCGTTGGGAACTTAGGGGTGTGACAAGAGAAATACCAATTTGACCTTGAAACTGCCTCTACATGACCTTAATCTGGGGCCAGTTTCTGTATCATACTTAAGTGAAAAGTGTTAAATTTGTACTAAAGTATGTTACTTAAGAAAAAAGTAAACTTTTTACTTGAGTACGTTACGTAAACCAGCCCACTTAATTTTGTACGTAAGTACGTTACAGAAACCGGCCGCAGGGGTCGGTTTCTGTAACGTACTTAATTACAAATTTAACACTTTTTACTTAAGTATGACACAGAAACTGGCCCCTGACCTTGATGTGAACTTGGGAGTTGTACCCCCGTTAAACATGTTAAACCACAACATCATCACATGTGATTGTCATTATTCGCTCCTAGTCTGGGATCCTGCTGGTGTGTTTAGATAGGCCTACATCGGGCAGTACAAAATACCCCCCCCCCCCCTCCTAGGAATTTGGGGGTTGTGGGGGAAGGAGTTGTGCGAGGAGCTCGGCTCTAAAAGGGTTAATGACTTAATTTAAAATATTTTATATATTTGGTTATATTATATTCCATCCAAAAGGTAATTGAAGTTATAAAAAAATATCATCCAAAAAGTAATTGAAGTTATAAAAAAATTACATCTCCTAAACTGCTAAATTAAATTATTCAATTAAACATGTTAAACTGTTAAATGGGTATCTGTCACAAAATATTTTACTTACTTAAATCAAAACCTTGTATAGGCATATACGACCCTAGTAGGACAAGGACAAGGATATATGTTATACCTTAGTATGATTTAAGATGATGTATCATCATGGTTATGATTTGGTAGCTAGACTGTTAATTTTTGCAGGGCACCGGCACCACAATGAAGGGTGGAGTTGCTACTTAACTCATGTAATATGTACAGTGGTTCACACACAGCAGAGTGCGAACATGCTGCAGACACCCCAGCTCATTTATTACGCGAGACATTACCTGATTACCATGGTTAACCAGCACTTGGTTAACACTTGAGCCTACACATTTGAAAAAAATACACTGATAATTATATTGTAAAATAGTTCTAAAGCACACAAAAGCATCGCCGCAGTGAAATTTTACGGTGTTTATCAGTGTTTATATATATATGATCCCTTGATCTGTTGATATGATGTCAATCTTCTAGTCGGTGAAAAGCTGCTAATCGGATTAAATTTAAGAGAAATGGCAGCTAGAAACGTGACAAATTGTGGACAACAATTCAATGTTTTTAGGTCCCCCCTTCATTCATAATACACAAGACGTTGAGCTAACACTGATTAGCCTACTTGTTGTCTCGGTGCAACAAAAGGTGAACCAACATTAAACAACATTGGGGTTTATGTATCGTGTTTGGTCTGACCATATCGTAACCGTTTTCATGAGCAGTGATGCGTACGGCCCATTTGGACTTTCTTTTAGGCCACTGTGTTTTGTTCATATGTTTTATATCAGAAAAAAATCAAAATCTAATGAGGGAGGGCGGTAAAAAAAACATTCAAGAAAAAAAACATTGAACCTATTTTTGGAAAAGTTAATGAGGGCGCCCAAATAAAAAAAACATTTGACAAATTTCTAGAAAAGTTAATGAGGGCGACGAAATAAAAAAAGAACGTTTGACCTATTTTAAAAAAAGTTATTGAGGGCGACAAAAAAAACAAGCAAAATAAAAACATAGCTGGGAAAATGTTTTTTTATTTTCTGAAATAAACTTGTTTTTTCGAAATGTTTTTTTTATCATGTTTATCTCCCGAAATTAACCGGTTTTTTTTCGGAAATCGGCAACAATCTAATGCGCGCGCTGGGCAGAAAAAAACATGGTTTTTTTGGTAATGCGCGGCCTAAATCTAATGCGCGCGCTCATCTAAAACAGAGAAAAAAAACATAGTGGCCTTATTTTTTAAATCCACCACAAAAATTGCAACATCAATTCCACCTTATATTCACCCTTGCACCGTTGAGCGCCATATGGTCGTTTCTAATTTGTCTTATTTGCCGACCAAAGTGATATTGGGAATAAAATGACTGTTTTTAAACAAAGTTTTGTAAATGTTTGGTCTCAATCTAAACAAATGTGCATGGGTAAAAAAATTGTCAACCACTTGAGGTTATGGATCGCGGTAAAATGAAATAAATCGGGCTTCAGGCCATCTTTGTGCACATATAGGCTAAACTGGGCCAGGAGAACCTACTGAGGATGGTGAGATGATTGAGATGACACTGTCCTCCAGACACAGAATTCGCAATTCGAGCCCTGGCGGTCTGAGGCCGAGCACGCTACTTCTCGGAGGCTCCCCACAATACTGACTTTCACACGTGGATGGGAGAAACATTTTTGTTTCTTTGAAACCGCCGAGACCGGGAACCGAGCCCCGAACTCTGGCTTGAAAGGCAGCAGTGCTAACCACTACCCTAGGCCCCCCGCCCTATGGATCGCGGTAGCGAGACATAACCTTAAGTGGTTGACAATTTAAGGGCTAAATACAAATAACAAATTTTATAAAATACCAAACTATAATAAAGGGACTAACTCAGGCTGAAATCACCAAAAAATTGGTAATTTTATTTTGGCTTCTTAATATGACCATATGATGTAAACATAGGTTAGAACTGCAAAAGTTTTATAATTTTTGTGCTGCGCCTTCACTAGTTAGGCTATAGATATCTAGAGACGAATTTCCTGATTCCTCTTATTTCGGACAACCATGTCAAAAATAAGAAATACGGGAATTTCGTCTCTATATCTAGCCTAACTGGTAAATGCGCAGCACAAAAATTAAAAAAAAATTGCGGTTCTAGTCTTAGGACTTGTTTACATCATATGGTCATATTAAGAAGTCAAAATAAAATCACCGCTTTTTTGATGATTTTACCTTGTGACAGTGCCTTTAAAGCATTATTTTACACACCTGAAAACAGGCTTAATTTTCTTACAACTAGGGGTTTTAGAATGAAATTTTCCATGAAACTGGTTTACCAATACATGGCAATTGTCTTCAATTTTTCACCCACTTCAAATCATCTTCATCCACTAGAAGTCGAGAATTGCGACAGCAATTCGCGGCTTGTAGTGGAAGACGATGACAATGGTAAATTCAGGCTTGAAAGGGTTAATGTGTTGTGATATTTTCTGTTGCATTATTTGTATTCAATTATTTATACTTGGGTACTAGCAGCCGCAGCAGGTAAAGGGTTCATATTTTCAGACGCAAGGGGGGGGGGGGGGGTAACCGCGTATGAAACGGGTTACAGTGCAAAAATTTAACCCTTTCAGTACAGGGGCCGACTTTAGTCCATCCCAGCACTGAAAGATTAGTCCAAGGGAATCTGGCTTGCTGTTGTTCTGTACCCTCCACCACACGGCAACAGCCATTAATCAGGGTCTGACCACGGACTATGAAAGAAGTGAATATTTATATTACCACCACCAACGACACTGCCAACACCACCATCACTACCACCATCATCACCATTACCACTACAACACCACCAACACTACCACCACCCACACCCCCCAGCACCATCATCACCACTACCACCAGCACCACCATCACAACCACCATCACCACCACCAACACAGTCACCATCACCACCACCACCACCATCACCACTACCACACTACCAACAAAACCACCACCAACACCATCATCTCCACTACCACCAGCACCACAATCGCAACCACCATCACCACCACCACAATCACCATCACCACCACCATCACCACTACCACACTACCAACAAAACCACCACCAACACCATCATCACCATTACCACTAGCACCACCATCACAACCACCATCACCACCACCACCAACACAATCACCATCACCACCACCATCACCACCACCATCACCACTACCACACTACCAACAAAACCACCATCAACACCATCATCACCATTACCACTAGCACCACCATCACAACCACCATCACCACCACCACCAACACAATCACCATCACCACCACCACCACCATCACCACTACCACACTACCAACAAAACCACCACCAACACCATCATCACCATTACCACTAGCACCACCATCACAACCACCATCACCACCACCACCAACACAATCATCATCACCACCACCATCACCACCACCATCACCACTACCACACTACCAACAAAACCACCACCAACACCATCATCACCATTACCACTAGCACCACCATCACAACCACCATCACCACCACCAACACAATCACCATCACCTTCATCACCACTACCACCAGTACCACCATCACAACCACCATCACCACCACCAACACAATCACCACTACCACACTACCAACAAAACCACCACCAACACCATCATCACCATTACCACTAGCACCATCATCACAACCACCATCACCACCACCACCAACACAATCACCATCACCACCACCATCACCACCACCATCACCACTACCACACTACCAACAAAACCACCACCAACACCATCATCATGATTACCACTAGCACCACCATCACAACCACCATCACCACCACCACCAACACAATCACCATCACCACCACCATCACCAACACAATCACCATCACCACCACTACCACCATCACCACTACCACCAACACCATCACCACCAACCATCACCACCACCATCACCACTACCACACTACCAACAAAACCACCACCAACACCATCATCACCATTACCACTAGCACCACCATCACAACCACCATCACCACCACCACCAACACAATCACCATCACCACCACCATCACCAACACAATCACCATCACCACCACTACCACCATCACCACTACCACCAACACCATCACCACCAACCATCACCACCACCATCACACTACCACACTACCAACAAAACCACCACCAACACCATCATCACCATTACCACTAGCACCACAATCGCAACCACCATCACCAACATCACCAACACCATCACTACCATCATCATTATCATCATCACCTGGTCCATCATCAAGGAGATTACTATTATCCCCGCGGGTGTCACATGCGGATTTATATAAAAAACGCACCAATGGAAAACAGACGACCCGCGCGGGTACCCGCACAGAACCCGCCGCGGGCTAAAAAACCTTACCTATGGAGACGTATCCTAATGTAGGCATTTGCCTACATAATGTAGGCATTAAACATGTTAAAATGAAGCGGAAAATACTAAATTAAAAAAAAAAAAAATTGAAAATCTACAGCTCAATATGAGGGGGGGGGGGCAGGACCCCTCTGACCCCCCCCCCCCCTGTGCACGCCCCTGCATATTAAATTTTAATTATTTAGGCCTAGATATGGGCTATAGGCCTTTCATATTTTTTTCAAGAACGAAATGACTAACAGTTGTTTAATTTCGGTAGCAATTCGATACGGTTTAACATATAGGTCTACATGATATAGGGCCTAGGAGCATACAGCAGCTAAATCGTGTTTTGGACGCAAGTGTTAAATTTAGAGAAAACTAATTTTAAAAAAATTATATCTCCCTGATCAGATCAGATGACATGTTTATGCCTATTTAATAGGCTCTCGCGTCCTTCAGATACACATTATTCTGGCGTCTCTCACGCTCTCTCGACTGGCAGTCACCGCCCCCTCCAACCCCCCCCCCCCCCCCCCACACGGTCGCGTTTCACCAGAGATTGTTTCACTGCGGCCGCTGACAGCGTCATGGCGGCGTGACGTGTACGAAACGACGCGCCAGGCTAGCTGATCAGCCCACCCCGACCCAGGTGGCCAGTTTAATACGCTAACAACACCTTTTCTGTTGAATAAATAACAATGAAAAACATACCTATTTCCATACCTGACCAGCCACGCTCGCCTTTTAAAGATTAAAAACACCAATCTAAGCGTGTGGTCTTGTGAAGTCAGTGACGTCTCTCGCAAAGAGATTGTGTACACTTCTCATACATTAACAATACACTAGGTGTATACGCCACAAAGTGCACGCTCAAGCGGCTCGGTATGCGGAGTGCATATACTGTGAAGTGCACGCTGTACCGTATTGTTCACTCATTGTTTACATCCAGCTGTCAAAAGACAAATCAAGGAAAAGCAAAGCGATACATTGTGATAAATTGTGGATTATTGAACTGCTACACTAACGTTAATTTGACAGAAAGTGTGACAGTGTCATTGTCAGTATTATCAATATGTAGACATATTCCCAGCAAACACAAAATATTTTATAGGGGCCTAACGTAAGGTCACCTAAAGTCGTGACGTTCGGGAAAATTCCGAAAATCGCATTAGGAATTTATATTATTAAAAAACAACTGTCGGCGTTTCATGTCAACTGTTTATACCAAATGAAACTTCAATGTGTCAAGAATAAAATAACAGTGTTGTTTTTGAAGAAAATTTCCAAAAAATATACAAATAAACATTTTTTGAAATGCTACTCCTCAAATGACAGACTTTTGCATCCGGATGCAAATAGTCGTCACATATGGTGGCTTTATGTCGCCAGGGATGCAATATCCCGCCACCAACATACACACGGGTGTCCTATTGTCGCCATGACCTCAGCAATGTATACATTTCATCATATGAGACGATATCGAATATATCATATTCGAAAGGGGTAAATTGTTTAGTTGGGTTGCAGCTGGACATAATTATTCAACGTGCTAAGTAAATACACGAATATTTAAAGAATGAAATACAAAATTGCAACGGCATCTTATTTCAACAAGAGGCCATGCAGCCGGCCACCATAATCCCCCGCCCTCGCCCGCATGATAGAAATTTTACAGGGCAATCACCAGTCAGTGGCCTATATGAAGATGTTTTGGTTTGAGCAGTCCTAATTACAGAAGGAAAAGAGTTCCAGTGTGGGTGCAGCGACAGAAAAGGGTGTTGATCCGCTCATCGTTATTTTACGCTGCCAAAACCTAAAATGCCCTCCATGTTTTTAAGTTTCACACAAACAACGTCGCCTGTCGAGGCTGAGGGAA
Source organism: Flabesymbios commensalis (assembly GCA_964017125.1). Lineage (NCBI taxonomy): Eukaryota > Metazoa > Annelida > Polychaeta > Terebellida > Flabelligeridae > Flabesymbios > Flabesymbios commensalis. Next base: position 3,044,579 of record OZ024904.1, on the reverse strand, counting down.
TGTGGGCCTGTGAGTCAGAGGAAGGGACGAAGATGAAGAAAGAGGAAAAAAGAAAAGAAGAAGGAAAATGTATACGAGGAGGAATAAGATGAAAGGAAGTGGAGTAGAAGGAGGAGGAAGACGAAATCAAAATAACAAAAGGTGAAGAAGGAAGAGGAAAGGTAAAGGAGAAGGAAGATAATTAAGTGTAAAGACAAATAAAGAGCATAAAGAGGGCAGATACAAGAGGGAGAAAGGAGAAGAAGGAAAAAGAGGATGAAAAGATGGAGGAGGGGTGTTTGGTGAATAAATAAATAATAGTGTGAGAGGGTGCTGAAGGATGAGGAAGAGGATGAGTAAAAGGAGAAGAGGATGGGCGGGAAACGAAGAGTGGTTGGTAAGGAGGAATAGGAGGGGAAGAAGAAGCAAGAGGAGGAGAAAGGAGGCGTCCTTCTCGTCACCATTTTCCTCCTCATTCTCTCTCTGAAGTTAGATTAGGTTAAGAAGGAGGGAGAGTAACAGGAGCATAAAGGAGCCAAACTCCTCCTCTTCAAATTTCTCATCCTCCTAATTCCCCTCTTACCCCCCTCCCTCATTCTCCCTTTCCTCTTTTTCTCTTTTCATCCTCTTTCTCTTTCAACCTCTTCCTTCCTCTTATCACCATCCTCAGGAGGTTCTCCTGGCCCAGTGTAGCCTATATGTGCACAAAGGTGGCCTAAAGCCCTATTCATTTCATTTCATTCCTCTTCTCTTCTCTATCTTCTCCTTCTATTCTTCATTCTCCTCATCTTTCTCCCTTTATGCTCATTTATTCATCCCCACCTTTTCCTCCTCCTTCTCTAATCTTCCCTTTCTATATTCTTTTTGTCTCCTCCTTCAACACTTCCTCTTCCTCTTTTTTCTCTTTTCACCCTCTTTCTCTTTTAACTTCTTCCTTTCTCTTCTTTGTATCTTCTCTTCCTTCTATTCTTC